>CM018049.1:2592642-2945142 GCA_008638375.1 Nyssa sinensis
CAAGGGTGACTGGAAAAGCGTGAATCAAAGAAAACCATCTAATCACTAAGATTCGAAGGGCCAAAATGCTACCTAAAGGCTCTAAAACATTGTTAGAATGAATTAAGACCAAGAAACAGCTTCAAAACAGCAAGAAAAGAAGTTTTAAAAATTTTAAATTTTACAATTTCTAGCTACCCTTGATAGAGATGGTGACCAAAGACTCACCAGAAAAATGAAGAAGAATAAGGCAATTGGGGTTGGGTCGGGTCAGTTTCGGGTTCGAATTGGAACCCACCCAACCGTACAAATGAGTAAGAGGAACAACACCATTTAGGGCTTAGGTTTTAATTTTAAAAGGGGGGATTGGGTTCGTTTGGCTACAAAGATAAGACCTAATCAAATAGACCTACGCAGCTTGGGGATATCCTATTCCTATTTTACACCCTTATCCGCTATTTTGGCCGACTAAAAAATAGAAAAATAAAGGGGAGCCACGGTTCCCCAGACTTGAAACAGAGACCACACGCATGTGTCACTGTGCCACCATGGCACTTGTGTTAAAATAATGACAGAATATATAAATAATATTAAATTAAATAATTTAATTATGGTAAAATGTTTCGTGGCCCAAATAAAATAAAAGGGTAGTGTATTCTGACTTTTTTTGACATTCTGGACCCAATGGTGAGGTCTGTTTTACTAGATGAGGTCCTAAAATTTATACACATAAAAATGTAAAAATTACCATTTTACTCCTAATGATACCTGAAGCCAAATGGAAGTTCGTGAAGGCCTAAATTGACTTTCTTCGATGTTTTGGACACAACGGTGGGGTTTGTCTTACCAAATAAAACACTTAAAATACAAATATGTGACATTAGCCATTTTTAAGGCATTTTAAAAGTACAATGAGCTACTAAGATTAGGCAAAAGAGTCAACTAGGTTACAACCTAAATTGCATAAGTCCGTAGACTTAAAACACAACCCATAAGACTAAAAGATCACAAATCCATTAATAAAATCAAACTAAGTCCATGAACAATATCGAACTAAATAATGTTTCCTGATTTATAGGATCAGCAAAGAGAAAGGACAATGTGGTCTAATTTCTTTTGTAAAGAGAAATAACCGTTTTTGAGGTAAGTAAACCCGAACTCTAATATGTGGTATTCCTTTGCCATGTCATAGTTGTGTTTTCTCAATACTGCCAATTTATACTCTTGTACACACCTGACAGTTATTTGATTCCACAATTTGATACTTGTACTTTCTTGTGGATATGTTGAGATTTCATTTGCCAATATCTTGATGTGATTGTTTGTACATTTCTATAACCTTGATTTGGATATTGGAAAACTGTTTTGTTTCTCACTGCTAAGAATTTGATATTCCACGTATATGTACATTCCTTGTGGGATTCTGCTGATTATGATATTATTATAAGCGACGGGAGTTGTGTCTAACCCAATGCCCATCCTAATTCTATAAGTGCTAGTTTGCACCTATGGGTCGGTGATTAAGAATGATATCCAACGCTTAGTCCATGGAGGACATGATATTGATAAGAGCTCTTAGTGCTATTCAGGAACCCGAAAGGGAGTAAACCTGAATGAGTGCTTTTAGGGGTAGCCGGGCCCTATTTGTTGATTCCATCTATTTTGTTAGTATCATATATCTTGTCTTTGATCATAATCTGATGATGTACTCTTTGATTGTGGATACACTTTTCAAGCCTATCATTGGATTCGATGTGATATCTTATGATTTTTAGCAGCCAATTATTATATGTAGTAAATCCCTATTGTTCACTTGCTAAAATATTTACATTGCCTTTTACAAATTGCTTTAGGATGTGCCTTTTTAGACCCACGGGTCATTCTTAGTGACTCACTCTCTTGGTGACTGGCTATTTTGTTATATCCTTTGTCACGACCCGAAACCCACCCTATGCGGATCTCATGTCGCGGGGCCAGCCCAATGGCCGTCCCTACTTTTTCCATTCTTTTACCAATGACATCAGTAAATAATATAAACATGACATTAAAGTGCGGAAGCTTTATTGTTCAAAGACTAAACTTAAACTAACAATAAACTGATCATGAACCACTCTTAGGTGGTGAGTACATGGGAGAGACTTCGTTCACTACTATCACGCTCCTCAACCGTCTTCCTACGCTCATGAACTCCTACTGTGGTTCTGTCACATTGTCACCTGAAAAAAATTTAGTAAGGGGTGAGCTACAAACTCAGTAAGTAAACGCCTATCTCAAATACGGGGTTAGAGTAATCATGGAACATAGAGGATCATGGATGAACATGATAGCCAGTCATGGAAACAATTTTAATCAACAGTAAGGTGCCAAAATGGCCAATGAACAGTAAGGCATGATAACCCAATAAGAACAGTGATATAACATGAATACGGGAACATTCAACGTTCACAATCGACGTAATTGTACTGCCACAATGGAATGATCTCAATCGAGTCAAATGAATAAAGGTACTGTCAACATGGAACTATTCGTAGTGAAATGAAACATCACATGAATCCAATGAACATCACATAACAGTAAACATGAACGATGCATTTACTCTGTTCAGGGTTTGGCAGACCCTCGGTCTTTTGGGGCCCGGCATACCCCTCTTTAACATGAAGGTATATAAAATGCCATAAAAACTCAATGCATAAAAATGCCATCATTGCCACATGTCCGTTTGACCCGTAGGTCCTATAAATTGACCCGTAGGTCCAGTCAATCAGATAGCATCAGAAGGGTAATGTGTCTGAGCACAAGACCCGGCATTTAACATAACTCAAGATTATATCGTATTCCATATAAGGTGTGCAAAACATGGAACATCATAACATAAGCATACAGTGAATAACATCAACACAATGAATCAAGCCATGAACCATCAACCAATAGACATCCACCAGGTAGAACAATATCCATGGTGGGAACAATAACAGTGGGTATAAATACATAAGTACAAAATTGGCAATATAGAAAGATTGTGGCTTGGAAAACTACGTATAAAAGATAGAAATCCACTTACCTTATCAGTGTCCCGTGACTTTCTTCTTTCCCTTTGACTTGCCTATACATCAATAAACATGTTTCAGCTTTAATGTCAGTCATCAAATTTATGCCTCGTTACTCTAAATATTTCTTTTATGACTTTATACGTTTACTACTTTTAATTTGATCCTATTTACCTAAGGTAAAATGGTCATTTACGCGTCTCTATCTTTCAGGTTGTGTTTCACAATTTGGACTTCACCGTTGAGTCCAGAAGGTTTGAAATAATAAAAATCCACTATTTACTCAACTCAATCGGAGTCCGTTTGACTCACCTTCGACGTAGGGGCATGTTGGTCATTTTGATGTTTCTAACAGGGTACTTTATTTTTTGAGACTTTGTCTCGTGAAACGAACCTTACCATTAAATCCAAAAGGTCCAAAACAGTAGGTTTTCATTATTCATTCGACTAATTTAAGCCTCGAAATTAAATTTTAAATTTATTAATTTAAATCACTTATTTAAATTAATTAATATAGCTAATACATATCATATTTGAGTCCAACAGACCACATGTGCCTTGGTGGCACAGTGGCTAAGCTTCTCACCCTTTCCCTTTGGTCACTGGTTCAATTCACTGCCCATAATAATTTTTCCATTTCCTGTTATCACATTTTTTTCATTGTCTTTCATTTCCTGTTCAAGTTTAAGCCAACCATTGGATAGCTTCTCCTTTTCAACCAAACACTCTCCAAACTCAAATTTAAAAATTTACCCATAAAGTAATAGTGTTGGGTAGCCATCTGAATGGGTGGGTCAAGTCGGACCCGACCCGGTTTGGCCCAAATAAAATCACAAAACTCAGCCGCAACATGCTCTGTTTTTTTTTTCTCTTTCCTGTAAGTTCCGTTTTCCCTCTCTTTTCTAGATCGTTTTTCTTGATTCAAATTGTAATATGATCCCAATTCCATGCATAATAAGATCCTAAAATTATTCGTGCCTTTCAAAATTTAAGACAGAAAGCTTTTACCCCTTTAATGCTTCAACAGAAACCTCCTTGCTCATCCTTGTAGCTCCCCTACTGTCAAGACCTTTGAAACCTTCAGAAGATAGAGATCCCATCTCCGTTGGAGGCACAGGGTAGGACACCTTATCAAAATTAACATTACTTTAGAGTTCAATAACCTCAGTCATCTTTTTCGCTTTCCGGTTTAGAGAGTAACGCGACTTCACAACTGGACACCATCCATTCAAACACCCCTTTTCACCTTCGGCTTTGGCTTGGATGACTTGCTCTGCCCTGTTTTCAAAAACACCGGCTATTGTCACAACATCACCCTCACCCCCACAACCACCAGCACTGCTGCCGCCACTGTCCTGGCGATCAACCAATCTCCTCAACACAAGTGTAATATAGTAAATCATAGATTCATTTGAATAGATTTAAGTCTGATTCTTTGTAGGGTATTCAACTGAGCCGTCACCATGATACAACTTATTCGTTAAACCGATTGGACTCTGTGAGTTAAAAACTTCTGAACTACATCTCAAACTCTAAATCACAAAATGAAACGTTTCGTTTACAAGCAGATCACAATCACAAGAGTTCCGGAACCAAAACTACGTAAGAAGAGGAATGGATCTAAAGATGTGCATATGAAATCAAACCTCGACCGTCTGATTGCCATGTCTGTCGAAGATCTATCGTGCCTTGATGAACTGGATCACTACTGCCAGAGTCGTTGGTGCAGGTCCTCCATTCGGAAGTCTCATCGATCGTGTGCTACTCGTGCACGACGCTTCGCTCGGAGCAGGCGGTGTCACCTGCCGAGTGGTCAAACACCACCTCTGCTTCGCCCACTACCTCGATCCCTGCAGTCCTTGAGGTCTCCGTCGCCCCTTCGGTTATGCGACTGACCCCAGTTTCACCGCCCCTGCCCATCTCTCCTTGATCTTATTTCTTTTCTTCCCTCTCTCTCCCCCTTTTCTTCCTTTCCTTTCCCTTTTTATTCTCCCTGTTCCGCTTCTTTCTCAACCAGTGACCTCTCGCCCCTTTTCAGCGCCCTTTCATTTCTTACACAAAACTCTTCATCCTTTATGTGTAACCCCCCCTTTATGTTAATATATATATATATATCTACCCATATTCATGTATATATATACATATATTTATATATATATCTAACACCACATGCCATAACATAATTTTTATTTATTTATTTATTTATTTATTTTATTTCTAATTCTTATTTTATTTTATTATTATTTTATTTTTATTTCCATATTCGTTAATGGTTTGCTCGATATAGCCCGTCATTGTCCGTATATTCAAAACCATTTAAATTTCACAATCGTCTGTTCCTTTCGATACCATGACATAAAGCTCAATCGGTTCGGTTTACATGGCTCGCTCGGTTACAATTTGGGTCAGGGTATTACATCCTTTGCTTGCCATTTGTTTACATTCTTCTACTTAAACTAACCATGACCCATGGCAGAGTGGGGGAATTTACTTATTGAGCTAACTTAGCTCACTCTAGAAATATATCATTTTTTTTTTCAAGAAAGGATGTTGTAGGAGGACCATAGGCACTGCTAGTAGGTGTCACCTGTTGCTCATAGACAGTCTTTCACATATAATGATGGATTCTTTTGTTATAAATTCTAATAGACTAAGTATGTTATAGTATTTTTGTCACATCCCGAACCCCACCCTACGCGGATGTCGAGGACGTGATGCCAGTCAACCGCCACGCGACCAACCGAAGGCGATTTCTGAACTTTCCAGTGAATTGCACTCCGACTGTAGGGTCAGATGCAGCGGAATTTAAAACTTTTTTTTTGTCAAGGGAATGCAACTCATGTATTCACCGTAAGGTTATGTACCACAGAGCTAGTCTAAAATCCAACAGCTAACAATTCTAACCTCAGAGCATATCCATAATCCGACATATAACAACAGAGCAGAACTACAATCTCTAGAGTACCGTTTAAATCCATGAGCCATGTCTATATCTAGTACATATCAGTCAAGTCAGTCGTATTACATCACTCACCTGATTAAACAGAATCAATCCTCAGTAATCCAGTCTCCACAGATCAGTGCCATCAGATCCAATAGATATCATTCCTGAAAAATGTTAGGGAATGGGGTGAGCTTCGAAAAGCCCAATGAGTAACACAGGTTCCCTGTCAAGGGTTTCAAATCCATTTCTTGTTTACAAAGCACAAGGGTAGTTCAGTTGTTTCTGAAATAGCAGCTTTATAAATCTACTTTAAATACAGTTTCAGTAGAATAAAGCAGGACTGAACAAAATAAAACAACAGATCAAAACAGACAGGACATAACAATCAGAGCCGAACAAAACATAACAGAACAGAGCGGAAACAATAGGTCAACCAGAGATACAGGTATATCATTAGCGAAACGGAACAAGACAGAACTGAGCGAAAACAGTATGTCAGTCAGAGATACAGGTACATCATCAAAGAACATGATAGATCAGCATTGAGCAGAACAGGACGGGACAGAACAGAGCGGAACAGATCGAAACAGAGCAAACAGGTCAGAATGGAACATATCAAACATAACAAATCAGGACGGATCAGGACTGAACAGATCAGACAGATCAAACAAAACAGGTCAGGGCAGAACGGGTCAAACATAACAGATAATTAAATATGTTCATTTGAAACAGTACTAAAACATGAGTACAGTTAAAACATCAGGGTAACAGAACAGATCAGTTAAAACATCAGAGTAACAGAACAGATCAGTTAAAACATCAGAGTAACAGAACAGATCAGTTGAAACATCAGAGTAACAGAACAGATCAGTTGAAACATCAGAGTAACAGAACAGATCAATTGAAACATCAGAGTAACAGAACAGATCAGTTGAAACATCAGAGTAACAGAACAGATCAGTTGAAACATCAGAGTAACAGAACAGATCAGTTGAAACATCAGAGTAACAGAACAGATCAGTTAAAACATCAGAGTAACAGAACAGATCAGTAATGAGCAGAGCAGAATAGTATAACAGGATAAACAGTACAATATGCACGGATTAAACAGTGCGGTATGCTCATATAGTGCTCAAGACTTAAATGGTACCAAGAGTCAGTTGTTCTTTCAGAACCAGTTAAAAACAGCGATAGGTTTATTTCTGTTCATTTGAAACAGTATTAAAACATGAGTACAGTTAAAACATCAGAGTAACAGAACAGATCAGTTAAAACATCAGAGTAACAGAACAGATCAGTAATGAGCAGAGCAGAACAGTATAACAGAATAAACAGTACAGTATGCACAGATTAAACAGTGCAGTATGCTCATATAGTGCTCAAGACGAAGTGGTACCAAGAGTTAGTTGTTCTTTGAGTAAAAACAGTGATAGGTTTATTGCAGTACAGAACAGAGGAATCAGACAGAGTAAAAATCATGCATTTGAGTAAGGGCAAGAAATCAGTGTATCAGATAAAACAGTACAGTACAGTATTTAAAATACAGTAACTAGACGGTGTACTTAAACACCAATTCAGGAGTCAGGGTTACTCACAAGACGCAACAGTACAGAACAAAACCAAGACAGACCATACAACAAAACAGGACAGACCCGAACTGAACAGGAAAGCAGGACAGTACAAAATCATGTCACGTGTAATACATTATAAAAGAGTATGCATTTAAAAACATGCATTTAAACAGTATGGCAGATAAAATAGTACAGTGAATCAAAATACAGTAACTAGACGGTGTACTTATACACCAAGCCAGAAATTCCAAGTTACTCACAAACTGTTACGGTTATCTCCTTGCACAAACAATCTGATAACCTCCAAGTACGTCAAGCATCTCCATGTATGTCCTGAATAATCATCATCAATCACAGATAGATCAGAATTCATCCATTCAGGCCTTGTTCGTTATCTTAGGTGTCTATCGGTTTACCTAAGATAGCCTAGTAGCCTATCGCCCTCTCATCGGATTTCATCCGGGGCTATTGTATTCTTAAATTAGGCTTAGCAGTCATCAGGATTATAACCCAAGTCATTTAGACTTCAATCGTTATCAGTCAGTTACTTTTTCAACCTTAGGGGCAAAACGGTCATTTTATCACTCTTGCCCCGGGCCCTGTCAAGGCCCTCAGAATAGTCTTTATATCTTAAATATAAAGTTCTACGTCTTTTAGACTCCAATCGGTATTAGTTAGGTTCTTATTTTAACCATAGGGGCAAAATGGTAATTTGTCCATTCTTGTCCCGGACCCTATCGTGGTCTTCAGAATAGTCCACATATCTTAGATATAATTTTCTAAGTCCTTTGGACTTCGTTTGGTATCTGTTTTTGGTCATCGGGACACATTAGTCGTTTCTCGTTTTACGAGTTAACTGTTTCGGAGTCTTATTTAGCCCTTCAGTGTTCATAATTATCCTTATGATAATTTATCAGATCAGTTTGACCTTTATTCCACCTTTACTTTGCACTTCATGTGCTCAGGGGTATTTTGGTCATTTTACGTTTCATAAGATTCTGACTCTGATTCATCATTTAATCAAGTATACAGTTTCATAGGTATCTGGGCTTCTATCGGTATCAGTTTCGTCTGAATCAAACTTCATTTAGGTTTCGTATGGCATTAGGGGCAGTTTGGTAATTTTACATTTCCTGATGTTCTCATTTCGAATCATAATTTAATCATATATATAAGCCCATAAGTAATTGGGCTTCAATTGGTATTAATTTTGCTCAATTCGGACTTTATTTGGGCTTCGTACAGTATCAGGGGTATTCTGGTAATTTCACATATTGTATAACCAAACTGTTCGGAACCTCAGTTCATAAAATGGACCTCACCATTGGGTCTAGAGTGTCCGACATAGTTAACTTGGACCATCCTTTATGTTCAATTGGTCCTAGTATCACTAGGGGCAATTCAGTCATTTTACAATTTATGTGTCTGTATTTTTCGGGACTTCAGTTCATTAAACAGGACTTTACTGTTGAGTCCAAAATGCCCGACATAATCAGAATAGACTGTCTTTTATTTTTATTTGGGCCTGGGTACCCTCAGGGGCAGTACAGTCATTTGTCACTTACAGGTCTGTATTTTTCGGTACATAATTTCCCAGTTTGGACTGTACCATTGAGTCCAGAATGTCCGAGATAGTCGAAATAGACTGTCTTTTATTTTTATTTGGGCCGGGTACCTTCAGGGGTAGTATAGTAATTTTACACTTTCAGGTCTGTATTTTTCGGTACTGTATTTCCAAAATCGGACTGTACCATTGAGTCCAGAATACTTGAAATAGTGAAAATACACTATTTATTTAATTTATTCGGACTCCGTTTGACACATTTAATGTCCAGGGGTAAAATCGTAATTTTACCTAATTAATAAAATAATTAAATAATTATTTTATTATTTAATTAATCTTTCAGGGGCTTAAATAAACAGTTTCTCAAAAATCTGGGCTACAGTACAATATTACAAAACAGTTGGGGTTAAATGTAAATTCAGAAAATAGGGGTTCAGACTTATTGGTTTTAGGGTTCACTAGCTGAACCGGTCCAAATGCATTGTGAACCAACCGGTTCACTGACCCTCAGTAAACCGGAATTTAATATTCCAGTTAATCTTAATTAGCCCCCCCTATCCGTGTTCAGGATTAATCCAATTCAATTTCAATTTGTTATCACCGTAACCAAACAGGTAGAATTTGATTTTAAAACAAATCAGTTGACACCCAAAACGGTGTAGTTTCAATTAAGCGGTGGCCAGTTCATACGTCGACACGTGTGTGAGTCAGTTCGGTGGGTTTGGACGTGTTGGACGAGTCGACTCGTCGTCTTCTTCACCAACCAGTGTACTGTTGCCCTAATTCCCAGTTCCGGTTTCCTCCATTTTCGTGGAGTTTCAGGTAGGGTTTTTCAACTGATTTGATCCCAAACGTTCTCTGGAGGTGAAGCCAACATTTTGGCATCGGTTTGGTGCCTCGAGTCTACGGGTGGAGCTCAGTCCACTCCATTATTGCGCAGACCTGCAACTGGTTCTAGGGCGTCCATTTTTGGTCCAAACCTCACGGGGTTTGTTGCGTTGTGACCTACAGGTCATGGCGTTTCAGTCCCCGTCTTCATATCTCAGTTTGGTCACGATTTCAGGGGCGTTGGGTCTCAAACCCGTGACTGCGACTCACGATTTGGGGGTTTAAATCAGTGTTCTAGGGTCGCGGAACAGTGGTTTAAGGATCCTCTTAGTGTCTAGATCAGTTCTGGGCCGTCAAAACTCAGTTTTAGAGAGGTCGAATCAGACCCAGTTTCCATGATCCATTAATGGAGGTTGATACACGGTTTTGGGGTTTCAGCCCTATTCGACCCTCCCAATTAATTCAGAATAGCCCTAAGGTCTCACAGGAGTTTATATATACAGTTGGTATGGTCTAAAAATTAAAGGAACATCACCAACAAATCAAAACAGAAATTTGGCAAACTTTGGTGTTTACCTTTAAACAATGGCTGCTCTCCTCCATGGTTCAGTCTTGGTCTTTGGCACTTCAGGTGTGCTTCACAGTTTCAGTCGTGCCTCTCAGTTCCTCAGCCTTCCTTCCTCCTTGGTGCATCTCCCATGAAGACACACACATGCAAGACCTCACAAGGATTTTCTCTCTCTCTCCCTTAGTCTCTCACCCCCAACAGATCTGTTCCCTTCTTTTCATAGCAGACATTTTGATTTTAGAGAATCCCCACTTTCTCCTAGTATACCACTATATATACATACATGTATACACATTTGTAGGGTTCAGTTTGAGCAGAGAGTGATGATGGGGGCTAACTCAGGCAATCATGAGGGGTTTGCATGGATTGCCATTGGTCAGTTTGGGTGGCAGATTAGGATAATTCAGTGTTATATACAAATAAGTCACAATTGTATGCACAAGGGTGTGGGTAGCCCAACTGGTAAGTTTTTGGATAAAATTTCTTTCCACTCAAAGGTCAAGGGTTCAATTCCCTTGGCCTCCCTTTTGGCCATTTTTCCCACATTTTTTGTTAAGGCCACGTTTGGCTGCGCAATAATTCAGTTTCAATGTTTCATTCATAACTTTCATTCCGTAACTCCTTTTTCGACACGGTTTGTTCTGGGAGTTTCATATTTCAGTTATCTTCAGTGTCAGAGGTTCCGTGTCATTTATTAATCATTCGAGATTTTTCCAGTTAGCTAATTCGGGTTCCGTTAGTGTTAAAACGGTGTTATTTCACCGAATTAATCAGTAATTGGGTTCAGGGTATTATACCCTTTTCCGCTAGACATAATTGATTATTTTAATCGGTCTATCATGACCGTCGAGATTATGATTAATTTCCTTAATCATTCATTAAGTCAGTGCTAATTAATAATTAACAACGAATTATTAATTACGCAAGGTCGGGGTGTTACAATTTTATCTCCCATGAGTCCACGTCCTGGGGATAGCTTTTTGTTTAAGGATCTGTAATTTAAGAATTAATTTTATCATGGTCTGTAAACCCATTGATAAACCTCAAACTTCAGACCTAAACCAACGAGAAATAAATTGATTTTGGCCTGTTGGGACCTAGGCTAAAGCTTGTAAGAGTCATGAAAATGATGGTCCACGACGATGAAGCTCTAAGATGAGCTTGAAATTATGAGTTACAAGACCCGGCCAACAAACCCAACCTCACTAATTTACACCAAAAATTTGATTTTAGAACAAGGGATGAAACCCTATGGCAAGACAAGAATGATAGGCCAAACCCCATATAAGTTGGTGTTGAAATGGGTATGTACTAGGCGTTATTCAGAAAACTCCATGAATGATTGACTGAGCTTTTAAGCTCAAGTCGACCCCTTTAACCAATACCAAAATCTTCCTTGGAGCCCTAGGAATCCATAGGAATTGAAAGCAGAGAAAAAGGGCTCTTGAAACTCCACAAAATAAAGCTTGAATATTTACAAAATTAAGGCAATAGTCACGTAGGAAAAAGGAAGAAGATGAACAATGACGGTCGGGTTTCGGGTTGGATCGAGTTCGGGTCGAGACCCGCCCAATCTCAAATAAGATTAAGTAGGATGGCGTCGTTTAGGGTTAGTAAGTTTTAGTTTTAAATAGAATTGATGTTGTTTGGTTACACGGATAAGGGGTTGATTTGATAACCATGGATGGAATAGGGATAGCCTATCCCTGAATTAACCCTTATCCGTTGTTTGGCTCAACAAAAATCAGAAAAATAAAGGGAAGCCGCAGCTCCCCAGGTTTGAACCGCAAACCTCACGCCTGTAAAGGTTTTAACCTCCACATGTGGACCACTATGCCACTGAGGCACTTGATTAAAATAATACCTAAATAAATATATAATATAAAATAATTTAATTAATTTAATTTAGCAATTATGCCCAGTATCCAAATTAAATAAAAAGACAGTGTGCCCCAATATTTTTAAGCATTTCGGACTCAATGGTGGAGTCCAAATTGTAAAATTAAATCTCAAAAAATGTAAACGAACAAACTGGGTTAATCCCAAAATGTCCTAAAGGCCAAATAAAGATACCAAATGACCTCTAAAATTATAAGAGTAAGCACCCTAAAGTTTTTCAACGTTCCGGACTCAACGGCGAAGTTCGTTTTGCCAAATAAAATACCTAAAATACTGCTATATGAAATGGGATATGTTTAGGACACCGTAATAGTGTAACGATGTAACCAAGAGGGGGGAATAAAAGACTTAAAATACGACACACAAGACTAAAAGACTGTAAATTTATTAATAAAATCATATTAAGTCTATGAATGATATTAAACTAAATAATATTTCCTAGTATTATAGGGACATCAAAAGGGAAAGAAAAGGAAGTCTAATTTCCTCTTGGAGGGAGGAGGGGCTATTTTGAGGTAAGTAAACTCGAACTCTAACATGTGGTAATTCCTAGCCATGTCACAGTTTTATTTCCTCAATGCTGCCAATTTGTATCCTATACATACCTGACATTGTTGATTTCCACAATTTGATGCCTATTCTACTTGGTGGATTTGTTGAGAATTTGATTGTCAATATCCTAATGTGATTACTTATTCATTCCTATACCTGGCTTAGATATTAGAAAATTGCTATGCCTCTCACTGTTGAGAATTTCCACACATATGTACATCGCTTGTGAAATTTTGATGATCATGATATTATTATGAGTGCTTGTAGTTGTGATCTGTCACAACGTCCATCTGATTCATAGATGCTTTTGGATCTACGGATCGGTGATTGGGAGTGCTGCCCAACACTTAGTCCACGAAGGGTACGATATATGTAAAGACATCCAGTGCTATTCAGGAGCCCGATAGTAGGGTGAACCTGGATGAGTGCTTTTGAGGGTAGCGAGTGTCACATCCCCCTTACCCACCCTGTGCGGATTAGGGGCATGCGACCGGCCAGTTAGGCACCCATCGGTTTTGTTTCTTTCTTTTTGAAATCAAAATGCCGACGGTAATCCTAACCACAGGCCATTCATCAGTAACATCCAAGTACAATGCATTCAATTAATATAAGTTGCAGCGGAACTAAGGGAATGCATAACACCTTGGCAGAGCCATTAATACATCCATGATTAACTATTACATCATTGTCCTACAAAAGATACGAGTCTTAGGTTTCAGTACATCATATTCAAAAATGGAGTTAGGTACAAAAATGGTTAATTCATGAGTTCTTCAAAATAGTGCTCCGGGTCTCCAACCCGCTAATCCTGATTGCTGGGTCCCTCACCTGAAAAATGTTAGGGAAGGGGTGAGCTTTAAAAAGCCCAGTGAGTAACACGGGTCCCTTGTCATGGGTTTCAAACCATTGTTGTTTATAAAACAGGTGGTTGAATCAGGCATTTCAGAGGATATAGTTAAATCCGTATATTTGAACAATATTTAAAAACAGGAATACAGTCAAAACATCAGAGCAACAGAACAGTTCAATAATGAGCAGGGTAAAACAGTATAACAGGATAACAGTACAGTATACACAATTCAAACAGTGCAATATGCTCATGTAGTGCTCAAGACTGAATTTGGTACCATGAATCAGTTGCTCTTTTAGTAAAAACAGGGATAGTTTTATTTCAGTACGGAGCAGTGAAATCAGACAGGGTAAAATATAGTCATGCATTGAGTAGAAGCATGAAAGACAGTATATCAGTAGGAACAGTACAGTACAGTATTTAAAAATACAATAACTAGACGGTGTACTTATACACCAATTCAGGAGTCTAGGTTACTCACCTTGTGCGGTAACAGGACTTAACTGAGAAGCCTTTCTCTTCTTCTTATCCTTCTTTATCCTAGAAAATTTATGAACATTTCGTAAATCTCACATGAATCTTAACTTGGTTTATTTTAATTCAAAATTCAACCTGAGTTAGACTATCTCGCTGTCTATGTGTTTTTATGATAATTGAAATTCACCTTTGCACCCACTCTTTCAGGGTTTCCGTGTCTTCCTGTTTCTTTAATTTAGCCTCTGCGACCATTGCCTTGGTACGCATTTTGTATATAAACGGTCGAACGGAGACTACCTCGGTTGTTTTGGCTATCCTTATGTGTCGTTCGATAATCTTTTTTTGCCACAATAGTTGTCGCATGAACTCCTGTTGCTTCTTGTCAGCTAGTCTTTCGGCTTTAGACATAATGGTAAATTTCTTGTTTTTCCCTTCCATGACTGGCTTGAGTTTTTTATCCTATAGCAAAATCCCAAGACGTCAGGATGTGTACTACCTCTAGGCAGTCCGGTCATGACATTATTTAAGCTTTCCTTGGATTAGTTCTTAGTTCATTCGGATGTTATCTAACTTGATACAGGGCTAGGGGTATTTTGGTCATTTTACAGTTGTGAAGTTTGATTCCAATTCGTCATCCGATCACGTGTATAGTCCCATACGTGTTAGGGTTTCTATTGTTTTCAGTTTCGTCTCAATCGGACTTTGTTTGGGTTCTAAACAGTGTCAGGGGCAGTTTGGTAATTTCATGTGTCATATTTTTCGGTACTTCATCTGCTAATACGGACCTTACCGTTGAGTCCGGAATGTCTGACATAGTCAAAATAGACTACCTTTTAGTTGTATTTGGGTTCGGGCATCATCAGGGGCAGTATGGTCTACTCCTACGTGTTTGTATTTTTCGGGACTTAATTTCCCAAATCGGACTCCACCATTGAGTCCGGAATCCCAAATCGGACTCCACCATTGAGTCCGGAATGTTTGAAATAGTGAAAATACACTATTCATTTGACTTATTTGGACTTCATTTGACCTATTAATGACCTAGGGGTAATTTGGTCATTTTTATTTAATTAATAAATTAATTAAATAATTTATTTTATTATTTATTAAATTATCAGGGGTATAAATGAATTAAAATTTCAGAATCTGGGCCAGAGTCAAATTTCCCAAAACTGTTGGGGCCTTTATGTAATTTTTCAAAAGATTTAAACTGAACCAAAGGGTTCAGTCCTTATGCAATTGAACCGGACCGGTCCAATCCAGTTCTAACCGGTTCAGGGTAATGTGCTTATGTCAGGATGACGTCAGCCCTACAATTTAAATTTTAATTTAACAGTACCAAAACGACACAGTTTAGGTTATGGTTCATATCCGTTTTTATTCGGGTCGGGGCCCGACCCGAAGACCCGATCCATGACCCGGTTACTGTTCATCGTCCCTACCCGTATAGGGCTACTGTTGCCCTAGAAATTTCAGAAATTTCTCTCTCAAATTCATGGGGTTTTAAGCAACGATTCTCACTGGTTTTTGTTCCAAAAGGTTTTTGAGAGTAATGTCGTTCATTTGGCATAAATTTCAAGCTTCAAACTCAACAATGGGGGCCTGTTCTAACGGATTATCGTGGAGAGTTACAGTCGGGTCATACAGCCTTATTTCTCCACCATTTTGCATGAGGTTTGGTCCTCTGCAACCCTTACAACGTGTACTTCCTTTCCTAATTTACCAATCTCAGTTTAGGGGCCAAATTTGAAGGATTCATTTTTGGGCCGAAAAGAATAATGTCATTTTTGGGGGTCTCAACCTAGGTTTCTAGGTTGCGGTTGGGGTTTTCCAAGGTTCTACAAAGTCCTATTTTATGTTTTGATCATCCAAGGTTCGGTTGGTTGAGGTCGGATCAGACCTGCAACCTCAAGGTCCATCAATGGCGGTTTGCTACGGGTTTGGGTTTTTGGGCAGTTTTATAGGTTCAAATCATTCGTAAACAACCCAGTTTTGATTATTAATCTACTACGCATGCATTAACAGTCTTAAATCTATAAAACAGTAGCTAAATAAAGCAGGAAAATTTTTAAAAAGTTTTTGAATACTGGCCTTTGAACAGTGGTCTCTTCACTGTTGAGCTCGAGCAGGAGCTTCAAGGGTTGGATTTGGGTCCCCTCTCAGTCGTGCAGCCCCTCAGTTCCAGCCTCTAGCTTCTTCTAAGCTCCTTCAATGGATTCCCACAACTCAAGCTTTCTCTCTCTAACTTCCTCTCTCTAACCCACTTTCTCTCTCTAACTTCCTCTCTACAGTTCTGATCTTTCCTCCATGCATATATGGAGATTGTATATCAATAATCAGATTTCTTTTCTTGATGTTTCATCTCCCCCAAGTGCATGATGGGTTTGCATGCAATTTGGTTGGGAGGAGATGTAATCATGGTGGGATAGGCATGATGGGCTATAGCATAGGGTGTTGCATGCTGATGTGTTGCATGCTTGGTTATTGGTCACTTTGGGGAGAGGCCAAATCTGATTGCTATTTAAATATATATCTTTGCATATATATGCACAAAGGTGCTCTTAGCTTAGTTGGTAAATTTTTGGTAACCCAAATTCTGCCTAGGTTGGTCAAGGGATCAAATCCTCTTGGCCACATTTTTGGTCTTTTTCCCATATTTCGGGCTTAGGCCCTGTTTGGCTGCGCATTAATGCAGTTTCACTGTTTCCTTCCTAACTTTCAATCTGTAACTTATTTTTTGACGCGGTTTCTTCCGGTCAACTCCTAGTTAGGTTAGCTTCAGTGTCTAAGGGTTCAGTGACAGTAATCAGTTTCTCAGATTTTTTTAATATTTGCTAACATGGGTTTGGTCAGTGTTAAACAGTTGATTTTAAACAGTTAAATGCCAGATCAGATTTCAGGAAGAGTTTTTCATTACATAATTTAATAATTAAGTCTGGGGTGTTACAGCGAGGCCCTTCTGTTAACAGCATCTATTGTGTTAGTATCTCATATCATTTATTAAATATATCCTGATAATGCACTCTTGGGTTATTGATGTGCCTTGTGAGCCTATCTTTGGATTATTTGATGATGTATTCTTTGGTTATTGATACATCTTGTGAGCCCATCCTTGGATTAACTGATGATACACTATTTGATCACTCCAGTTATGTCATTTTTTTCAGGACAAGAAACTGCAAAAGGACCATCAGGTATGCACATCGAGTAGACGCCACATTTTGCCACAGATTGTCCTTTTGCAAGTATGGTGGACGCTTTTGCTATCATTGTAATAGACTAAGTGCAGTATAGTTTTAGCTCTCCCATGTGTCCACGTCTTGGGTATGTTTTTGTATTTGAGGATCTGTAAACTAAACACTTACTTTTCTTTTGGCATGTACAACTATACTCTGATGATGATGCTCAATTAGCTAATGACATGACATGCAACTAATAATTAATCAATTAGTGTTTGAGATCCTTTAGCAGGGGACGGCTTGCGGGTGGCTACCCCCGGTCACGAGCCTCTAATCCGTACAGGACTGGTTACGGGTCATGACAATGTCAATGGCAGGAATTGATTAAGGATTATGAGCTCAACATACAATACTCCTTAGGGAAGGCTAATGTGGTGGCAGATGCTCTTAGTAAAAAGTCATTAGGGAGTCTTGATTGCATGTCGACTACACAAAGGGAGTTACTAAAGGAGCAGGAGATGATGGAGGTGGAAGTGGTTTTGTCAGGCTCAAGAGCAATGTTAGCCAATGTGACAATAGGACTGACGATTATGGAAAAGATCAAAGAGCTACATTCCCAAGATGAGAAGTTAGTTAAACTCCGTGAATATGCTGTGGCAGGAAAGAATTCAGAATTTGTTGTCTAAAATGGGATGCTACGCTTTCAAAATAGAATCTGTGTGCCAGATATGCTTAGGATTGGAGAGGAGATCCTTGATGGGGCGCATAACTCAAAGTTTTCCATACATCTAGGAAACACCAAGATGTACCATAATGTCCGGAGTAGTTATTGGGGGTCAAGGATGAAGAGGGACATCGTTGAGTATATAACACGATGTGTCAAGAGCTAGTAAGTCAAAGTTCAGCATCAGAAGCCCAGTAGACTTTTGTAGCCACTTCTGATACCTGAGTGGAAATGGGAGCACATCACGATAGACTTTGTGTCAGGGTTGCCCAAGACTCCACATGGGAGTGATTCTATATGGGTGATTGTGGACAGATTAACAAAGATAGCTCACTTTCTTGCAACCAAAATAACCCAGACATTGGAACGGTTTGGAACGGTTAGTAGCACTATACATCCGGGAAATTGTTCGGTTGCATGGGGTCCCAATTTCAATAGTGTCTGATCGAGACCCAAGGTTCGTGTCCCAATTTTGGTGTAGCCTACAGAGAGCAATAGGCTGGGAACTAAGTCTCAGTACCGCTTACCACCAGAGACTAATTGTAACACCCTGACCCAATTAAGCAAAGCAATTAACGATAATGACATTATCATAAGTCAATTTTCTTAATAATCATGGGCGATGCTAGATATGACTAATGACTCAAAATACGAAATCAAAGGCATAAATGAAGAAAATAATTAATTATGAATTAGAGATGACCGATGTGAGAATGCAATATAATGCCTAGGGCCATGATTTGATAGAAGTTACGACAAGTGTTAATCGAGGATTAACACACAAGTGAATATGAGAAATTAGTGCACGTGGTACACTTGAGCAAGATTAGTATTACGCACGATGAGAGCGCGTTTAATCAGAATTATTCCAATAATTATGATGACTATTAGAATAATTAAAATACAATTAAATACATCAAGGTGAGACAATGAAGGCTATGGAAGCTTAATGAGATCTCGACTTGTGAAATCGACACATGAAGAGAATAATTAAGTGATACAAGTGAATAAAAAATTTCTCGATAAAAATAATATATTTTTGGCATAAACCAAACATGATGGAACGTGTTAAAAATAAAATTAATAACATGAGGAAGAAGCATGCAAAAATCAAAAACATTGTAAGAATTCCAAAAGATTTTACAGCAATTGAAACGCAATTTTAAAAATTCAAGAAACACACCCAAAATGCCAAACAAGGCATAAGGAGAGAAAAAGAGGAAAATAAGGCAGAGCTAAGACTCAGGTGAAAATGGATTCTAGAAAGAAGGGAGAGCTTCTCATTCTAGACTTTCCTAACTCCTTATTGTTAATTGTTTGTTCTGCATTAATGGCTTCCAATCAGCCATTAAATGCAAATAATAATGATTTTCAAGCTACAAATGATGATTCTCATTCATTGTAAGCTAATGATTTATTGTCTAAAGTCCTTGTTAAGGATGGGGCGTCAAATGTAGCTCAAAGGAGTAGAGTTTTTACTGGTTTGTTTTCTTCTAAATTTTTGAATGAAAAGGAATTTAATGTGCCTTTTCACCAAGATTTGAGTGATTTATTATTGGAAACAAGATTGGATGACCTTATTGAAGGGGACGATGGTGCTGCTATAGGTAAAGCTTCAATCCATAACACTTACTCAGCCTAATCATGGGCTGAGCGAGCTGAAGAAGACGAGTATACTCCTCAAACTACTATAGACCTTGAGGCTGAATATAGAGGTTTCTCGAATGATCTTTCTTTCTTAATTAATTCCCTACATGGTGGTTCTTTTCCTCCAAATTCCAGAGGTCGAGGGAGCATCAACAATAGTAGTACGCATCGTGGCCATAGGGGATGTGCTGGTAGGGGAAGAGGAACAAGGGTGGCGAGTGGGAACCAAGTCAACCAAAAGTTTTCTCCAACTTCTTGTGATAAAGCTGCATTTCCCGAATTACGAAGTGCCCATGTGTCAAAATCTCATAAGATTTTAGCTCTTACAAATGGTGATATGTGTCACATCCCGCACCCCACCCTACGCGGATACCGAAGATGTGATGCCAGTTAATCGTATTGCCGGTCTCTTTACCGACAATGCGACTAACCAAAGGCAAACTTCTGAACTTAGCAATGAATTACACTCCAAATGTAGGATCAAAGCAGCAAAAATTTAAACCTTTTCATCTCGAGAATGCAACTCATCGCTAAGTTAAGAAGTTTGCCTTCGGTTGGTCACATTGTCGGTACAAAGACCGGCAAGGCGGTTAACTGGTATCACATCTTCGGCATCTGCGTAAGATAGGGTGCGAGATGTGACAGAGTGGTATCAGAGCAAAGGTTGGTAAATATTTAAGATCCACTGATACCACAGAATGGTATCAGAGCTAAGGTTTATAAATATTGAAAATCCACGGGCGTGACAGAATGGGATCAGAGCAATGGTTAATGATTTTTGGGGAAATGATTGAAGTTGATGTTTCTTGGGTGACTAGGATTATCAGATGATTAATAATTTTTGGGAACCAAAGTAGGCTTATGAGTGAAATTGATGATCTTGAGAATTTGAGGATTATATCAGAGCTAAGGTTTGTTAATCTTAAGGATCCATTGATACCACAGAGTAAAAGCAGGGCTAAATGTTAAGGTTACCTATGTCAGACTCAAAGCAAGATGGGAACTTTAGAACAATAAGTTGTGAAATGGTTTGGGAATCATTGTCCATATCAAATCATTAAGTCATGAATTAAGAACCGCAAAGTACCAGAGCCATGGATACTAATAGTGGAAGTATCAAAATGATAAGTCTCAAATTTGGAGATTGGACATGAAATTATAGAAGTCTTCATCATATGATGAATATGTGATTCTAAGGCATCTAAGGACTAGGGATCAACATTCTCATTGGAGCCTAATTATGCTCAACGAATAACGCGATAGTTATAGTGTAGCTTTGGAGTGTCGATTCCACAGGGAGACAAAATTAAAAGGATAATAGAAAGAATTTCTGAAACTAAAGAAAATATTAAATGATTCACGAGAAGATAAAAATATAGAAAGTGATTTAAAAAGAAAATTAAAATTAAACCAAGTAATTAACAGAAGAAAATACTCAAATTAACGAACAGTAGAGCGTCAGGAATCCCTTGCACATATCTGGTATTTTAATTATTTTTAATTCACTGAAAACTCAATTGGAAATTTAATTCCAAAAATCCCAATCGAAAAATATAGAATTGTGAACCAAAATTAAATCAAATGTAACCTTTGAAAAATCATTCAACACTTTTAAATCCCACAAATTGTTATCCACATTGAAAGAACCCAACGACGACAATATACCTAGGAAGCAATATTGCAGCAAAGAATTATATCAATATGAAAAATTAATTGATCCAAAAATAATCAAAGAATTAATCCATTCAATAGAAAAAGCCTAACTGAATCTATAACGGAATAAACTCTGTGATTATTCGGCAACAATAAATTAAGAAGGATAAAACAAAGAGTTTTAACAAATAAAACCAAACACATGAATTAAAAATAAATTAAAAATACCATCTATGCTGCAAGTTCATCCCTAACCCTACTTGAAAATTTAGTTACCCATACACATGACCAACAACGTAAATCTCATGTAAAAGAATCACGCCATGAATTGTCCTCTGCGCAGTCGCACAAGCTTCTCTGTCTTTCTTTCCTGTTTTCTTTTAAACAACTTCACGCCGCACGCTAGGGCTAGTGCCCTTCATTTGGCCTGCGTCAGCGCCTGGGCCCGCTTTGCATTTCAGCACAATTAAACCCTCTTCTAACCGCACACACACAGCGCCTCAAAGCCCATTCCAAGCCCAGTGTGTTGCACACCCAAGCCTCTTGTTGATTCAGCGCCTGGGCTTATTCTTTTCAAATCCTTCTCGTGGGCCCCACATTGCTTAATTCTTTCATTCAATTTTTTTTCTTTCAAAACCCCCCAACGCCATACCGCATCGCCCTGAATCAGCCCAGCGCCCAAGCCCAACTGCTTCTTTATTCTGTGCATGGGCCCCACACTTCAACACCTACTGCCCAAGACCCAAGCCGCACGGCCCTATGGCTTTTTTTCCTCTCTGCACAGTAGTGCCGCAGGACCTCAAGCCTACCAAGCCTCATTTGAGTTTTTCTTTTTTTTTTTTCTCTTTTGGCTTGCTATCTCTCCAGCCATTCTCAATTGAGCCACAACTTTTTGACTTGCTTCTTTTTTTCTTTTGATTTCCTGATCAGCCACAAATCAACCGCACTGCTTGGTTTCCTTTTTTTTCTTCTTTAGCAACAACCTTCAAAGCAGGACCAATAATTAATGCAGTATTTGGGATTTAAAATATTATAAAATAACGTTCAAATATATCTCACTATGAATAGAAATTAAATTAAATAATATCAATTATACCCCAACATTTCTATCCACGTTTTTGCATTTTAATTTAATAATAAGGCCTTTAGAGTGCACTTTTGCGCACTCATCACACCCCCCAACTTGCTCATTGCTAATCCCTAGCAATTTTCATGCAAAAATGGCAAAAGAGACCAAAGAAGATCACACACAAAAGGCATTTAACCACACTTTTCAGATTCGCATATCAAAGCAATTTTAGGAATTCAATAACCCTATAACAATCAATCCACTTATAGCAATTCGCAGAGTGTGTGTGTGCTCCAAACCATATCCATCTAACCACAAACCATGACACATTGCAACATCAAGAACATCTCAAGCAAAAGGTTCAACTCCATATCTCACGTGTAACACCCCGACCTGATGAAGAATTAGCAAGTCACTAAATATTAACCAGTGATTGAAACCTGAAGTAACAAGGTTGGTTTTCAATCACCAACTTGTTTCTATTAATCCCATTGAGACTGTACACTTTCATTTTGGAAGCCAACCTCGAATTGAGACGTGACAAAAATAGATTGCTACGTCGGGTAGATTATCAAAGTATGAACATGGATATATAAATATATAAATATATTTATATTGTGAAATATAGATATTGATGTATATGCATACATAAATATGCATGTTAAATTAATAAGTGACTATTCAAATTCATATAAAGACATATTATATATATAATATGATTATATAAGACATATATATATATATACCTATTTATATAGGAATATAAAGTTGGGTGTAATATATATATATATATATATATATATATATACTTACAAACAAAAGAATGAAATTGTATTTAATATAATACAATTGAGAAGAGAGGGAGACAGTGGGCACTGCTCTCCATGCCTCTCCCATGTGAGCTGCTTGTGAAAAATAATGATGAGAAGGGAGGTGGCAGCCATGGCTGTGTGCCATGCAAATTCGGATACCAACAGGTGGCAAGGCCACCGATTGCATGAGTAAATGAAGGGGAAATAAAAGGAAAAGAGAACTTGTAATGGAAGAGGAGACGTGTGCAAGCAGTAGCAAGAAATTGAAGGATAGGAACTGAAGTAGGAGAAAAGTGGGAAACTGTAAGCAACTTGAACAGGTAAGATTTCGTTTGGAAATTGTCTAAATTGTGTACAAATTTAAAGCATGTAATAGTAGGGGTTTATTCTGCATAATATAAGCTGTAAACTACAAAAGAAATTACAAGAAATGATCAAGAATCGACTGAGAAAAGTCAAGTTTCAGTTGGAACAATAATCAGAAAATTCTGGTGCAGGTCTGAAATAAGAGAAACCAAATCCAAATCCGAGTATTAGGACCTGTTCTAGATCATCCCAAGGTCTTAAAAATGGTAGACCGCGATCCAAAAACTCAAGAAATGAAACCTAAAATATTAGTTGCAGGTTTAAGTCGTGGAACCCAGATTCGGTTTTACACTTTTAAGCTCAGTTTTGAGAATGGGTATGTAATCCCCATGTCATAAGGATCACACAGGGCCAAACCTTATCAAAAATAGTGATGGAATGAGGATTTAACGTGTAGTTACAGGTTCGGCTATCAAAAGTTAAACCGAACTCATGAACTGGTTTTAAAACCTTAGATGAATGCCAATCTCTTGGGAAATGTTCTAGAGATGGATGAGTGTAAAAACAGAAGAATTTAGGTGAATAGATTAGCTCGAAAATGAAGCTTTCAAGCTTCGGAAATTAGGGTTACAGTGGGTAACGAAGGAGGAAGACGACGGGTCGACTCGCTGTTGAATCGAGTCACCCGAGTTAACTCGGGACACGTGTCAAGAAAGGGCAAGTCCACCGCATTAAGAGAACGGTGACGTTTTGGTTATGTTGTAAAGATTTAAAATATCAGGGCTGACGTCATGATGACGTCAGCATGAGGTGTTGAACCGGATTGGTTCAAGGAGAACCGGACCGGTTCAGTTAAATTGAAACTGAACCCACTGGTTCAAACCGGAAGAGTTCAAAATTGGAATTTGACCCCAAAACTTTTGGGAAATTCTACTATGGCCCGGCTGAAATTTAATTAATAATAACTTAATAATATTTAAATAAAAGAAATTCCAAAAATACCCTTAGGCCATAAATAGAGTAAATGAAGTCCAAATAAAGTAAACCAATATTGGATTCTGACTATTTTGGACATTCTAAATCCAATGGCGGGGTCCGTTTCATGAAATGGAACTCCGAAAATTAAAGATATGTAAAGGGATAAAATGACCAAAATACCCCTTGTCCGCAAGTAACAAGTTATTAGTGTGTTCTTACTATTTCGGACCTTCTGAGTCCAATGGTGAGATCCACAACATGAAACGAAGTACGGAAAAATACGGCACGTAATTGGGTAAATGACTATTTTGCCCTTTGACATACAAAAGTCGGAATTAAATTTTAGGAAAGCCTAAACTGACTTTCTCCAATGTTCCGGACTCAATGGTAGGGTCTATTCGACCAAAAAGAAATGTCTAATAAAAAGACATAAAATTTGATGAATAGCATAAGTCCAGTGGCTATAAATTAGTACACTGCTCGAAGTACCAACTAAATGGTACGGTACACATTTGAAAGGACATAGGAGAAGACGTGACACGAGAACATATGAAGTAAATAAATTAACTTAAAGTTAATGGAGCTACCAGGAGAGTATAGCTAAAATGAAGTTAATTCCTAACACATTAAATTGTGTTATAGGTTAAAAATACGAGTCAATTAAGTACGTATGAAATTATGAAATCGTGTTAGGATCTAATACGAACTAAGTAGCATCAACAGGTGTTATTGCAGTAGATGTGAAGTTAATGAGACTGTTATTTATGAATTGTTCTAGGAACTACAAAAGGAAAAAGGAAGGCGTCGCAGTAAACGCCGAGCTTGGAGTATAAGGTGAGTAACCCTGCATTTGAAGTGGAGATTTAACTCCACGGATTTGAAGAAGTTTTAACTTCCAAAAGAGTTGAAGTATTGAATATTAAATTCAAATATCTCGTGATTCATTTTGCTCTTATAAATCTTGATATGACATGCTCAATGAATAATTTCTATCACTGTCTTCTCTAAAAGTAGTTGACATGTCTACATATTCTGAAGTTCTTGTTCAGAAGTCATATATTAAATACTTATAAAGCATCTATTGAAGAAGTCATATTTCAAATGCTATAAATGCATATGTTTGACGAAGTCATATTTCAAATGCTATAAATGCATATGTTTAACCAGTATTTTGATGCTCGTTAAAAAGGCATCCAAATGTGCATAAGCACCCCATGAAGGTTGAAATCCTTCGGGATTCAACAGTAAATGCCCGGTAGAAGGATCTAATCCCCTAGGCAGTGAGATATCTCCCATTGTAGCATTGCAGTAAGATGGGAGTCTGGTTCGAAACAGATTCCACTTAACCAAAGAGAAAAAATGACAAACACTTTTAAAATGGAAGCAGGTTTTTACCCCCATTGTATTATGTACGTTTATATGCTTTGAAATGCATAGATTCCATAGAAGAAATGTGTATTTAGCTTATTAACTATAAATGTTTTTAAGCTATCATTTGAAATCATACTATTAAACATGAAAGTAGGTTTTACCTCTTTCGATTATGCATGTTTTAAAATGCATATACTCTATTGAAGAAATGTGTATTTAGCTTGAATACTTTAAATGTTCAAAGCTATCTTTATGAAGAATGCATATATTCTGTATTCCGAGCATACGAACAATTGGTAGTGAGTATTTTATAAACTTTCATGTGCTAAACCACTGCCAGTTGAAACCCCATGACAAATGCCCGAATTACTCACAAGCTTAGATTAGCTTACCCGGACTTTGTTCGGACCCCCCTTTCAGGTGTCAAGAGGCAAGCTCTGACTTTGATCAAGAAAGTGTATAATTTATGCTCATTTTGTGAAAGGGCGTAGGAAGTTATTGCAGGACTAGCGGATGTGGAAAAGCACTCGGACTAGTAGATAGTCGTTTTTGGTTGTGTGTTTTATGTAGTTGAGTTTTGAAGAACAAACGAATATGTATTGTGTATAAAACTTTAGAATGTATTTACGCTCTGAATGTATGATCATGAGTACCGCAATGCAAAGAGCGGCAGTACCGGACGGATGTGCAAATTTTTTTTAAATAAGAAAAGAAAAAGAAAAGTTTTTCACGCTTCTGCAACCACGTGTCGCACATCTATTCGATACCGTTGCTTATGTTTCGCCTTGCCCTAAGGCCTCGGTCGAAGGGCGGCAGTCACGATTCGGGATCCGCACAAGGTGGGTTTCGGGTCGTGACATCACGGGTATAAAAGTGTTTCATGTAGGGGTTCTCTATGGAGTTAACAAGGGGTGAACACGCTCAATGAAAAATTTGGCAATTATATACAAGCAACAAGCAAACATTGATCTTATGATAGGCGCACTAACAATTGAGACTTCCACCACTCTTTCCACAAGCTTACTTAGGATCAAAATGATCAACATAAAAAAGGTTGTAGCGTGGCTCGGGTTAGGGGCTATATGAAGAAAAGGATAAAAAGGATTCAAAAACTTCCAAGTACATACTAAGAGAATTTCATTAAGAATCATAGCAAACCAAACTTCTCACTTGATGTACCCTTCAACTTTTCAAATCACTGAATAACAAAACTTCTCCTTCTTCTTTTTTCTCTTCTTTTTTTTTTTTTTGATCCCTTTGAAAATGACTTTGATGCTCACTCAATTGAACCCTATGCACTTGCACTCTTCCCTTTTCTTTTTTTCTTTTTTTTTTCAATGCAACACAAAAGACAAGTAATGCAAATTCCACACCTAGTACACACTTGGAAGTAAAAAGGGTAGGAAAATCAAGGTATAGGCTATACTCCAATGTGGAGAGGTATGGATGATGTAGGCATAAGAAAAAAAAACTATATATATTTGTTGACTCAAAGTTGGCTACTAAGGGTCTATGTTGAGAAGGGTTAACTTGAAAGGCTCAAACGTTAATCCTGAGTTGACCTTCGTCATATCCCAAGTATATCCGCCGTCATACCACCAACCATGTAATGATATTCTCAAAAGAAGTGCCCAATTCAACAGATCAATGAACGCTTATCACAATTTTCTGCATTTGTAAGCTCTCAATTCTCTCCAAAACTCACATGAATACTTAAGCAAAAAAGTTCTCTAGCTATATGTGTCAAACCACCATCTTACCACAAAGTTTGGATAAGTGCATTAAAAGTTCTGTGAATGCCTCAGCAGAATGATTATGGTGGATTCAGTGAATTCACGAAGATAGCTATGAATGAGAATGAATACTCATGTGAAAAAGATGAACGTGTGAAGTAAATTTTAAAAAAAATTTCATGCATTTTAAATGTTGAATTGCACCACCACCCCTCAACTTAAATGAAACATTGTCCTCAATGTTTAACAATCAAAATTGAATGGAAGGGTACTGAAAAGGGTAGAATACACCTAATGTGGGACGTGGATAGCTCGCTAAGCACCAAAAATGGCAATCGTGAACTGACAAAATGAAATTAACTTGCAAATAAAAACAAAGAAAACAACAGCCAACAAAAAGAAAAAGAACAAAAATAAAAGAGAACAAAAATAAAATAAAACAAATAAAATAAAGAAATAATAATAATAATAATAATAATAATAATAATAATAATAATAATAATAATAATAATAATAATAATAATAATAATAATAATAATAAGAACAACAACAACAACAACAACAACAACAACAACAACAACATACCTGCATAGCGTGATCAAGTTTGATAGACCGAGTCCATAAGTGGAATGTCTTCCACTTCCGAAACTTGCTTATCAATTAAAATTTTAAGGCACTGACCATTTACTTTAAAAACCCGACCATCCTTGGAATCCTCTATTTCTACTACCGCATTTTCAAAAACATTCTTCACTATAAAGGGGTCTGTCTACCTAGACCTAAGTTATCCTATGTGTTTATAGAGTCTAGAGTCATATAAAAACACTTGATCATTAGGCTTAAAAGTTTTTCTCAAAATATTTTTATCATGAAACACTTTCATTTTCACTCGATCAGCAATGCTCCAACCTAGGGCTAACTTATGCTTACTTAGGGTTTGAATTAATTTCTCACCTTGAGACTCAAACAATTTAGATGAGATAATAACAGGAAAAGTATCACCTGGAACAAGGAAGACATGTTTTAAACCCTTAGGCAAAGGCTTCAATTCAACTTTGGGTGCTTCCACACTTGAAGGAATCTGCTCTTCCCTTTTTGTAGGCAACTCCTCAAACTTTGGTTGCCATGCCCGGGCTCCATAATCCTGAGTTCTGTCAAAAATAACACAAATATCAACCACATCAGATGGATCAGTAATATAATCAAACTCAGAATTAACAAGAAAATGCTCAAGGGGATCAGAATCATGAGTTGTAGGAACTCCCCTATCCATGAGTGAATCAATCATGTACGTCTGGTGGCACTTGTCCTCCTTTTCTGGCTATTTTGCAACATGGAATATATTCACTTCAAGAGTCATGTTCCCAAAAGACAGCTTCATGAGCCCATTCCTGCAATTAATAAGAGCATTAGTAGTGGCAAGGAAAGCCTACCTAAAATCAAAGGAGTTTTTTATGTAGAGTCAATAGCAGAACTAGTGTCAAGGATTAAGAAATCAACAGGATAATAAAATTTATTAATTTGAATCAGAACATCCTCTACCACACCCCATGGCGCTCTGACTGAACTATCAGCCAATTGCAATACCACAGAAGTTGGTTTGATTTCTCCTAACCCCATCTGCAAATAAATAAAATACGACATTAAATTCACACTAGCTCCTAAATCAAGCAAAGCTTGTCCAAACTCATGATTTCCAATGCTGTATGCAATGGTTGGACAACCAGGATCCTTGTACTTGAGAGGAATCCTCTGCTCAATTAGAGCACTAACTTGCTCTGTCAAGAATGTTGTCTTCTTCACATTGTGCTTCCTCTTAACTGTACACAAATCTTTAAGAACTTTTGCATAAGTAGGAATTTGTTTAATCACATGCAAAAGAGGAAGATTGATTTTTACCTGCCTGAGATTTTCTAGGATTTCATTGTTAGGATCCAAAGTTCGCTTGGTTGATTTTAAAGCTTGTGGAAATGGTACCTTAACATAGCTCTTTGTCACCTCTGGTTCCTTAGGCAGCTCAACATTGCTACTATCTTGATCCTTTTCCACATCCTCTGATTTGTCCATTTTTAAGATATGTAATGACTTACCACTTCGAGTCACAATGGCGCTCACATCCTTCAAATTTTCTTGCGCCATGTGTTGACCATGGGGTGTGGATTGAGCTTAGGAAGGGAATTTACCTCGCTCATTCACACTCAAAAAGCTCATCAATTTGGACACTTGGCTCTTTATCTCCTTGTTTTCTTCCACAACCTGCGTAATCAAGGATTCAAACTTTTGGTTAATCTTACCCTGTGCTTCAATAAAAACATGCAAAGTGTCTTCTAAAGAATTCCTAGAAGATGAAGATACATGATAAGGTGCATGATATGGTGCATGGTATGATCTAGGAGGCTGTGCGGGTGGCTGGTTTTCAAACTTCTAGCTAAAATTGGGGTGATTGTGCCACCCCGGATTGTAGGTCTCAGAGAAAGGTGTGAAAGGCTTCTTGTACATACCTAAGGTATTACATTGGTCCTCATACATCCCTCTCATCTCAGCAAATGTGGGACACTCTTGGGTGAGGTGATCTACCCCGCCACACACCAAACATGGTCTAAAAGACTCTGCATGATCAGCCAAGTGTGTTGGCTTTAAGTCCCTAGCCCTTAATGTCATGACCCAAAACCCACCCTACGCAGATCTCAAGGACGTGATGCCAGTTGGCCACCTTGTCAGTTCTTTCCACCGACAACGCGACCAACCAAAGGCAACTTCTGAACTTTACAATGAATTGCATTCCAAATGTAGGGTCAAAATAACGAAAATTAAAACCTTTTTAAATTAAGAATGCAACTCATCCAAACACATCAGAGCACGTCTAGAATCAGTCACCAAATATCTCTAAGGTATAATATACATGCTCCAATGCAACCATTCTATATCAATGAATTTCTTAAAGTGGAAGTCACACCAATACAGTTCAGCTAATTAAACTTATCTCCAATGATCAACAATCATAATGTCTCCAAGTATCACTTAATCACAATGATCTGACATACTAGGCTAACCTCATCACTAATGATGTAATATTATAATGTATAACTTTCAAGTTAACCTTACAGTGTTCACGTTCGATCTTTAACTTGGAGTTCATATCGCCATTATCGTTCATTGTGCATCACTAGTTCCACTAGTTATCTCATTGCATTTCATCCCACATGATGTCACCTGAAAAATGTTAAATAATGGGATGAGCTTAAACAAGCTCAGTAAGTAAATTCCTAGCTTTGCCATGGGTCAGGGTTAGTTTACAAGAATATTTGAGGAAAGGGATAACAGATAACCAATAGTCAAATGAGCAACAAGAAATACATAGCCAGTCACCAAGATGTGTAACAATGACCCAAGGGTCCAGAAAGGCTTATTCCCACAAGGAATAATACATGAGAGAATCAGTCAAAGAGATCCAGCTCAACACAATAAATTGCTGCCACCAATAATACGTCAGCCAATCAAAAGTATTCCATGCTTGCAAATAATATGATCATTCACAGGGTATAAAATATGATCATCCAATAATGCAAAACGTTAATATTGAATTCTAACAGAACAGATGCGTAACAGAACGAGGCCCGACATACCCCCAGAACACGCATATTCAGCTCCACCTCAATTCCGCGGGCTTGCTAAAAAGCGCCAGAACTCTTTACTACAGGTCCCGAAGGACACACACAACATGTCCCGAAGGACACAACAGACCCCAAAGGGTCTTCCCCGCATCTGGGAATGGATGGGCCATTGTGACTGAGCACAATCCCGGGTACATACCGAATATCATGATCAATAAATTTCCACACAGGATGTACAATCATGTGAAATAGCCAAAATCTCAATCAACGAGACATAAGTGTGTGGATCAACAGAATTTCTATCAACAAGATATACCAGCAAATCATGATGGTATAAATATGCTCAAGCATCAACGAGTCAAGATCACAAAATAATATAGACAAGCAAGTCAATTCCGGAGTACAAGCATGAACAAATCATCACAAGTCGATTGGCCTCAAATTAGAGAAATCAAGTTCATTAGGTAGGATATAGAGTACAAATTTGGCAGCATATGGAAATATATGTGACTGGCTGGGAAGGACCACATAGCAAAGTTCAGATTTACTTACCTCGGTTTCTTAGTATTGCATTTCCCATTTACAAATACTCTGATAATCTCCAAATACTTCAGGCATATCCTTGCATAGCCTGAATAACCATCATTAATTACAGACAGATTAGAATTCATTCATTCATGTCTTATTCATCATCTTAGGAGTCTATCAGATGGCCTAATTAAGTTCATTGGCCTATTACCCACTCATTGGGTTTCAACTTATGTTATTAAATTCCTTAAATAGGCTTAGCAGTTGTCCGAATAATATTTTAAGTCATTTTGACTCCAGTCGTTATCAATTAAGCACTTATCTGCCCTTAGGGGCTAAATGGTAATTTTTTCGTTCTTGCCTCGGACCCTATCATGGTCCTCAGGATAGTCCACATAACATATATATAAATTTTTGAGTCATTTGGACTTCATTCAGTATCTGCTTTTGATCATCGGGACACATCGGTCATTTCTCGTTTTACACTTTGACTATTCCGGAGTCTTATTTAGCCCTTCGATTTTCCTAACTATGTTTATGACAATTTATTGGATCAGATTGGCCTTTATTGGACCTCTACTTTGCACTTACCGTGCTCAGGGGTATTTTGGTCATTTTACGTTTCATAAGATTCTGACTCCGATTCATCATTTAACCCTATATGTGAGTCCACAAGCATTTGAGCTTCTATTGGTATCAATTTTGTCCCAATCGGACTTTATTTAGACATCAAAGGCATTTTGGTAATTTTACATGCCATAGCTAAATTTTCAGGACCTCGGTTCATTAAATGGACCTCACCATTGAGTCCAGAATACCCGACATAGTCAAAATAGACTGTCTTTTATTTTTATTTGGGCCTAGGTATCATCAGGGGCAGTACGGTCATTTACCACTTACAGGTCTGTATTTTTTGGTACTGAATTTCTCAAATCGGACTCCGCCATTGACTCCGGAATGCCTGAAATAGTGAAAATACACTATTTATTTAATTTATTTGGACTCCGTTTGACATATTTAATGTCCAAGGGTAAAATTGTAATTTTACCCATTTAATAAAATAATTATTTTATTGTTTAATTGATTTACCAGGGGCCTAAATGAACAAATTTTCCAAAATCTGGGCCACTGTATAATATTACAAAACAGTTGGGGTAAATCCGTAATTTCAGACAACTTCAAGGGTCAAAACATAAATTCAGTAACTAGGGGTTCAGACCCATCAGTTCTAGGGCTCAAGAATTGAACCGGTCCAAAATCCAGAAAACCAACCGGTTCAGTGACCTTTAGAAAATCGGAATAGCATATCCCAGTTAACCTCAATTGGCCCTTATCCGTGTTCAGGTTATCCCCAAAACCTGATTTTTAATTTATTAACCATGTTACCAAATAGGCAGGATTCAAGTTTTAATTTAAAACCTTTAACACCAAAATGACGCAGTTTCAATAATTCGGTGGCATCCTCACAGGCTGACACGTGTCCAAGTCAGCTCAGCTTGGCTCGGTCGACTCGGCCGAGTCGACTCCATCTTCCCCATCTTTTCCCCATCCGTTGCCCTAGTTGCAGGTTTGCTATTTCTTCAATTTCGTGGGTTTTCAAGGGCTGTTTTTGATATGTTTTGATTCCAAAAAATTTCTAGGAGTCATTCCAACCTTTTGGCATGAATTTAGAGCTTCAAATCTGTATATGGAGCTCTGTTCAGCCGATTATTGTGAGGAGATTCAGTTCGGTCGTGTGGCCTCGTTTCTTAACCAACTCGCACGAGGTTTGGCTTGTTGTGACCGTAATTCCATGGGGATCAACATCCCATTTTTAGATTTCAGTTTACAAGCTTATTTACGAGTTTGGGTTCCATGGCCGAAACCAATAACTTCAGTTTTGAGGGCCTTCCAGTGTGATTTTGGGTCGCGGATGGTAATATTTGGGATCCTAGAAAGGTCTAGATCAATTCTAGACCATCAAATTTCAGTTTTATGGAGGTCGAATCAGACCCAGTTTGGAGGTGGTAATCAATGGCTGCCTGGGCACGGTTTTGGATTCTCTATGCCTATTCGACCCTCTCAGTGGTTCTATAATCATCCCAAGCCTCACAGTAACTCAAATATGTAGTTTGTATAGATCAAAAACAATCGGAAACAGTAGACAAGCTTGAGGGCAAAATTCGGAAAATTTTTGGTGTTTTACCTTTCAAAGAGTGGCTGTTCTTTCCTCAGGGCTTGGCTGTGGTCTCATGCGTGTGCTCCTGTCCCAGTCGTGCCCTTAGTCCAGTCGTGCACTTATGCTCCACCATGCAACAATAGGTCAAGCTCAAGCTTGTACATCCATGGACACACACACATATTCATGTGCACAACACTTTGGTAGCCCCCTCTCACTAACAGATCACATGCACACACTCACTGTTTTAGGTCTCTGATTTCCTTCCTCCCCACCCGAGACACACAACGCCTCTTGTGACCAAAGAGAATCCCTAACAATCTCATGTACACCCACCTATATAGATATACATTTATGTATATCACTTGTAAGGTTCAGTATAGGGCAGAGACATGATGGGGCTAATTCAGGCAATCATGTGGGGTTTGCATGGATTGCCATTGGTCAATTTGGGTGGCAAATTAGGATAATTCAGTGTTATATACAAATAAGTTGCAAATATATGCACAAAGGTGTGGGTAGCCCAACTTGTAAGTTTTTGGAGAAAATTTCTTCCACTCAAAGGTCAAGGGTTCAATTCCCTTGGCCTCCCATTTGGCCATTTTTTTCCACATTTTTGGTTAAGGCCACGTTTGGTTGCGCAGTAATTCAGTTTCAATGTTTCCTTCATAACTTTCATTCCGTAGCACCTTTTTCGATGCGGTTTGTTCCGGGAGTTTCATATTTCAGCTATCTTCAGTGTCAGAGGGTCCACGTCATTTATTATTTATTCAGAATTTTTTGGGTTAGATAATTCGAGTTCCGTTAGTGTTAAAACGGCATTACTTCACCCAATAAATCAGTAATTTGGGATCGGGTATTATACCCTTTTCTCCAAACATATTTAATTATTTTATCGGTCTATCATGACCATCGGGGTTATGATTAATTCCCTTAATCCTTCATTAAGTCGGTGCTAATTAATAATTAACAACTAATTATTAATTACGCAAGGTCGGGGTGTTACACTTAACATCTCTAACTCCCTAATAAGTATCTCCACCTTAGCTTTCAAGTTATCCTCCTCCCTGAGATGGTAAATTCCACCATTTTGGTTCCCTGTAGGTCTTGACCTATTGGTGCTCTCAAGAGCACTAGATCCTGTCCAAGTGTGAGCTTTTTCAGCAAGCTCATTAAGGTACTCTATGGCCTCATCAAGGATCTTTCTGCAAAAACTCACCATTATACATCATCTCTACAAATTGGCGCTCTCTAGGTGTAAGTCCCTCATAGAAATAACTCACTAGATGCCAACTCTCATACCCATGGTGAGGGCACATACTCAATAACTCCTTAACTCTCTCCCAAGACTGATACAAAGTCTCACTATCCTTTTGTGCAAAGGTGGAAATCTGTCTTTTTAAAGCATTGGTCTTATGTTAGGGAAAGTATTTAGTAAAGAAAATCTGAGTCATCTCATTCCACGATCCAATTGACCGTGGTCTCAGTGAGTATAGCCAACTCTTAGCTCGATCCTTCAAAAAGAAAGGAAAGAACTTAACTTTCACGATGTCTTGTGTTGCATTTTGACTATGGAAAGTCGCAACTACCTCTTCAAACTCCCTAATGTGCACATATGGATTTTCATTTTCCAAACCATGAAATGTAGAGAGTAACTATATTACCCCCGTTTTAACATCAATTTGACGAGTACTGGGTGGAAACATGATGCATGATGGTGTGGCTGTGCGTGTAGGGTGGAGGTAATCCTAAAGGGTCTTAGTGGGTTGATCCTCATGTTTACTCATATTTTCAGAATTGGAAGAATTATCAAACAAAAAATTAGAAAAAATAGAAAAATTAGATTCTGAATCTGACTCTAACATAGGCCTACAAACAAATAGACCTAATGCGTCCCTATACCTATCATACATGCAAGATGACAATAAAAATAAAAATAAATCAAATTAAATAAATAAAATAAAATAATAATACAACAAGTAAAAAGAAGGGAACAAAGTTACCGCCTTTACAAACTGCTGAAAAGAAAAACTATCTACTGATTCTTCTACCGTCTCCCCCGGCAACGGCGCCAAAATTTGATTACGCCCAAAGAATAACACGATAGTTGTAGTGTAGCTTTGGGGTGTTGATTCCATAGGGAGACAAAATTAAAAGAATAATAGAAAGAATTTCTGAAACTAAAGAAAATATTAAACGATTCACAAGAAGATAAAAATATAAAAAGTGATTTAAAAAGAAAATTAAAATTAAATCAAGTAATTAATAGAATAAAATACTCAAATTAATGAATAGTAGAGCGTCAGGAATCCCTTGCACATATCTGGTATTTTAATTATTTTTAATTCACTGACAACTCAATTGGGAATTTAATTCCAAAAATCCCAATCGGAAAATATAGAATTGTGAACCAAAATTAAATCAAATGTAACCTTTAAAAAATCATTCCACACTTTTAAATCCCACAAATTGTTATCCACATTGAAAGAACCCAACGACGACAATATGCCCAGGACGCAATATTGCGGCAAAGAATTAAATCAATATGAAAAATTAATTGATCCAAAAATAATCAAAGAATTAATCCATTCAATAGAAAAAGCCTGACTGAATCTATAATGGAATAAACTCTGTAATTATTCGACAACAATAAATTGAGAATGATAAAACAAAGAGTTTTAACAAATAAAACCAAACACATGAATTAAAAATAAATTAAAAATACCATCTATGCTGCAAGTTCATCCCTAACCCTACTTGAAAATTTAGTTACCCGTACACATGACGGACAACGTAAATCTCATTTAAAAGAATCGCGCCATGAATTGTCCTCTGCGTAGCCGCACAAGCTTCTTTGTCTTTCTTTCCTGTTTTCTTTTAAAAAACTTCACGCTAGGGCTAGCGCCCTTCATTCGGCCTGCATCAGCGCCTAGGCCCGCTTTGCATTTCAACACAATTAAACCCTCTTCTAGCCGCACGCACACAGTGCCTCAAAGCCTATTCCAAGCCCAGCGTATCGCACACCCAAGCCTCTTGTTGATTCAGTGTCTGGGCTTATTCTATTCAAATCCTCCTCGCCCCACACTGCTTAATTCTTTCATTCAATTTTTTTTCTTTCAAAACCCCCCAGCGTCGCACCGCATTGCCTTGAATCAGCCCAGCACCCAAGCCCAACTGCTCCTTAATTCTGTGCATGGGCCCCACACTTCAACACCTGCCGCCCAAGACCCAAGCCGCACGGCCCTATGGCTTTTTTTCCTCTCTGCACAGTAGCGCCACAGGACCTCAAGCTTGCCAAGCCTCATTTGACTTTTTTTTTTTTTTTTCTTCTCTTTTGGCTTGCTCTCTCTCCAACCATTCTCAATTGAGCCACAACTTTTTGACTTGCTTCTTTTTTTCTTTTGATTTCCTGATTAGCCACAAATCAGCCACATTGCTTGGTTTCTTTTTTTTTTCTTCAACTGCAACCTTCAAACCAGGACCAATAATTAATGCAGTATTTGAGATTTAAAATATTATAAAATAACGTTCAAATATATCTCACTATGAATAGAAATTAAATTAAATAATATCAATTATATCCCAACATTTCTATCCACATTTTTGCATTTTAATCTAATAATAAGTTCTTTAGAGTGCACTTTTGCGCACTCATCATAGTGACATTGAATGATGAGTGACATTAGGACATGTCAATAATGACACAAATGATGGTGGATATATCGCTTGGGAGGAAAATGAATATAAGAAAGCTAACTCTGGCATTGATAATTGCAATTGTGGATATCAAAATGAATATTTTGTGGAATTAAATGTGGACTCAAATGTGATCGAATGATCTTAGTGAATGATTTCTAATCATTTGAGGATGATCGCCCAATTTGATTTAATCGAATGTTCCGGACACAATAAAAATATCAGATTGGACATCCGGGCACTCCGGGGTGATCCCACCATAAGATAAAAAATTACCAAAATGCCCCTAATATAATACGAAGCACAAATAAAGTCCAAATTTGAAGAAATTGAAACCAATGGAAGCCCAAATAATTTTGAATTCGTATATATGACTAAATAATTCTTCGGGGTCAGAATATCATAAAATATAAATTGACCAAAATACCCCTAAGCATAGAAAATGCAAAGTAAAGGCCGAATAAAGGTCAATCTGATATAATTAATTGTCATAAGTATAATGATGTAAATTAAGGGGCTAAATAAGACTCTGAAACAATCAAAGTATAAAATAAAAAATGACGGATGTGTCCCGAAGATTAAAAACAGATACCAAATGAAGTCCAAAAGACTTAGAAATTTATATATATGACATGACGAATATTGTGAGGACCACAATAGGGTCTAGGGCGAGAATGACAAAATTATCATTTTGCCCCTAAGGTTAAATAAGTGATTAATTGATAATGGATGGAGTCCAAATGACTTAGATTATAAGTCTGGAAGCTGCTAAGCCTAATTAAAATATAATTGTCTCAGTTGAAACCCAATGAGTGGGTAATAGGCCAATGAACCTAATTAGGGGATCTGATAGACACCTGAGATGATGAATAAGTCATGAATGGATGAATTCTGATCTATTTGTGATTAATGATGATTATTCAGGATATGCAAGGATGTGTCTGACGTATCTAAAGTTTATCAGACTGTCTGTACATGGAGATAAGCATACAGTTTGTGAATAACTCAGACCCCTGACTTGGTGTATATGTACTATCTAGATTCATATACTGTACTATTTTATATACTGTACTATTTTAATGCATATGCTTTCATGCATACTCTTTGTACTGCATTACATGTGGCATGATTCTATTCTGCCTTGCCTTCTGATATATCATGTTCTGATTCTGTTCGAGTCTGTTCTATTCTATTATACGCCATTCGAAGTTTGTTCCGATTCTATTTTGTTGTGTTGTGTCTTTCTCCTAGGCCCACTACAGGATTGAGCGGTTTGATTTATGCCAGAGCATAACCCAGAGGGTAGAGGCCCCATGAGTAGTCTGCTTATGGGTAACTGGGAAAGGCTCATATGTATAATTGGCATTCTGTTCTGTTTTTGTCCCACTCAATTCTATCATATTCCATTCTGATCTGATCCCAGAGGGTAGAGGCCCCACGAGTAGTCTGCTTATGGGCAGTTAGGAAAGGTTCAAACACATTTGAAGATATGTCTTTAATTGATTGGTACTCAGTTCAGTTCTGTTTTGATCTGCACTATTTTGATCTGTTTTGGTTTGGCTCTATTCTAATCTGTTCTGTCTATTCTATTCTGTTCTGATCTGATCTATGTTATTCTACTTGAGCTGCATTTGAGCATGCATTTATTTGAATACCATGCATATATATGAATGGGTTTTGAAACCCATGGCAGGGAATCTATGTTACTCACTTAGCTTATTTAAGCTCATTCTTTTTATATAACATTTTTCAGGATTTATCTCCATTGGATTAGAAGGCACAAAGAAATGACACTACTAGGTCGAGAAGCATCCCAAGCAAGGATTTGATTGGCACTATATTGTGGAAACTTGAATTTTTGTGGAATGAATCAGATATTCAGGTGAGTAATATGATATGCTATGATTTATTGATATGCAATGGATGAATTGAGACATGGCTCATGATATTGGTACTCTAGAAATATTAGTTGTTCGGTTATAATCGCACTCTATGGTATATAACTCAGTGGTATATAGATGAGTTGCATTCCCGAGATGAAAAGGTTTTAAATTTCGCTGCTTTGACCCTACATTTGGAGTGCAATTCATTGTACAGTTTAGAAGTTTGCCTTTGGTTCGTCGTATTGTCGGTAGGGAGACCGGCAAGGCAGCTAACAGGCATCACATCTTTGGTATCTGCATAAGGTGGGGTGGGCGATGTGACATAGTGGTATCAAAGGTAAGGTTTGTAAATATTGAAGATCCACGGGCGTGACAGAATGGTATCAAAGCAAAGGTTGGTAAATATTTAAGATCCGCTGATACCATAGAGTAAGACCAGAGCTAAATGTTAAGGTTACCTGTGTCAGACTCAAAGCAAAATGGGAACTTTAGAACAATAAGTTGTGAAATGGTTTGGGAATCATTATCTATATCAGAGCATTAAGTCATGAATTAAGAACCACAGAGTATCTGAACCATGGATACTAATAGTGGAAGTATCAAAGTGATGTCTCAAATTTAGAGATTGGACATGAAATTATGGAAGTCTTTATCATAGATGATGAATCTGTGATTCTAAGGCATCTAAGGACTAGGGATCAACATTCTCATTGGAGCCATAGTGACATTGAATGATGAGTGACACTAGGACATGTCGATAATGACACAAATGATGGTGGATATATCGCTTGGGAGGAAAATGACTGTAAGAAAGCTAACTCTAGCATTGATAATTGCAATTATAGAGATCAAAATGAATATTTTGTGGAATTAAATGTGGACTCAAATGTGATCGAATGATCCAAGTGAATGATTTCTAATCATTTGAGGATGATCACCCAATTTGATTTAATCGAACATTCTAAACACAATAAAAATATCATATTGGACATCCGGGGACTCCGAGGTGGTCCCACCATAAGATAAAAAATTACCAAAATGCCCATAATATAATACGAAACTCAAATAAAGTCCAAATTAGATGAAATTGATACCAATGAAAGCCCGAATAATTATGAATTCGTATGTATGACTAAATAATGCTTCAAGGTCAGAATATCATAAAATATAAATTGACCAAAATACCCCTAAGCATAGAAAATGCAAAGTAAAGGCCAAATAAAGGCCAATCTGATATAATTAACTGTCATAAGTATAATGATGTAAATTAAGGGGCTAAATAAGACTCCAGAACAATCAAAGTATAAAATGAAAAATGACTGATGTGTCCCGATGATCAAAAACAGATACCAAATGAAGTTCAAAAGACTTAGAAATTTATATATATGACATGACGAATAATCTAAGGACCACGATAGGGTCTGGGGCAAGAATAAAAAAATTATCATTTTGCCTCTAAGGTTAAATAAGTGATTAATTGATAACGGATGGAGTCCAAATGACTTAGATTATAAGTCTAGAAGCTACTAAGCCTAATTAAATAATACAATAGTCTCAGTTGAAACCCAATGAGTGGGTAATAGGCCAATGAACCTAATTATGAGATCTGATAGACGCCTAAAATAATGAATAAGTCATGAATGGATGAATTCTTATATATCTGTGATTAATGAAGATTATTCAGGATATGCAAGGATGTGTCTGACGTATCTGTAGATTATCAGACTCTGTACATAGAGATAAGCATAAAGTTTGTGAGTAACTCAGACCCCTGACTTGGTGTATATGTACAATCTAGATTCATATATTGTACTATTTTATATACTATACTGTTTTAATGCATATGCTTTCATGCATACTCTTTGTACTGCATTACATGTGGCATGATTCTATTCTGTCCTACCTTCTGATATATCATGTTCTGATTATGTCCGGGTCTGTTCAATTCTGTTATACGCCATTCGGAGTTTGTTCCAATTCTATTTTGCTATATTGTGTCTTACTCCTAAGCCCACTACAGGATTAAGCGGTTTGATTTATGCCAGAGCATGACCGAAAGGGTAGAGGCCCCACAAGTAGCCCGCTTATAGGCAACTGGGAAAGGCTCTTATGTATGATTGGCATTCTGTTCCGTTTCTGTCCCGCTCAATTCTGTCATGTTTTGTTCTAATCTGATCCCAGAGGGTAGAGGCCCCACGAGTAGTCCTCTTATGGGCAACTGGGAGAGGTTCAGACACATTTGACGATATGCCTTTGATTGATTGGTACTCAGTTCAGTTCTGTTTTGATCTGCTATGTTCTTATCTATTCTGGTTTGGCTCTGTTCTGATCTATTCTATCTATTCTGTTCTATTTTGATCTAATCTGTTTTGTTCTACTTGAGCTGTATTTGAGCATGCATTTATTTGAATACCATGTATATATGAACGGGTTTTGAAACCCATGACAGAGAACCTATGTTACTCACTGAGCTTGTTTAAGCTCATTCTATTTATATAACATTTTTTAGGATTTATCTCCATTGGATTAGAAGGCACAAAGAAATGACACTAGTAGGTCAGGAGGCATCCCGAGTAAAGACTTGATTGGCACTGTATTATGGAGACTTGAATTTCTATGGAATGAATCAGGCTATTCAAGTGAGTAATATGATATGCTATGATTTATTGATATGCAACAGATGAATTGAGACATGACTTATGATATTAGTACTCTAGAGATATTAGCTGTTTGGTTATAGACGCACTATGTGGTATATAACTCTGTGGTATATAGATGAGTTGCATTCCCGAGATGAAAAGGTTTTAAATTTCGCTGCTCTAACCCTATATTTGGAGTGCGATTCATCATACAGTTCAGAAGTTTGCCTTTGGTTGGTCATATTGTCGATAGTGAGACCGGCAAGGCGGCTAACTAGCATCACATCTTCGGCATCCGTGTAGGGTGGGGTGCTGGATGTGATAATATGATAGGATATGTAGCGTCAAACACTCAAGTTATCCTAGGAGGTGATGAGAGGTCCTTTCAAGGTATAACACTCTCTCAAAAATGAGGAAAATCCCTAGCTGGTTGCAGCAGCAATGTGCTGCCCAATAAAGCTGAAAATGGGGAAAGTAAAAAAGCTGCTCAATAAAGCTAAAAATAGGTAAAGACCTGTGGCTAAAACATAGAGCCAAGTGGTTAACAACATTCAGCATAAGAGTTTTACCCTAGAGTACATGCCCCCATATATGAAACAAGATAAGGTGGTGGTCCAACCCCCTCTTGAGGTTCTGAATGAAAGGAATAAAGTATGGGTTACTTTTTGGACCAGAAGCTGAACTACCAATGGGTTAACAATGTGGCCTTATGTCTTTGGGGCAAAGAGGGTTTGGAATAGGTGTTAACTAATGGTAGGGGCTTCTTTTTCTTCAAATTCTCTTATCCCATTTCTATGGCTACCATTTTAGAAGTAGGGCCATGGCATTTTTCTAGGCATCTCATTATTTTGCAGAAATGGAGGCCTAAAATGAAGGTTTCAAAGAAGCCTCTAAGATAATACCAATGTGGTCATGTTTCTATGACATACACTTAGAATTGTGGACAGCAAGGGAGTTAAGTTATGTTGCGAGTGCTGTTGGCAACCCCCTCTATACAGATGCCACAACCGAGCAACTCAGCCGAATCAATTTTGCACGTATTTGTATTGAAATTGAACTTAGTAAGGACCCCCTCCCCCCGGAAACAATTTGAACTTCAATTGGATGAGGAAATAAGGGTTACTATTTATGTTAAATATTAATGGATTCCTAAGTTCTACTCTAAGTGCAAGAAATTCGGTCATGGCCAAAATCAATGCAAACAACTTACTAAATAGGTGTGGATGAAAAAAGATAAACAACCTAAGGAAGCAGAGGTGAATTCTAACCCCAATTTGAATGGGGATTCAAATGTTTAACTAAGGGAAACCAAAGGTATTAGTGACCAACCCTACCTAAGGATGAGTATTTCTCCTAGAAAGTAAAGTGTTAATCTGTAAAATAAGTTTCAAGTGATGTATGAGAGGGGGGAAGCCTCCACTAGTTTCAATCACCAAGAAAAGACAGGGAAGCAAAAAGTGGGTTGCAATGAAAAACCATGAAAAAGCTTGAGAATGGTCTTCCAAAGGATGCCTAAAAAAAACACATTTCATTTCAAGGTTGCTTCTAAACTTCAAGACATGATCTTGAGTAGTAAGCCACTCCCGAATGGCTAACCAAAAGATGAAGCAACATCTAGGAATAGCATAAGAGAACCACACCAGCTTCCACCATGAAACTTTAGGCCTGGAGACCTAAATCGCATACCAAGCTGAAGTAGTAGAGAAAAGAAAACGTGGGTTGCAATGAAAATAGCAAAGAGAGTGCTTATCAAGTGGTAGCTAGAATGAGAATTAATCATGATCTAGAGGCAAGGGAACCGCAGGTTGAAGGGGTTTTGGAAGAGGAAGAAAAAGCACCAGCAACTCCAATTGATAGAGGAATGTTTAATAAGAGTGAAAGAACTCAGAACTCCGAGATGGACACCACTCCAATAGCTACTCAGAATTCAAAGAAAATAAGGAGGTATTTTATGGATTCAGTATAATTTCTCAAAAAGAGGAATCAAAGTAGTCAAAGCAATAAGGGAAAGAAGCAACATAAGGGATCAGGGCAAGGCTCTGGAGGAATTCAAAATTCTCCCGGTTTAAATGATCAATTTAGCTTGCTGGAACATAAGGGGTGTGAATCTCCCCTTGAAACAACAAGAAATAAAGCAACTCATTAGAGCTCATGCTATCTCATGTTTTGAATTAGTGGAAACAAAGGTTAAGCATGCTAATTTTGAGAAGGTATCTCGATCTTTATGTCCTAACTGGAGTTTTATTCATAATTATGCTGATGTAGATAATGGTAGAATTTGGATTGGGTGGGATGATGAGGCGTTACAAATTACTCTCCCCAACTCAATAGAGCAAGCAATCCATTGCCTTGTTCAAATTAAGGAGAAAGGAATTTGGTTTTATACGTCTGTGATCTATGGTTATAATAATGTCATGGATAGAAGAAGGGTTTGGAGTAGCTTGTGGCAGCAAGTGTAACACCCTAACCCGATTAATAAAAAATTAAGTCACTAATTAAATATTAGGGACTTAAGAAAATTTAATCAAGATGACAAAGGCTAAAATAAAATAAATATATGATGATTAAGAATGGTATGTGAAGGAAATTAAAAATACAAGCTTCAACAAACGAAGTCGACACATGAAAAACAAGAACAAAACTTTAAGACTTCGATTTATTAAATCGACACAAATAAGAATACAAGTGTAACATCCTGACCCGATTAAATAACAGTTAAGTCGCTAAATATTAATTAGTGACCCTAAAAAGAATAATTAAAAATTTTGATCGAGAAATAAATAATGATTCCAAAAATGCCGAGACCTTAATTAATGAGGTCGACTCCGGGGAAAATAATCTACGGTTACGATTTGTAAAATCGATACATGAAGGAGTGAATATTAAATTCAAATTCACAAAAGGGAAACTACTGCAAAGAGTTAAATAAATAAATTAAGTGCCAAACAAGGCATAAGGAGGGAAAATATGAAAAATGAACCAAAAGTGAGGCCAAGCGGTTTTGAACCCTTGACCCAAAAATTTAGCAAGCACTTAAGCCCAAAATAATAACCAAGTGGGCTGCCAGCACTTTTGTGCTTAAATATACAACTTATATATATATATATATATATATGAAATAACTAAGCCCACCACCCAAATTGGCCAATGGTCATTCATGTAGCCAAATCAAATATAAAATATAAGGCATATATAAATATGTGTTGCATGTGATGTGAGTGAATCAGAAATCAGAGTAAGGTGTGTGCTCGGGTAGAGAGAGGAAGTAGAGAGAAAAAGTGAGGTAGAGAAAGAAAGTGAAGAAGGAAGAAGAAAAAGAGAGAAGGGTTTGCATGCAACCCTAAAACTAACCATAGATGCATTTGAAGGAGTCAATCGAAGCATGAAATGGAGGGAGTTCCATTGCTGAGGTAAAAAAACACCAACCCATTAATTTTATCTCTCTAAAAATTATATATATATATACATATATATATACATATATATACAAATTGTTTTAAGCCTTTTTAATGTATGCATGGCCCTATTGTGATTAATTAAATAGATTAGAAGTATAATAGAGGAGCTTGGGGGTTTGAAAATCAAAAACACCATGGCTACCATTAATGGAGCTTCAAAGCTTGCCCAGAAATAAAGTTAAATAAAAATAGTTATAGGGATCAGGAATCAAACCTAGACCTCCTAGGGATCACATTGGTCCAAACAGTTTATGTTTTGGTTAAGAAATGAGTGAAAATATGGCCTTTTTTAGGTGGCCAAAAAACTGATTGAGTGGCTGAAATGAGGACTGTTGCGGTCCAAAATACTACCAAATATTTTCTTAGTGTCTTAGGAGTAGATCAATGTAAAAATATACAAAATCAGACGTGAGAGTCATAAGAAAAATTAAGAAGAAAACTTATAGTTTTCGACGACGGTAACGGGGAAGATAACGGAACAGTGGCCAAAAAATCGTGGCGAAGACGGGTCCTTCCATCCGTTGGACCGGACCTTGGGTCGAGACCCGACCGAGCGCAACTACGTTTAATCCAGCGACGTTGTTACAGTTTGGATTTAAGTTGAAATCTCCCTGTTTGGTTATGGAGTCAAGAGATTGATTTATTAACCTGCATAAGAATAGGGATATCCTTGTTGTAATACCCTGACCTGGACTAACACGTATATCGAGGTAGACTGGGTCAGGTAGCACTATCAGTTGTAACCCGAGATGTTTAAATTCTATATTCTGACATCACATATGACCTTAGAACGTGAACAGTATCAATTACACAGTCAGCATTGGGCAATGCCCGAGCAGCCAAAACTATACCTCGTAATGCGCGCATGCACGTAAACCCATGCATGCATACATGCACCCATGAACGTAGACCATGAAATATTAGTGTATGCATACGTGCCCAGAGTTTAGTATATACGAATATATATATGGGCATATAGGTATGTATAAAATTTGTGTAATCATGAGTTTATACATGTATATATATATAATGTATTATACCATATATATATATATGTATGTATATATTAAATGAAAGGAAAAAGGGGAAAGAAAAGAAAGTGGGCAAAAGGCTGTTACCAGCCGTGCAAGTGTGTGTGAGTGGGTGAGGGTAGATATATATATATATATATATGTATCAAGAGGTGTGTGTACGGTTGTATGTGTGTGTAATAAATTAAGTGTATAACACTTAATAGAGAGTGGTGGTGACAGAAAGTGGGTGTTGGAGTGTGTAAGGAGATCTCAGGGCATGGTTAGGTCTGACTAGAGAGAGAGAGAGAGAGGGCAGGTAGTGATGAGTGCACATATACATTGTGCACGACTGAATTTGAAGGTGAAAAACAAAAGAGAAAAGAGAGTTTCTGAGTGAGAAAGAAGGGGAACAAGTCTGGAGTAGAGGCGCGAGGAAGAGGGGCTCAACACCAAGGGAATCCGAAATTGGAGGTAAGCCACTGCTTCTATTTTGAAATGTTATAGCATGATTCGATTTATTTTGAATATAGGGTCTAAACAAGCATAAAAAATGGCGTTGATAGGAACAAACCATACCTCATTTGGTTCACAAATGAAGGAGAAAATCCTAGTTGCAAGTTCGGTAGATAATCTAGGTTCCACAGATTTTACACTTAAAACTCCATTTAAATGATAGGAAAATAATCCTCTAAGGTGCAGAAACCATCTAGAATTAAAGAGGAGTGAAAACAGTGAAGAAATTCTAGAGAAACAGAGCTCATCGAAAAATCGCAAATCCGACCAAAACTACTGTTCTTGCTATTTCGTGAAGCTAGGGTAAACCAAATGAGAAACTAATCTTAGAAATGAAAGCACCATGGAAAACTAAAGAAAAACACATTGGAAAAAGGGTGAAAAATGATTGGAAACCGGTGACCGTCGCCGGAGAAGACGACTGTTCACCACCAGAACCCTACCGGAGTAAGGGGGAAGATGACCGTGAAGTCGTGAGGCTATCAGGTTAAAATTAAACTGGATCCGAGTTCGGATCGAGTCGGGACCCGACCGAAAATAAAATGGGAAGTGAAACTGTGTCGTTTTATGTTTGAATTTTAAATGAATTGGACTGTTTGGTTACGGTGATAAGAAATGTGAAAATTAGGTTTGGGGTTATCCAAACCCTGGATAAGGTAAACAGTGGTTATTGGAATCCGATTCTTTAAATTAAACTGAACCGTTTGGTTTAGTGAAGGGGCAGACCGGTTTAGGGTTTTTGGTTCTGAACCAACTGGTTCAGACCGCAACTTTTGAAAATTATAAACCGGCCCAAAATGTTTTAAGAAATCTCACTAAGGCCCAAACAGGAAAATTAATAAAATATTAATTTTTACAAAAATGCCCCTATTTCAAATATGGGTCAAACGAAGTTCGAACGAGGCAAATGAATAGTCAAAATTTATTATCTCGGACTTTCTGAGTCCAATGGTGGGGTCTGTTTTGCGAGACGGGACCCCGAAGGATAAAATAACGTAAAGTGCAAAATGACCATTTTGCCCTTTTTAGTACAAAAGTCCAAATGGAATTCCGCGAAAGCCTAAACCGACTTTCTTCGGCGTTCCGAACTCAATGGTAAAGTCTAAATTAGTATTTGAGCTACTTATGATAGAAAGGCATAAAATTTGATGAATAGAAATTATTCTAAAACGTATTCACTGATATATAGGGAACTCGAAAGGCAAGGGTACACTCACGGATTTCTGATATAGAATCACGATAGAGGTAAGTGGATCACCCTCTCTTACATGTGGTGTTTCCACAAGCCAAGTTATTCTTTTACTGCCAAACTTGTACTCTTGAATGTATTGATATCCTTGTGTCCCACAATTCGATATTTTTCTATCTTGTGGACATTTGATTGACTGGTGTATCATTGCTATCATGTTACACTGTGCCTTGAAAGTACCACATGTTATTGGTATCCCCAATGTGATATTGTTCTATCTTGTGGACATTGATTGACTGCTATATCGTTGTTAACATGTTGAACCATGCCTTGAAAGGCCTACTGTTGTATCCCTATTGAATGAATGATATTCCATTTTTATATTTTATGGAATTACTTATGATCATGACATGTTTATGAACACGGGAGTTGTGCTCAGTCACAACACCCATCTGATGCTATCTGATTGACTAGGACCTACGGGTCAAGTCCGTGAACGGACAAATGGCAATTCACTGGAATTCACTGGGGGGTATGCCGGGCCCCAAAAGATCGAGGGTCTGCCGAACCCTGACACAGAATAACAGCGTCTCTTATGACTGACAAAACTTGATTGTTGAATGGCACTATCCCTTATGATTCTTCAAGTCTCGAGGGACTTGCATTGATTGATTTGATTGTGATCGGTTCATTGTGGCAGTACTTCATTGTTATTATATTATCATTGAATTTCTTCATATTGATATTACACCCAATACTTCTGATTGTGTATTGTGATTAATGTTCATTGGCCCTTGTGGCAATTGTTTTCATTGGCCCTCGTGGCAATTGTTTCCATTGGCTATCACAGCATCTCATTCTTATGATTGGCTATCATAATCTTATTCATGGATTCATTGATCATCGATACCAGTGTTGGAGATCTGCATTTACTTACTGAGCTTTGTAGCTCATTCCACCCCACTTACCCCCCATTTCAGGTAATGACGCTGCGAGACCCCAGTAGGAGTCTGAGAGCGTAGGAGGACATTTTGAAGTACTGTACCAGTCTATGTTAGTTCTCCCATGTATTCACCACCCCCGGGTGCTGGTTACGTTTAGTTCTCATTTTGTCTTATGTAGAACTATGTCATGTATTTAATAGACTTCCGCTATTTAAATTATTTAAAAGACTTCCGCTGGATTACTGTAATTGGTAAAGACTTCCGCTGTTCATTGTTTAAAATTTTTAGTACATTGTATATTAGTACTATGATACAGGAATGTAAAAAGTAGGGACGGCCTTCGGGTCGGCCCCGCGACACGAGATCCGCATAGGGTGGGTTTCGGGTCGTGACACTTGTCCTTGTTCTACCCTTGTCCGACGTTTGGCCTTGACAAAATCAGAAAAACAAATAGACTGCTGCCCCTTGGGTGTGAACGTGCGACCTCCCAATCTCCTAAGACCAAAACCCCCATGTGCTATCACTGAGCCACCACTGCTCGTGTAAAATGTTAACATAAATAATATAAAATATATAAAGGTATAATTAATTAAATTTAATAATAAAAAAATATTTCGATGCCCAAAATACATAAATAAATAGTGTATTTTGACTATTTTAGGCATTCTGGATCTAATGGTGGGGTCCGTTTTACGATACAGGACTCCAACAAATTAAGACACGTAAAAGTATAAATTACCAAATTTACCCTAATGTGCCCGAAACCAAATAAAAAGCCGAGAGGGTCTAAATTGACTTTTTTTGACGTTCTGACCCAATGGTGAGGTCCATAATACCAAAATACGTACCAAAAAATAAGTCACATGGAAAATTAAAATTTATTAAATTACTACGAGTAGACCGGTGAGATTAATCCTAGGAAATTAGGATACATCGGATCTAAATTAAATGAAGAGCATCAATTTAAAGATAATTTGAAATAAATGAGAAATTAATTGAAGTTTTGGTGCATTTGATTTTTAGGAATTACAAAGGAAAAAGGAAAAGCCCATCAGTAGTGCTAACTCGGGAGAACAAGGTGTGTAATCCTATACTTTGAAGTGGAGGTTTTTAATCTCCATGGATTCTAAAGTAAATTGAAGTTTAAATATTCCGAAGTGTGTTCATGTTAAAATATCTGCGGTATTTCTAATTTTAAATTCTCGTATTTATATACTTTATATTCAAATGTACTATCGTTCTATTTATAAATTCTAACATGGCATGCAAATTCACTTCTTGATATTTCTGATAGATGATGCGTTTATTTTTGCATATCCATGTAAATGTCAATTTTATTAAATGCCTCTTGAAATAAATGTTTTTATTCTATCTATGTTTTAATAAATTCCTGCACATCATGATTTAAATTCCTGAAACTCATGTGTTAAATGTTCAAGTAATGTCCTCCAAGTATTTAAAAATTCTGTTAAATTGTCCATGTTTTAAATATTCATGAGAATTCATTCTTTTATTGAAACCATGTTTTAAAACATTCATAAAAAGCATTTCTTGAAGAAGCCATGTTTTTAGATGCTTATAAAAAGCTTTTCCTGAAAAGTCATGCTTTTAATGCTCGTGACAAGAAAATCCATTTTACAAGATAATGATACATAAGCATCAAAAAATTTTGAGCTCCCTTTAGGTTCTCAAATCAGAAGAATGCCCGGTAGCAGGATCTGATCCTCCAGGCATGAGATCTCTCAGAAGTAAGACTAGAATTTGGTTCGAAATGGATTTCCACCTAATCAAAGTGAAAAGACGAAATGTTTTCAGAAATGGTAATAGGTTTTGAACCCCCATTTACATGAAACGGGTTTTTTTATATAACCCCTTGTTTTGAAGAAGAAGAAGTTTTCATCCTCCTATTTTCATGGGAATGATTTCAATTATTTCCTTGGCTTTCGAATGGCCATCCGGCACATGTTGATAAATTTTGCTGCATATTAAATGTTTTATTGAATGCTTTAAAATACATTATGCTACGTGATTTAAAGATTTTTGTATCCTACGATTATTGAAATACGTGCCTAGCTTAAATGCCTTGTATGCTTCATGCTATCTGTTTTTTAAGAATTTTGTATTCTGTATCTAAAGTATATGTACAATTGGTAGTGTATGATTATCTGAATTTTTTCTTAACTAACCCACTACCAGTTAAAAACCCATGACAAGGTGCTAGAATTACTCACTGGGCTTGTTAAAGCTCATCCCATCACCCTAACATCTTTCAGGAGATGGTGATGGATAGAAGCCTTGCCTAATTTGAGGATTGGTAATTGGCAGCTTCATTTTGATCAAGGATTTTTGGAAGTACTAGGACCTATAGTTGGTCAAATTTTGTAGAAATTTTGGGACAATTATGTACTTAAGCCTTGAGGGGCAAACGGATATGTAATATGTAAAACTTTAAAAGTTTTTAGTACGCTCTGAATATATAATATTTGTTCACTGCTCCGAAGAAGAAGAAGAAGAAGCGACGGTACTAGGCGGGCCTGCGAAAAGTAAAAGAAAAAGTTTTTTTTTCATGCTTCCGCAATTGCCAATCCGGGCCAGACCTGTAGAGATTTGAAAAAAAAAATAAAATAATAAAATAAAATATAGGGAATATAATATGGGACCCGAATGAGAACCAATATTGGTAAATAAATAATTAAATTGAGCCCCGACTTTATATCAAATTACTAGCATTTTATAATATTTTGTGGCATAAAATATTTATAAAATATTTAATATGGTAAGTTAAAAAAAAAAAAAAAAGGGAGATATATCAGGTGGGTGTCGGCAGCCTTGGGACATGTACATGTAATGTGTGGTGTGTGTTTGAGTGTAGAGAGAAACTAAAGGAAAAAAAAAAACGAGAAGAAAGATAGAAATTGGGAACAGGGGCTGGTCGCGTGAGAACAGGGGAAGAAAAGAAGAAAAGAGAGAAAGAAAGAAGAGAGGAGAAAAGGGGAAAAGAGAAAAAGAGAAGAGGGGCGACGGAGGGCGAAGGTGGAGGAGACGATCGTCGACGGCGTGGTTATCGAAGGTGTTGATCGGAAAGGTGAGAGTTCTGTGAATACGGAATGGATGGTTTCAGTCGGTTTGGACGTTGGGTTTCTTGTTCAAGTGGGTTTTGATATAGCTCGGACTTGCATGTGGGTGATACAATTTTTGGATTTCCCCTGTTTCTGCCGTTCCAATTGGGAACAGAGGTTGCTACTGGAGTTGTGAAAGGGGGGCGAGTGTAACGGTAGAACTGCTGTTCGGCCATGGAGCAGAACCAGCATGTGCAGGGGCTGGTGTGATACCTAGAACCGTGTGGTTGTTACGGTTTTGTGGTTGGAACTGTGCGTGTGGCTGTGCGGCTGTTATGCGTATTGAGGCCGATTATTCGGGTTTAAATAGCGTATTGGTGCTGAGATTTTGGTTTAGATTGAAGAAAATGGAGATTGTTTGAAAACTTGGTGGGCGACTCTCTCGTGTTCAATTCGATACAGTGATATATATATATATATATATATATGTACCAAGGTGACGGTGTAGAAAGGGGAGCCTCCATTCCTGGACATGGTGTTGGTCGATTGCTGCTGCAAACCAGAAGCGGTGCTGGTAGCCACGAGAATTTGGGGTCAGAACAATAAAGGTTCTGCAATATATTGATGTTTATACAGGAATCGTTCCAATTGGGTGAAGATGACTTCAAGGTTGTGATTGAACAAAGTTCTATGAGTTCCGTTGGTCGCTGAGTTGGGCCATAGGACTGAGCTCTCTGTAGCTAAGTCAGTCTATTGAGTTGAATGGATGATGGCACAATTGGTGCAACCAATAGCGAACGAAGTATTGTGTGGAGAATGGATACAGGTTTTCGTTTAAGCAGAACGGATGGTCGATAGCAACGATGTCAAGTGGGTTGAAATTGCTGATTCTGCCGTGTTTGGAAATAATCGATGCACCTTATTGTTGTGAGTTTTGGATCAGAATAGGATCAATACTTTGTAAATAAATAGGGTTGATGGTTCAGGTTGTAACGGGTGAATTGAAGCAACCGGAATTCTGGACGAAGGGGAACCATTTGCACCAGAACAAGGGGATTTTTGCAGTTCAAGGGCAGTAGTGTTGGCTGAATTGAGAGCTTGTACAGTGGTCTTTGGAGCTACAATTCTTAACATTTAAAGATGCCTTGAAGGTTCCGGTGATAATTGAAAAATTGGTAGTTAATAGGGGCGTTGATGGAAGATGAGGGGAACGAAAGTGCAAGGTGGAATTTTGAAGGAATTCTTGTGCGACTGATTTTGATTTAAGAGGTTTTTGATGATGACAATGCTTCCTGCAGTGAAGGATGACTATGAGAAGCTACCGAGATGTTTATTGAAAGGTCATAGTTGCTAGCAGAATTATTTGAGGAGATTGCCCAGGCAGATCTTGAGGTGTTGTGCAGCGGTTTATTTATGGAATCCAAATGAGGTCTGGCCATTCTTGTTGGGATATTGTGCATATGATTCAACATATGCAAAGAGGGAAAATCCATTAATATATGAAGCTGATTGTCCGGGTTTGAAACAGACTAATAGAAGCAGCAGAGCTGCTGTCCAGTGATGGAGGTTGGGGAAACCTGTAACTATCGGATGTTGTGATTTCTGTGATGAATTTGAGGAAGGGAAAGTCCTTCAATATCTGATGGATGGGATGATAAAGGGACAGAATCTGTCAGGATCATCATCTGCTTAAGGGAAAAAGGCTGAAGAAGCTGATGAAATTGGATTTAAAATGGTTGGCCGACTCGATCAACATGCCGGTGTGTTTCTTCAACTTATGAACCGTGGACGAAAGATCAATCTGGTTGATTTGGATTGCATAATGGACACAGCATCCTAGGGTTGAGATAACCCGATCAGTTATGGTACTTTACTAAGTAAGGAATAGAATTAAATTAGGATTGATGTGCATATTGCTTGAATGTTTTTTGTGCTTGTCTGCTGATAGAAGATCACATAGGAATGATTGCTTCTTTGAGTGGATTGTTTATATGTTTCCATGTTCTTTATGATTATTGGGGAGTTATGATTTACTTCTTGAGTTATTATCATATGTGATTTATGTTCTAAACGGTTTATTGATATTGTGATACGTGGGTTTGCGTAAGTGTTGAGATTGATTGAGTATGACATGTAGCATTGTGAATGAAGTCTTGTGATTTGATCTTCATTGTGATGATATATTTAAAGTATGTTGCATATGCTTATGAAAGTGACGTTTCATTTGAACTGTATTATTGCATGATGAAAGCATGGCATCTTGGCATTGCGTGATTCCTCGAAAGCATAGTGTGGGTCAGCACGAGGTACTGGTGCATTATGAGGGTGCAGATCCTGTGGTGAAAAACCCAAAATTGGCCATTGGTACTCGCATGCCATCGAGGTCCGGATCGTAAAGCGAGACATATAGTGGTACTTGCATGCCAACGGGGAAGAACCGTGAAGCGAGACATGGGTGTGACATTGAGATGCATGGGTGTGTCATGCATATTACTTGTGCATTGTGTTGATGAATTTGTGAACGTGATATAGGGTTTTTATACAGATGTAGTTTGTACATTGCTATCATATTGTATGAATGATTAGGGAGGCATGTAGGTATACATGTACACTTGCACATGCCACGACTTAATTTTATTCCTTGCATTAGTATTGTACCATACCAGCATGTTGGCGCTGACCCATTCGTGGGCACAGGTTTCAGATAAAGCATCCTGGTACGCGGGACTTGATGAAGTCTTGGAGAAAGGAGAGGAAATAAATTTGGAAGGATATTTGGGCCCTTAGGGCATATTTTGATTTTATAAAGGATTGGTGTGTTTCTAAAAAGAATGGAAATGGTATTGTATATTGTAATAAATGATCTTTTAGTTTAAGTGTAGGAGTAGATGTGATGGATTGGATAATTAGACAATGTATATTTAACTTTGATAAGGTTGTGGCCATCGAGTGAGGATGGATTGTGATGTATTTATATTTATATGATGCATTGTGATTATCAGGGGGAAAAAGGTTCGAAAAACAAAGGAGGTTCTGCCGAAATTTTTATAAAACGGGAATGTATGTGTATTGCTGGATGTATAGTTATGTTAGTGGAATAGGCTTGTATCTAAATTAGTAAACTTAGTTAAATTGTTATCTAAATTCGTTAAATATTTATTTATTTATTTACTCGTCTATTTATTTTCTTTCTTTTGTTTCCTTCAGTCGCGTCCCCGGGTTCGGTCGGGAATCCGGGGCGTGACAAGGTGGTATCAGAGCCTAGGTTCGAATACCTAGGGACAGTGGGAGACGTTTAGACTTTCAGTTTAGTTGGGTGAGTTTGGGTAGCATGTTTTATGTGCGCGAGTTGTATTGATGTGCACGAGTATGCACTATATTGGATTTCCCGATTGATTAAGGATATATGATTGTTTGGTAAAATGGTGGACTAAGATTAGAAACTCGTATATATGTTAGAGACTGCATATTTGATGGGGAAGGTCGTATGCCTAGTTATTGGGGATATAAGTTGTACACTTAGTATCTATATGGTAGGCGGTATGCCTAGTTATCTGTGAGATAGGCTGTAAGCCTAGATGTCGATGGGGTTAGATGTATGCCTAGTTATCTGTATAGCAGACTTCGTGCTTATTTATGTATGTATGTATATATATATTTCGAGATGGATTTTCATACTTGGAGATTGATATGGTAGGTTACTGGTAGACTTCGATAAGTTAGGGTAACCTTGGGGGAATCATAGGTTATTACATTGCATTGTGGTACGGGTAATATGTGAATGATGCCATTATGATAAATCACTAGGTGATTTCGGGACTTGATTTGAGATTTGTTAAATAGTGAGGGACCTTGTGGTGTCCTGGTAATCATTGAGGAATTTTTCTTTATTTTTTTTATTGTGTTGAGTTATTGAGATGGGTTGTGATGCCTGGATGGATTGAAAGAAATTGGCGTTGATGAGCCAATGTGTTTTGAGGATTTCATTATGTGTTGTGCCATGTGGAGTGAGTCGTTACGGATGGGATCAGAACCAGACCCTAGCAGGGAGTATGGAGGCGTGGGCCGAGGGACCCTGCCTGCCCTGGAGTGGCTGAGCCAGAAGGGGGGGAGGGAGAAGGTGATAAGTCGTCTCACATCACCTGGCTGAGGGGTAGGTGAATGGTCCATTGGTAAGGCTGCACGTCTACATGACACAGTGCATTGTGCATCGATCTTTTATCATTTGTCGAGGAGATGTATTTTTAAATTTCAGGACGAAATTTCTTTAAGGGGGGAAGGATGTAGAGATTTGAAAAAAAAATAAAATAATAAAATAAAATATAGGGAATATAATATGGGACCCGAATGAGAACCAATATTGGTAAATAAATAATTAAATTGAGCCCCGATTTTATATCAAATTACTAGCATTTTATAATATTTTGTGGCATAAAATATTTATAAAATATTTAATATGGTAAGTTAAAAAAAAAAAAAAAAAGGGAGATATATCAGGTGGGTGTCGGCAGCCTTGGGACATGTACATGTAATGTGTGGTGTGTGTTTGAGTGTAGAGAGAAACTAAAGGAAAAAAAAAAAACGAGAAGAAAGATAGAAATTGGGAACAGGGGCTGGTCGCGTGAGAACAGGGGAAGAAAAGAAGAAAAGAGAGAAAGAAAGAAGAGAGGAGAAAAGGGGAAAAGAGAAAAAGAGAAGAGGGGCGACGGTGGAGGAGACGATCGTCGACGGCATGGTTATCGGAGGTGTTGATCGGAAAGGTGAGAGTTCTGTGAATACGGAATGGATGGTTTCAGTCGGTTTGGATGTTGGGTTTCTTGTTCAAGTGGGTTTTGATATAGTTCGGACTTGCATGTGGGTGATACAATTTTTGGATTTCCCCTGTTTCTGCCGTTCCAATTGGGAACAGAGGTTGCTACTGGAGTTGCGAAAGGGGGGCGAGTGTAGCGGTAGAACTGCTGTTCGGCCATGGAGCAGAACCAGCATGTGCAGAGGCTGGTGTGATACCTGGAACCGTGTGGTTGTTACGGTTTTGTGGTTGGAACTGTGTGTGTGGTTGTGCGGCTGTTATGCATATTGAGGCCGATTATTCGGGTTTAAATAGCGTATTGGTGCTGAGATTTTGGTTTAGATTGAAGAAAATGGAGATTGTTTGAAAACTTGGTGGGCGACTCTCTCGTGTTCAATTCGATACAGTGATATATATATATATATGTACCAAGGTGACGGTGTAGAAAGGGGAGCCTCCATTCCTGGACATGGTGTTGGTCGATTGCTGCTGCAAACCAGAAGCGGTGCTGGTAGCCACGAGAATTTGGGGTCAGAACAATAAAGGTTCTGCAATATATTGATGTTTATACAGGAATCGTTCCAATTGGGTGAAGATGACTTCAAGGTTGTGATTGAACAAAGTTCTATGAGTTCCGTTGGTCGCTGAGTTGGGCCATAGGACTGAGCTCTCTGTAGCTAAGTCAGTCTATTGAGTTGAATGGATGATGGCACAATTGGTGCAACCAATAGCGAACGAAGTATTGTGTGGAGAATGGATACAGGTTTTCGTTTAAGCAGAACGGATGGTCGATAGCAACGATGTCAAGTGGGTTGAAATTGCTGATTCCGCCGTGTTTGGAAATAATCGATGCACCTTATTGTTGTGAGTTTTGGATCAGAATAGGATCAATACTTTGTAAATAAATAGGGTTGATGGTTCAGGTTGTAACGGGTGAATTGAAGCAACCGGAATTCTGGACGAAGGGGAACCATTTGCACCAGAACAAGGGGATTTTTGTAGTTCAAGGGCAATAGTGTTGGCTGAATTGAGAGCTTGTACAGTGGTCTTTGGAGCTACAGTTCTTAACATTTAAATATGCCTTGAAGGTTCCGGTGATAATTGAAAAATTGGTAGTTGATAGGGGCATTGATGGAAGATGAGGGGAACGAAAGTGCAAGGTGGAATTTTGAAGGAATTCTTGTGCGACTGATTTTGATTTAAGAGGTTTTTGATGATGACAATGCTTCCTGCAGTGAAGGATGACTATGAGAAGCTACCGAGATGTTTATTGAAAGGTCATAGTTGCTAGCAGAATTATTTGAGGAGATTGCCCAGGCAGATCTTGAGGTGTTGTGCAGCGGTTTATTTATGGAATCCAAATGAGGTCTGGCCATTCTTGTTGGGATATTGTGCATATGATTCAACATATGCAAAGAGGGAAAATCCAGTAATATATGAAGCTGATTGTCCGGGTTTGAAACAGACTAATAGAAGCAGCAGAACTGTTGTCCAGTGATGGAGGTTGGGGAAACCTGTAACTATCGGATGTTGTGATTTCTGTGATGAATTGGAGGAAGGGAAAGTCCTTCAATATCTGATGGATGGGATGATAAAGGGACAAAATCTGTCAGGATCATCATCTGCTTAAGGGAAAAAGGCTGAAGAAGCTGATGAAATTGGATTTAAAATGGTTGGCCGACTCGATCAACATGTCGGTGTGTTTCTTTAACTTATGAACCGTGGACGAAAGATCAATCTGGTTGATTTGGATTGCATAATGGACACAGCATCCTAAGGTTAAGATAACCCGATCAGGTATGGTACTTTACTAAGTAAGGAATAGAATTAAATTAGGATTGATGTGCATATTGCTTGAATGCTTTTTGTGCTTGTCTGCTGATAGAAGATCACATAGGAATGATTGCTTCTTTGAGTGGATTGTTTATATGTTTCCATGTTCTTTATGATTATTGGGGAGTTATGATTTACTTCTTGAGTTATTATCATATGTGATTTATGTTCTAAACGGTTTATTGATATTGTGATACGTGGGTTTGTGTAAGTGTTGAGATTGATTGAGTATGACATGTAGCATTGTGAATAAAGTCTTGTGATTTGATCTTCATTGTGATGAATTATTTAAAGTATGTTGCATATGCTTATGAAAGTGACATTTCATTTGGACTGTATTATTGCATGATGAAAGCATGGCATCTTGGCATTGCGTGATTCCTCGAAAGCATAGTGTGGGTCAGCACGAGGTGCTGGTGCATTATGAAGGTGCAGATCCTGTGGTGAAAAACCCAAAATTGGCCATTGGTACTCGCATGCCATCGAGGTCCGGATCGTAAAGCGAGACATATATTAGTACTTGCGTGCCAACGGGGAAGAACCGTGAAGCGAGACATGGGTGTGACATTGAGATGCATGGGTGTGTCATGCATATTACTTGTGCATTGTGTTGATGAATTTGTGAACGTGATATAGGGTTTTTATACAGATGTAGTTTGTACATTGCTATCATATTGTATGAATGATTATGGAGGCATGTAGGTATACATGTACACTTGCACATGCCACGACTTAATTTTATTCCTTGCATTAGTATTGTACCATACCAGCATGTTGGCGCTGACCCATTCGTGGGCACAGGTTTCAGATAAAGCATCCTGGTACGCGGGACTTGATGAAGTCTTGGAGAAAGGAGAGGAAATAAATTTGGAAGGATATTTGGGCCCTTAGGGCGTATTTTGATTTTATAAAGGATTGGTGTGTTTCTAAAAAGAATGGAAATGGTATTGTATATTGTAATAAATGATCTTTTAGTTTAAGTGTAGGAGTAGATATGATGGATTGGATAATTAGACAATGTATATTTAACTTTGATAAGGTTGTTGCCATCGAGTGAGGATGGATTGTGATGTATTTATATTTATATGATGTTATATGATGCATTGTGATTATCAAGGGGAAAAAGGTTCGAAAAACAAAGGAGGTTCTGCCGAAATTTTTATAAAACGGGAATGTATGTGTATTGCTGGATGTATAGTTATGTTAGTGGAATAGGCTTGTATCTAAATTAGTAAACTTAGTTAAATTGTTATCTAAATTCGTTAAATATTTATTTATTTATTTACTCGTCTATTTATTTTCTTTCTTTTGTTTCCTTCAGTCGCGTCCCCGGGTTCGGTCGGGAATCCGAGGCGTGACAAGACCACACCGCCGTCCGTTGCCGTTGCCTACGTGAGTCTGCCCGGCGGCCTACGGGCCTATGGGGGCAGGCAGGTCGCGATTCCCTTGATCTGCACGGGGCGGGTTTCGGGGGTCGTGACAGTAAGCAACTCTCAACAATGATTTGCCCTAGCTTGTAATATGAGACTTTAATGCTGTTCGGTTTAGTAATGAGAGGATTGGAAGAAGTATTGAATGGCCCCCTTGTATAGAGGAATGTAATAATTGTATTGTAGCTACGGAATTGGTGGATCTAAGGTACACTGGCTGCCACTTGACTTGGACTAATCGACAGTATAGCAATGATACAATCTTAAGGAAGCTTGATCGTGTGTTGGCTAATGATAGATGGATGGTGGATTTTAGTAATTCAGAAGTGGAGTTCTTACCTTTCGATGTTTCATATCATAGCCCTATGATTGTTTAGACTAGAACTAAAATTAAATGCAAAATGAGTATAACACCCCGATCCTGATTAATTAATAATTAGTTTGATAATTATTAATTAGAACCGACATAAAGAATAATTAAAAAGTTAATCAAGAATCTCTCGACGGTCACAATAGACCAATAAAATAATTGAATGCGTTAAGAGAGAAGGGTGTAATACCCAAACCTAATTACCAATTAATTAGGTCAAATGATGTCATTTTAACACTATGAAAACTCGAATTAGCGAACTATGATGGCCACAAATAAACAATAACTGACACGAGGCCTTGATAACGAGGCTAACCAAAATACGAAACCCTCAGAAGAAACAGCATCGAAAAAGGAGCAACGAAAAAGAAAATATTAAGAAAATAGCCAAAACAGAATTTTGTGCCAACCAAACAAGGCCTAAGCCCAAAATGTGAAAAAAATGTCCAAAAGTGAGGCCAAGGGGATTTGAACCCTTGACCAAGTGAGGCAAGATTTTAAGCATCTAAAAAATTTACCAAGCGGGCTGCCAGCATCTTTGTGCCTATATATACAACAGAATTGTATATAATACTAAATTACCCAAGTCTGCCTCCCAAATTGGCCAATAGCCATACATGCAAACCCTTCATCATTACCTGAGCCACCCCACATCAGCCCACATTAGCCACTGTCACCCCACCTCAGCTCCTACATCAGCCCTACATGTATAATCATGTATATGTATATGTATAGGTGCACACTCATTTGTGTAAGCTTGACTTTTAAAACACCTCAAATATGTGTTGTGGGTGTAGACCAAGACTAGGTGTAAAATCAGAATGGTGTGGGTGTGTGCTCGGGTAGAGAGAGAGAGTGGGTTAGAGAGAGAAAGCTAGCATGTGTGAGTGGAAATGTGTATATGCAAGTGATGGTGTGTGCATGGTGTTTCCATTAGAGGTGCACAAAGAAAAGGGACTGAGAGGCATGACTAAACTGAGGCACAACCAACAACCTCACGCCGAGCCTAAGAGAGGGAGGATCTAATTGAAGGTATAAAACATTAACATGGTTTCTGATTTTTCTCTGAATTTCAGTATTGTTTGGTGTTATTTAAACCGTATGAACTGCATGCATAAGTAATCTAATAATGAGGGACGGATTTAAACAATTTAAGAGAACCTCGGAAGCTCGGAACACACCAAGCCGTGTACAACTGCCATTGATGACCTCTATTAGAGCAGGTCTGAAACAACCGAGACCAAACCAAGTTTGGTTGGTCAAAACATGATCTAGACCTCAATAGGGTTCTAAAATGCCTAAGCTGCGACCCCAAAGACCTAGGATCGACCCTCTAATCACGAGCTGCAGGTTCGGGTTTAAAACCCAACCTCACCAAAAACACGACTAAACTGGACTTTGGAAATGAAGGATGAAGCCCCACAATCAGTAGGTTGTAACAAACCAAATCCCATGGACTTTGGGCCAAAAACAGGCATTTACAAACCAATTGCAGGTTCGGTTATCCACCATTGGACCGAACGTTTGAGCTTGATACAAGCCCTCAAATGAATGCCAAAATGTTGGCATAACTTCTAGAAATGTTTTGGGATGGATGGCAGAGAGAATCGGTGTTGGAAACTCTACGAAAATGGAGAAAAAGAAAACTGGAAATTAGAATGTAATATCCCAACCCGGGATACCTTGTCATATGACACGTATTACGAGATTAAAGAAAATTAGTGTAAAAACATTTACACTCAAAGAGAATAATTAATTGAATAAATAAATAATTAATTAATTATATGAAATAATTAGTTTTAATTATAATTGAATAATTTAAACACACATTAGACTACATGGAAAATGTAATCTGTATATGTATATGTAACCAAGTATGCATGCATGTATATATGCATAAATGAAATAAAGTAAGGAGAACACAAAATATCTAAAATTGGGTATGTGTGTGTGTGTGTGTGTCTCCATGTGTATTGGTGTGTGAATATATATATATATATATAATATATAACATGTAAATATCAAGTAAACAATAAATGTAAAGCAACAAGAGGAAAAGAGAAATTTATGAGATGGGATGGCAGTCGAAATGGGGGACTGAAATTGGGGTGAGTCATGTAGAGAGAGAGAGAGAGGTCGGCTACTTTTTCTTTAAAACCCAAAACATGCAAGCATGTTTGTTCTCTTATGAAAGAAACCAAAAAAGGGAGAAACTGAGGAGAATAGAAGAGATTCAGAAGTAGAAGAAGGAGAATAACAGTGAAAAAGGTAAGAGATATTCAAAAATTTCCATGTTTCTCTCTCTAAAAAGTTTGAAGTATTAGGAACTGTTTTTGAGTTGTATACGGTTATAGGGTGCTAGATATATGTTAACAAGATTGTTAAGTATGATTTTAAGTCTTGTAATGACCAAAAAATATGAAACCCACGAAAAACCTCCATTGAAGACCTTGCCCATGGCAGGTCTGAATCGATTTCAACCAAACTGAGTTTGGTATAATAAGGTTACAAGAAGACCCTAAGGGTGTTCTAAAAACACTTATACGCGATCAAAAATCAAAAGAAACGAACCCTATATGGTGAGTTGCAAGTACGGGTTCTCAAAACAAACCTTACCAACTCGCTTCTAAACCCACCTTTACGAACGGAAACTGAATCCCCTTAATAAAGGGATCATAACAAACGAAGCCCCATGAATTTTGGCTCAGGAATGGGCATGAACGAGCAACTTACAGTTTGGATTATCCAGTCCTAAACCGAACAAGTGAAGAGGTTTTAAAGTCTAAAATGAATGCCAAAATCTTAACCAATGTTCCAGAAATGGATTAAGTTAGAAACAGTAGAGATTGGTTGAGTAGAAACTCACGAAATTAAAGAAAATGAAATTCAGAAACTAAGGCAACAGTGCAGTCGAAATGGGGAAGAAGACAGTGAGTCAACTCGGCTTTAAAACCAGGTTGAGTCGACTCGGACACGTGGCAGCCTCTAGGCTTGCCACCGAATTAAATTGGACGACGGCGTTTTGATCGTGGTTTAATTTAAATGAACATTAGGGCTGACATCATCATGACGTCAGCCAAATGCATATAAACCCACTGAATCGGTTGGTTTGTAAAGGAACCGGACCGGTTCACTTTCAATTGGACTGAACCCTTTGGTTTTCTATATTATTTAAAACTAAATAAACCAAACCTTTGGTTATTTACGGATTGACCCCTGAACTTCAGGACAATCCTACTGTGGCCCAATTGATGGAGAAATTATCCAATTACACCCCTGGAAAATAATTAAATAATAAATTTAATTATTTAATAAATAAAATAAAATTACTATTTTGCCCCTAGGTCATATATGAAGTAAATGAAGTCCAAATTAAACATATGAATAGTGTATTTTTACTATTTTGGACATTCTGAGACTAATGGTAGGGTCCGTTTTATGAGACGGAGCCCGAAAAATAAAGACACGTACAGGGGTAAATGACCAAAATACCCCTTGTCCAAAATTAACAAGTAATTAGTGTATTCTTACTATCTCGGACCTTCTGAATCCAATGGTGAGGTCCACAACACGAGACGAGGTCCCAAAAAATTTGAGACCCGTAAAAATGCTAAAATGACCAAAATACCCTTGGTATACCTAAAGTTAATATGAAACCAGAGAAGGTCTAAATTGACTTTCTTTGACATCTCGGACTCAATAATGGAGTCCAAATTACAAAACGAAGTATGAAAAAATACGACACGTAAATAGGTAAATGACCATTTTGCCCTTTTCATACAAAATTCTGAATTAAATTCTAGGAAAGCCTAAATCGACTTTCTTCGACGCTCCGGACTCAATGGTAGAGTCTATTCGACCAAAAGAAATGTCTAAAATAAAAAGACATAAAATTTCTTAAATAGCATATGTTAGATGACTATAAATTAAAGTAATGCCAAAGTACTAATCTGAGGTGTATACGAGAAAATGAATTACGAAAAGACACGACACGTAAATATGTGAAGTAAATAACTTTAATTTAAAGTTAATGGAGCTACCAGAAGAGTATAAATTGAAATGAATTAAATTCCTAACACATTAAATTGTGTCATAGGTTAAGAGTACGAGTTAAGTACATATGAATTTATGAAATCGTTTTAGGATCTAATACGATTTAAGCATAAGTTAAGGAATATTGAGATGATATTACAATGAATGTGAAGTTGATGAGATGTTTATGAATTGTTCTTAGGAACTACAAGGAAAGTGGGAAAGCACATTTAGCACTAACCCTAAAGGACCAAGGTGAGTAACCCTGTATTTGAAGTGGAGATTTAACTCCATGCATTTTAAAAGGTTTTAAGTTCAAAGATATGAAGTATTTGAAGTTTCAAATTCAGTATTTACATGATTCAGTTTTAAATTGTTTCCATCTTTATAAACTCTATTATGACATGCTTAGTGAATGGTTTCTATCACAGTTTTCTTAAAACATATTTCAGCATGTTTAAAGTTTTAAATGCCAAATTATGTAAAGTGTTCTGAATTTTTTATATCAAATGTGTTAAAGGAGTTGTTATGAAATTATGTACATGATATTTTAAATGTTCATGAGAAGTACCTATTTGAAGAAACCCTATCTATTCTGTTAGGGAGTAAGTATAAGTCCTACCTGTTAGGGACCAGGCAGCTGTTCTTGATCGGTTCAGTTGGGTTAAAGTTTTACAAGATAAATGGTGTTTAAAGCACCCCATATGATGGTTGAAATCCTTCGGGATTCAACAGTAAATGCCAGGTAGTAGGATCTAATCCCCCTGGTACGGGATATCTCTATTGTAGCATTGTAGTAAAATGGGAGTCTGGTTCGAAACATATTCCACCTAATTAAAGAGAAAGATGACAAAGTGATTTTGAAAATGAAAGCAGGTTTTACCCTCATTTTCACAATACATGTTTATGTGTTTTAAAGTTTATATACTTTATTGACAAGTACGAGTTTAGCTTGAATACTTTAAATGTTTCAAAGCTATTTGTTTTATGAAATGCATATGTTTTGAGTTTTATATACTCTATTTAAGAAATACATGTTATGTTATATGTTTTGAAGTTCATAAGTATAAGTATAGCTTGAATACTTTAAATGTTTCAAAGCTATCTGTTTTAAGAATGCATATACTCTGTATTCTAAAATGTACGAGCAATTGGCAGTGAATGTTTTACAAACTCTTATGTACTAAAAACCACTGCTAATTGAAAACCCCATGACGAATACTGGAATTGCTCACAAGCCTAGATTAGCTTACCCGGACTTTGTTCGGATCCCCCTTTCAGGTGATTAACAACAGTCTCGACTTGAGGATGACGATGATAAATCTGCTGTTTTTGGAAGTTATGTTCAAGTAGTTTTTGTCTAGTACTACGAACATCAAGTATGGAATTTTGTATTAGTAAAATAGTACCCTGTAATGTATGAGCCCCACAGAGCAATTAAACATTTATTGTTTATGAAGTTTTAAGTTTTAGTTATACTCTGAATGTTAAATCATGTATGCTATGTAAAGAGCAGTAGTACCGGACTGGATGTGCGTAATTTAAAATATGAAAAGAAAAGAAAAAAGTTTTTCACGCTTCCGCAATCATGTGTCGCACATCTATTCGATACCGCTGCTTATGTGAGCCTTTGCCCAAAGGTCCTCGGGCCTGAGGGTGGCGGTCGCGATGCGAGATCCGCACAGGGTGGGTTTCGGGTCGTGACAAGGGCTACTGTTCATTGTCATGGGGAAGACGATGAACAGCACCGGGCACGGGTCGGATCTGGATCGGGTTCGGGTCAAATCCGACCCACCCGCAAATCAGGATAACCCAAACGACAGTGTATTGATTGTGTTTAAATCAATTTTAAATTGGAAGTTGGTCTGTTTGGAAACTCAGTTAATAAATCTGAAATGAGAAATTAGGGTTAACCTCAATACGGATAAGAGGCTAAATTGGGATAACTGGGATATGTTATTCTAGTTCTGAATGATTAATTGAACCAGATGGTTTTAGGATTTTGGGCCGGTTCAAATGACTGAACCCTAAAAACCGGTTGGTTCAAAACCTTTAATTTGTGAAATTTAGTTTTGAACCCCACAACTTTCTGAAATTGTTTATGACCCCGCCAGTTCTGGATACTTGAACTCTGGCCTAGCTTCTGAAAAGTTTATGCACATAAGCCCCTGAAAAATAATTAAATAATAAATTAATTAATTAAATTATTTTATTAATTAGGTAAAATTACTATTTTACCCCTAGACATTAAAGAGGTCAAACAAAGTCCAAATTAAATAAGTAAATAGTGTATTTTCGCTATTTCAAGCATTCCGGACTTAATGGTGGAGTCCTATTTGAGAAATTAAGTCCCGAAAAATACAGATACGTGAATAGTAAATGACTGTATTTCCCCTAATACAATACGAAGCCCAAATGAAGTCCAAATTGGACGAAATTGATACCAATAGAAGCCCAAATAATTATGAACTCGTATATATGACTAAATAATGATTCGGGGACAAAATGTCATAAAATATAAATGACCAAAATACCCCTAAGTACGAGAAGTACAAATCAAGGCCAAATTTATTGTCATAAGAAAAATTATGAAAATTTAAGAGCTAAATAAGACTCTGGAACAGTCAACGTACAAAATGTGAAATGATCGATGTGTCCCTATGACCAAAAGCAGATACCAAATGAAGTCCAAAAGACTTAAAAATTTACGTATAAGATATGTGGAACATAATGGGGACCATGATAGGTCCGGGGCAAGAAAAATAAATTACCATTTTGCCCCTACATATGCCCGAAGCCAACTAAAAAGCTGAGAAGGTCTAAATTGACTTTCTTCGACGTTCTAAACCCAACGGTGAGGTACATAATACCAAAATAGGTACTGAAAAAAATATGACACGTAAATATGTGAAGCAACCCTAAAAGCTAATGAAGCTACCAGAAGAGTATACATTAAGAGGATAGCGCTTAAGATAAAAATTAGGATTTAATAGGATCTAAGCATAAAATAGGGACATCAATAGGAGATATTTGAGGTACATATGAAGTTAATAGATTATTTATGAATTGTTCTTAGGAGCTACAAAGGGGAAAGGAAAGACATCACAGTAAACGCCAATCTTGGAGTATAAGGTGAGTAACCTTACATTTGAAGTGGAGATTTAATTCCACGGATTTGAAAAATGTTTTAAATATCAAATTCATCTTTACACAATTCCTATTTTCAATTATTCTGTTATGACATGCTTAATGAATAATTTTACTACAGTTCTTTTAAGATATACTTCAGCATGTCTAAGATTTCAATTTCGAATGTTATTAAATATTCTGAATTTGCGTATTTCATGTATTTCAAGATCCTATCATGAGGTTATGAACTATATGTTTTGAATGCTCATAAATGCATCTTGTATTAAATGTTCATCAAAGTATTATGAAAAGTTATGTAATAAATGTATTTAAATGCAAAGATAAACTGTGCATAAGCACCACGGATTTTATGGGTTTCTATGAATAAATGTCCGGTAGCAAGATCTAATCCCTATGCAATGAGATATCTCCACGTAAAGTAAAGTGGGAGTCTGGTTCGAAACAGATTCTATGTAATCAAAGTGAAAAGATGGCAAAGGGCTTTCGAAAATGGAAGCAGGTTTTACCCCCATTTTTACTATACATGTTTATATGTTTTAAAGTAACGCTTTTGAAATGGAAGCAGGTTTTACCCCCATTTTCACTATGCATGTTTATATGTTTTAAAGTAACACTTTTGAAATGGAAGTAGGTTTTACCCTCATTTTTACTATGTATATTGATATGTTTTAAAGTGCATATACTCTATTTAAGGAAATGTATATTTAGCTTGAATACTTTAAATGTTTCAAAGCTATCTTTATGAAAAGTGCATGTACTTTATGTTCAAGTACACGAGCAATTGGTAGTGAGTATTTTATAAACTCTCACGTGCGAAACCACTGCCAATTGAAACCCCATGACAAATGCAGGAATTACTCATTGGACTTCTCGAAGCTCACCCCATTCCCTAACATTTTTCAGGTACTGACGATGAGTGGGAGCCGTGCTCCATTTTGGGATAATGACTAATGGCTCTATAGGATTATGGACTTTTGGAAGCATTGGAATCTATAGTTGGATGGATTTTGATGTACTAGACTCTGATCGAATATGTACTAATGCCGAAAGGCAATCGAATATGTAATGTATATATAAAACCTTAGAATTTTATTTATGCTCTGAATGCATTATCATGTGTACCGCTATGAAAAGCGGCAGTATTGGACGGATGTGCGAAAGTTTTAAATAAGAAAAGAAAATAAAAAGTTTTTCACGCTTCCGTAAACCAAGGCCGCACCGCCATCCGATATTGTTGTTTGTGTGAGCCTTACCGTGAGGCCTCCGGGCCGAAGGGTGGTGGTTGCGATACGAGATCCGCACAGGGTGGGTTTCGAGTCATGACAATGAGGCCTTTTAAATTCTTTAATTTCTGGTTGGGATGTGATGAATTTGAGCCGGCTGTCAGCAAAGCTTAGAGTCAAGAAATTAACGGATCAACTATGTTTATTTCAAGTAAGAAACTTAAAGTAGTGAAAAAAGAATTGAAGGGTCTAAACCGAGCAAGCTGGCAGATTTTTACCAACACAATTGAGGAAGCCCAACAGTAACTTTTTGTAATCCAACATTCTTTGAACACTATTCCTCTTGATCTTGAGTTGAAGAACCAAGAAATGCAAGCCTTGCAACACTTTACTCAATTAAGCAAATTGGAAGAAATCTTGGCGAAGTAGAAATCGAGGATTTAATGTCTTAATGAAGGTGATCAAAATATGAGCTTCTTTTTTAAAAGCATTACTCAGAGAAGAAACCATAACAAAATTAGAAGCTTAATTGATGAAGTTGGTAGAAGGATTAAAGACAGCAAGGAAGTCTCCGCTGCCATTGTGGACTACTACCAAGATCTATTAGGCAAGGTCCCTTTAATCCCTTATCCGGAAAAGGACCAACTCAAAGATTTCATAACCAAGGCTATTTCTCCTGCACAAGCTCAGCAATTAAGTAAGCCAGTTTAGCTAGAGGAGTTTAAAGAGACTTTGTTTAGCTTTCATCCTAACAAAGCTCCGGGTCCAGATGGTTTTAATGGGCATTTCTTCCGAACTACTTGGAATATTGTGGGTGAAGATGTTCTTGCTGTCATTCAAGAATTCTTTCAAGCAAGTTCTTTGCTGCGTGAGATTAATTCTACAGCCATTGCCCTTGTGCCAAAAGTTCCTAATCCCTTCCGGTTGAATGACTACTACCCCATTTCGTGTTGTAGTACCATCTACAAGTGTATTACCATCTACAAGTCTGAAATTCTTAGGGTTAAACCCTTTTCCTTTTATTGGAAAGTTCTCGGGGTTAAACCTGAATAAGGCTAAAAGTAACCTCTTCTTCTCGGGAGTTTCTACGCAAGGCAAGTGTGATATCATGGAAGGAGTGGGCTTTAAGGAAAGGAAATTACCTATGAGATACCTTGATGTTCCGTTGATTTCCTCCAAGTTGAATGCAGTTGATTGCAAGGTACTGGTTGATCAGATTGAGCACAAACTTAAAGCTTCGACTTCTAAGTATCTTTCCTTGGCGGGCCGATTACAACTTATCAAGTCTATTATTTTCAGCATGTAGTTTTATTAGACATTGCGTTTTGTGCTTCCAAAGAAGATTATCTAGAAAATTAAGAAGATTATGAAGGCTTTTCTCTGGTCAGGAGCATATTTAAAGTCTACTAAAGCCAATGTAGCTTGGGATGATAGTCACTTATCCTAAAGAGGAAGGTGGATTGGGGATTAAGAAGCTATAAGAATGGAATAAAGCTTCTGCCTCTAAACATCTTTAGCGTCTAAGTGATCTTTATAGCTCCTCTTTGTGGGTTGTATGTGTAACACCCCGACCCAAGGATGCCTGAACCTAAGACACGTTTTACGAGGATTCAACAAATAGCCCAGAAGTTATTACGAGAAAGGACTGAGGATCGGGAAATATACAAATAATTATATTGCAATCACATGATTCTATCATGTGTCATAATAATATAGTAATTCCAAAATTATGCCAAGCTTGCCAGTATTTTAGAAATTGATATTTTATGACGTAAAAGTATTCAATATGAAAATGAGCGTCAAAAAATACAATTGCGAATCGAGTGTGAATTTAGTTATATAAAAATATATCTAAATTCATACATGTATATACATGTACAAGTGTGCACTGTATAATATATAATAAAATAATTACACTATATAATATATAATAAAATAATACTATAAATGATAAGAAAATAAAAGGAAGGAAAAGAAAACCAAAAAGAAAGGAAACAAAATAAAAAGGAAATGAAATGAAAAGAAGGTAGTAGAAGGAATTAGAAGATGATAGAAGAGTGAAGAAGTTAGAAGAAGAATTAAAAAAGAGAGAGAGCATGAGTGGGCTGCATGCAGCCATGTGCAGGTGTACGTGTATGGTGTTCTCCATGTAAAAAAAAATGATGAAGAAAGAGAAGCAACCAATAGGTGGTAGTGCCACCGACTGTAAGGTCGGTTAAGAGAGGAAGTGTGAGAGAAAGAAAGGGGACTAAGGCGCAGAAGGAAGAGAAACAGGAAAAAATGAGGTAAACCCATACTTTCTCTCTCTAGAATTTATACGTGTATGCAAGTTGTTTCGGTTTTCTTAAGCATACATGATGTTTAGGATATATAAACTTGACTGAGGCATGAAAAATGGACCCTAAATTCAATAGGAACCCTAAACCTTACACCAAACCACCATTGTTAAGCTTGGTAACAACAGGTCTGAACCCATCAAAACCAAAACATATTTGGGTTATTAAGACTTTAACAAGACCTTATTAATGTCCCAAAAACATCAAACCACGACCTAAAACCTAAAAGAAAGGCCTCCAAAACTTAAGTTACAGGTTCGGGTTTTGAAACTCAACCTCACCAACTTACATCAAAAACAAAATGTGAGAATAGGGCTTTGAAAGCCATAACGAGGGGACCAAAACAAAAGAAACCCCAAGAGATTTGGCTCAAAAATGAGCATGAACGATCTAGTTACAGGTGTTAGTATCGAAACTTTAATCGAGCACCTGAGCTCAGATTGAGCTCTAATATGAATGCCAAAATGATCTTAAATGTTCCAAAAACGAATTAGGATTGAAAACAGAGGGATTGAATGACCCAAAACCCACGAAATTGAAGGTATTGAACTTCGAAAATTAGGTAACAGTGCCTTGGTTGATGAAGAAAACGATGAGTCAACTCGCCAAATCGTTTAAAACCCAGTGTGTTGACTCGGACACGTGGTGGCTTGCTGGTTAGCCACCGCATAAGTGGGACGACGTCGTTTTGGGCTTAAAAGGTTTTAAATTTTACAACCTGAATATGGACCGTTTGGTTACGGGGTTATGGGCCTAATTAAATACCCTGTATGCGAATAAGGATAGCCTATCCATGGATAAGGCTCTTATCCGTTGTTTGGCCTGATGAAAATCAGAAACATAACAGGGGCTGCAACCCTTCAGAGTCGAACGCCCTATCTTTTGGAACCAAACCCACGTTTTTACCACTTGTACAAGTGGTGCCCGTGGTATGTTATATGGCAAAGTATATATATAAAATATAGAAAGGAAAATCAAAAAAAAGAAAAGGGGTGTAGCCCCTATGACTCGAACACGGAACCCCTTAGCCTAAACCCTCATTCTTTACCATTTGGACAGGACAATCCCGTGTCCATTAATCCCACAAATATATATATATATATATATATATATTATACATAAATAGTATTAAATAAAATAAAACAAATTAAATAATGACGAAAGGGTCCGATGTCCAAATTGAACAAGTTATTAGTGTATTTTTACTATCTTGGACATTCTGAAGCCAATGATGAGGTCCGTTTTGTGAGACGAGACCCCAAAAAATAAATATAAGTAAAGGGGTAAAATTACCATTTTGCCCCTTGTACCCCTAAAGTCAAATGGAAGTCTGAAAAGGTCTAAATTGACTTTCTTCGACGTTCCGGACTCAATGGTAAGGTCCAAATTATGAAATGAAGTACAAAAAAATATAACACGTAAGTATGTAAAGTAATAGAATCAAACCTTATGATCTAATGAAGCTGCCAGAAGAGTAATGAATTAAAATGAATTCCTAACACATTAAATTGTGTTTTAGGTTAAAGATCAAGAAATCATTATGGATAAAACCCAAGAAGCCTTTTTGAAGGAACTGATTTGGGAGAGCAAAGTAATAAAAAGGAAGATTAATATCACCAAGAAATGTCAGATTGTCTCTATTAGGCCCTTTATATACAAAGCTCCTATCGTCCCAATAGGGCGACTTATGAAGGAAGCAGCAACAAGGAAACTTGTTGAAGAAGCTTTGAAAGAGGAAGAAAAAAGGGAAGATACCGAAACGCTTAAGGAAATGCTTCGGAGGTAATGTCTATTTATAGTTAAAGCACATAAAGTAAATAGATATATAATACAACTCTAAATGCCTACGTGTTAGGCCGATTTTAAACAATAAAACCTATCATCGAACTAGGCTTACTCAGTCTAAAAATAGATTAAGATTAAAAGTTGATTTAAATGCATGTGAAATTTATGAAATTTTCATAAATTATTTTAGGTTGAAAAAGGGCAAAAAGAAGGCACAACAATAGCGCTAACCCAGAAGTGAAGGTGAGTAACCCTGTATTTGAAGTGAGATTTAACCCCAGGGATTTGAAGAAGTTTTAAGTTCAAAATATCTAAAGCATTTGAATATCAAATTCAGTATTTACGTGATTCCTGTTTTAAAGTATTCATGTTCTTATAAACCTTGTTGTGACATGCTCAGTGAATGGTTTCTACTACAGTTTCTTTTTAAAATATATTTCAGCATGTCTAAGTTTTAAATGCCAAACGTTGTTAAATATTTTGAATTTGCATATTCCAAGTATTTCAAGATTCTATTATGAAGTCATGAACATTATGTTTTGAATGCTCATAAAAGCATCTATGTGAAGAAGTCATGTGTTAAATGTATTTAAATGTAAGATAAATTGTGCATAAGCACCACAGATTTTGTCGGGTTTCTTCGGAACTCAACCACGATACGAATAAATGCCAAGTAGCAGGATCTAATCCCCCAGGCATGAGATATCTCCATGAAAAGTAAAACGGGAATCTGGTTCTAAATAGATTCCACTAATGAAAGTGATAAGGTGTTGTGTTGAAAATGGAAGTAGGTTTTACCCTCATTTTCACTATGCATGTTTATATGTTATGAAGTTCATATACCCTATTCGAAAAATACATGTTTAGCTTGAATACTTTAAATGTTTCAAAGCTATCTGTTTAAAGAATGCATATATTCTGTGTTCAAAGTATACGAGCAATTGGTAGTGATTATTTTATAAACTCTCATGTGCTAAACCACTGCCAATTGAAACCCCATGACAAATACTGGAATTACTCACAAGCTTAGATTAGCTTACCCGAATTTTTATCCGACCCCCCTTCAGGTAACAGAAGTGATCCCGACCCTATTTTGTGATGAAAATGGTGAAAACCTTGCCCATTTTGAGGAAGGGCATAGGAAGTTCCTTACAGGGTTAGCGTGGAGGTAGTAGGACCATATGTTGGTCACCTTTATATGGGCAATTATGGGATGTATTGTGGGTTGTAGTTATCACTTTTTGTTGTAGTAAATGTTAGAGTGTTATGTAATTAAGTCCTGAAGGACAAATGGATATGTATTATGTGTAAAATTTTAGAATTTTTATTATGCTCTGAATGTATAATCATGTATACCGTTCTAAAGAGTGACAGCACCGGGCGGATGTGCGAAAGATTTAAAATAAGAAAAGAAAAAAAAAAGCTTTTCACGCTTCCGCAAACACAAGCCGCACTACCGTCCGATACTGTTGCTTATGTGAGCCTTGCCCTAACACCTTGGCCGAATGGTGGTGGTCGCGATACGAGATCCGCACAGAGTGGGTTTCGAGTCGTGGCAGCATGGACTAAAGCTAACATTTTGAAGCAAAAGCACCTTTGGAAGGCTACTTGTCCAGGTGTTTGCACTTGGGTGTGGAGAAAATTGATGAAGCTTAGAGCAGGGTTTAAATCTTTAATTTGGCATAATGTGGGAAATGGGCAACATACTTCTCTTTGGTTCGACTATTAGCTCCCTTCGGGTCCAATATGGGAGGCTATGGGAGATAGAATCATTTATGATTCCAGGCTTCCTAGATCGGCCCGTGTGAGCCAATTCATTAAAAGGAATGATTGGAGGTGGCCTAGTGCTAACTCTTACCAATTAATAGAGCTCAAGCACTCTATGCCCTCGGGTTTTACTCCAAATCTACATATGATGGACCAAATTCAATGGTTGGGCCAACTGTTTGAAGTTTTCTCTACTAAATCAGCCTAGCACGCGATACGGGTCTCCAGGCCTAACGTTTTGGGGTGAAAGCTGGTGTGGTTCTCTCATGCTATTCCAAGATGCAGCTTCATGCTTTGGTTAGCCATTCGGAAGCAGCTTACTACTCAAGATCGTGTCTTGAAGTTTGGGAGGATCCTTGAAATGAAATGTGTCTTTTGTGGGCTGCCATTGGAAAACCATGCTCATCTTTTGTTTGGTTGTCCTTTTACCCTTGACTTATAGCATCACTATGTAGCCAAATGTAATCTAATTTGGTCCCCTCGTCCTTGGCATGAAACAATTCAATGGGCTACTCAATATGTTAAGGGGAATTCAGCTCAAGGTTATATAAGTAAGTTGGTGCTCTCTACCCTGATTCATACTATTTGGCTTGAAAGGAATTGGAGGTGTTCCAATAAAGAATCAAGAACCAAAGATCAGCTTATTGAGGGTATTAATTCGATGGTGCGAAGCAAGTTGATTGGTGACCGTAGCCTTAGATGCTTTATGCTTAAAAAAGATCTGTTATTGCGATGGGATTCGAATTTGGACAATCAGATGCTGTTTTTTTGCTTGTAAAGTTGGTTAGGATAGAGGGCAATCTTATTAAAGGCCTTCCCTCTTTTTCCAACTTGGTTTATTCTTGTTCTCTTGCTTTTGTTTGTTTGTAACTCTTTGTCTTTGAGCTTTGTTCTAGTCCTTATGTATATCTTTTTTTTTTGGTTATAAAATTCACCTCTACTTACCCAAAAAAAAAAAAGAGGAAACTAAGGCCAAAAGTGTTGGCCAAGAGACTTGAACCCAAGACCAAAAATGAAGGGGAATTCTATTCCAAAAAGAATAGCTAACTTCGTTGTAGTACTTTTGTGCTATATATCTCGCAAGCTATATATATAAGCTATATAAAATGTCAAGTTTGCATGCTCTAGGGCTAAGGTGTCAACTGTAATACCCCGACCCAAAAATACCGGGTCATATGGCACGTATTATGAGGTTAAGAAAATTAGTGTAAGATTTTTACACTCAAGAAATTAATTAATTAATTAATTAATTAAAATATAAAAAATATTTATTATCATTAAAATATTGTAGCACACAATTACACTTACATGAGAGGTGTATTGTGTGTTTGTATATGTGGCCAAATGTGTAAGTATATATATATATATATATAAATGGATTAAATATATGTGTATATATATATATATATATAAGTAAAACCTAAAGTGTAAAACCAGTGTAGTGTATGTGTGTGTGTTTATGTCGGTAGTGTGTGTGTGTATCTCCATGTGTAATAGTGTGTGTAATATATATATATATATATATATATATGTATATATTATACAATGTAAAATATCAACCTACACATTAATGTAAAGCCACAAGTGGGCTGATTTGGGAGGAGTGATGGGAAGGGGAACTGCAGCTAGTGTATGGGCTAGTATGTGTGTGTAAGTGAGTGAGTTAGTGTTATATATATATATATATATTATATACAAAATATCTTACACAATTAAATGTAAAGTAGGAATGGGGAAGAGCAAAATTTATGAAATGGAAATTAGGTTTATGGGAAGTGAAAGGAGGGTGGCCGTGAGGTCATGTAGAGAGAGAGAGAGAATGGAGGAGAGAGAAAGGTCGGTTGCCTTCTTTAAAAAGCCAAAGCATGCATTTCATGCTACCCCTTAAAGAAACAAACTGAATAAGGCAGAAACTGAGAGGCTAAGAAGAGATTCAGAGCAAGAAGAAGAAGGAAACAGTGAAAAAGGTGAGAAATGTGAAAACTATCATTTTTCTCTCTCTAGAATTTTCCTATGTATAAACTGTTTTAAGCCTTCATTTTGTATATGTGATATGTAGAACATGTTTAGACTCGTTTAGGCATGAAATCAAGCTTAAAAACGGTTAAAAACATGTAACCCACGAATAACCGCCATTGAAGACCTTGCTTGAAGCAGGTCTGAACCAACTTCTACCAAACCAGTTATGGCTTATCAAGACTTCTAATAGAGACCAAGAGGGTTTTAAAAACCCTAATACGCGATCATAAAACCTAAGAAATGACCTCCATAAATCGAGTTGCAGGTTACGGGTTTGAAACCCAATCCCTTAAACTCAGTGTTAAATCGACATTTAAGAATGAAGAATGAAACCCCATGAAGAGGGGATCACAACAAAACAAATCCCATAAGTTTTGGCTCAGAAATGAGCATTTACGATCGATTTACAGGTTTGATTATCAAAACCTTCAAAGGAGCAAATAGAACCTTTTTGATTCCTCAAACAAATGCCAAAACGTTCCTTGATAACCCAGAGAGAATTTACGATGGAAACAGTAAGGTTTGAATTAGCCAAAATTCACGAAAATGAAAAAGAAACAAAACTATAACTAGGGCAACACGAGGGAAGAAAGAAGGAAGAAGATGAATAGTGACGGTTCGGTTCGGGTCGGAACCCGACCCATCGCACAAAAGGGTTAAGTTGGATGGTGTTGTTTTGAGGTGTTATGTTTTAAAATAAAAACATTAGGGCTGACGTTAGCATCACGTGTAAAATCGACCAGACCGGTTGGTTGACAAAGGGACCAGACCGGTTCACTTAAAAGGGAACTGAACCCACTGGTTTTCTATTTTAATTTAAAATAAATAAACCTAGACTTTTCCTATTTACGGAATTGACCCCAGAATTTCTAGGAAATTCTACTGTGGCCCAACTAAGGGAAATTTTATGCAAATATACCTCTGGAAAAATAATTAAATAATTTATTTAATTATTTAATAAATAAAGTAAAATTACTATTTTACCCTTGGGTCATAAATGAAGTCCAAATTAAATAAGTGAATAGTGAGTTTTAACTATTTTGGATATTATGAAGCCAATGGTAGGGTCCATTTTACGAGACGGGGCCCAAAAAATAAAGACACGTAAAGGGATAAAATGACCAAAATACCCCTTGTCCAAAATTAACAAGTTATTAACGTATTCTTACTCTTTCGGACCTTCTGAGTCCAATAGTGAGGTCTACGACACGAGACGAGGTTCCAAAAAATTAGAGACCCGTAAAAATGCTAAAATAACCATTTTGCCTTTTACATATAAAAGTCCAAATTAAATTTTAGGAAAGCCTAAACCGACTTTCTTCGACGCTCCGAACTCAATGGTAAAGTCTATTCGACCAAAAGAAATGTCCAAAATAAAAAGACATAAAATTTGATAAATAGCATCTGTCAGATGACTATAAACTAAATATTGTCGAAGTACTAAACTAAGGCAAGTGAAATACGAAAAGACACGACACGTAAACATGTGAAGTAAATAAATTTAAATTAGAGTTAATGGAGCTACCAGAAGAGTATAAATTGAAATAAATTAAATTTCTAACACATTAAATTGTGTCATAGGTTAAGAGTATAAGTTAAATTAAGTACATATGAAATCTATAGAATATTCATCAATCGTTTAGGATCTAATACGAACTAAGTATAAGTTAAGCAACATCAATAGGTGTTATTACGGTGAATGTGAAGTTAATGAGGTTATTATGAATTGTTCTTAGGAACTACAAAGGAAGTGGGAAAGCGCATTATTAGCACTAACCCTAAAGGACCAAGGTGAGTAACCCTATATTTGAAGTGGAGATTTAACTCTATGGATTTGAAAAGGTTTTAAGTTCAAAAGATACAAAGTATTTGAATTCCAAATTCAGCATATTACATGATTTCAGTTTTAAATTATTTTTGTTCTTATAAACCCTATTGTGACATGCTTAGTAAATGTTTTCCTTACAGTTTTCTTAAAAATGTGTTTTCAGCATGTCTGAGTTAAAATACAAATCTTGTTAAATATTCTGAGTTTGCCTATTTAAGTATACGAATGTTTATCACGAAGTTATGAATGTTATGTTTTAAAATGCTTGCGAGAAATATTTATTGACATACTCATGTATTAAATGTATTTTAATGCAAGATAAATGGTGCATAAGCACTTAGACAAGATTTTAGGTTTTCAAAGCTCAGCTGCCCTGCAAAACACCCACAGATTTTTGGGTTGTACGGAACTCAATTAATCTGTAAAAACATGATGAGATTTTGGGTTGCACGGAACTCAATTGATTGTCAAAATGCCAGGTAGCAGGATCTAATCTCCCAGGCATGAGATATCTCAAGAAACCCTATCTGTTCTGTCAGGGAATGAGTCATACCTACCTTTAGGGACTAGGAAGACGATCCTGATCAGTTCAATTAGGTTATCTCTCTACGCATATGTAAAATGAGAGTCTGGTTCAAAACAGATTCTATTAATGGAAGTGATAAGATGACAAATGATTTTATAAATGAAAGCAGGTTTTACCCTCATTTTCCACTATGCATATGTTCTGAGTTTTATATACTCTGTTTAAGAAATACATGTTATGTCATATGTGAAGTTCATATGTACGAGTTTAGCTTGAATACTTTAAATTGTTTCAAAGTTACCTGTTTTAAGAAATGCATACGTTTCGAGTTTATATTCTATTTAAGAAATACATGTTTAGCTTGAATACTCTAAATGTTTCAAGCATTATGTTTAAGAAATGCACGTATTCTATGTTCAAGTATACGAGCAATTGGCAATGAATGTTTTACAAACTCTTATGTATAAAACCACTGCTAATTGAAAACCCCATGACAAATGTTGGAATTACTCACAAGCTTAGATTAGCTTACCCGGACTTTGTTCGGATCCCCTTTTCAAATGATTAAGGACAGTCTTGATTTGAGGACGATGATGATGAATCTGCTATTTTTGGAAGATTGTATTCAAGTAATTTTTATCTAGCACTACAAACATTAAGTATGAAATCTTGTATTAGTAAAGTGGTACCCTGTTATGAATAAGCCCCACGGGGCAACTAAACATGTATTATTTGTAAGTCTTTAAGTTTCTAGTTATACTCTGAATGTTAAATCATGTATGCTATGTAAAGAGTGGCAGTACCGGACGGATGTGCGTAATTTAAAATATGAAAAGAAAAGAAAAAGTTTTTCACACTTCCGCAATCACATGTCGCACATCTATTCGATACCATTGCTTATGCGAGCCTTCGCCCTAAGGCCTCCGGGCCTGAGTGTGGCGGTCGCGATGCGAGATCCACAAAGAGTGGGTTTCGGGTCGTGACATCAACCCCTCATTGGGCCCTCAAATGGGCCAACAAGATTACATGCAAAATTAAAATATATATATATGTGTGTGTGTGTGTGTGTATATATATGTGCTATATATATTATGTGTATATTATATAAAATTAAACAAATAAAATCAAAAAAATAAAATAGTGTGTGCAAGTGTATGTATTGTGTATGAGTAGAGAGAGAGAAAGACCTGCTGAGAAAGGAAGAAGAAGAAGAAGAAGAAAAAAAAAAAAAAAAAGAACGATTCAGAAGCAAAAAAGAAAAAAGAGAAACAGTAAAGAGAGGGGCAAATTTTCTATCTCTAGAAAAATTTCATTTACAAGCTTGTTATGGCCTAAATTATGCATACATGTGTTTTATATTGTTGAGGGATTAAAATTGAAGAAAAATGGTGAGTTTTGAAGCTTGAAAACCCTAAAAATTACAAGACCGAATTTGTGAAAAATAGAGTTTTTGTACAAACTTGATTAAAGCTTTAAACCAATTATGTAGCTTAAAAGACCATTACAATTGGAGCATGCTGCAACTTAAATCACTAAAAATAGTTAAAAAAACTATTGAGAAAAGTGTGGTAACAGTTGGGGGAAGAAAATTTTAAAACTTGTAATTTGGGCTTGTTTTGTTGTGTTTTAGGAACGAGAATATGTTCCACATGGTTTCAGAAATTGAATGGGGAAAAAATGGAGTGAAAATACCAACTGTAGCTCAACGAAATAGGAAGAAAAGAGATCAAAGAAAAGTCGGGCTCTCACCGGAACCGACTGTAAATTCTGATATTCGACGGGCTAAGGTGAATTAAATCAAACTTTGATTTTTGAAATGAAATCCTCACTGAATTTAGGTTCGAACCCGTTGAGTTTGCACCGAAATTCAACCGACGACAGTTGTCGGCACCGAAGAAGGCCACCGGAACCCTTGCCGAAGTAATGGGGAAGAACAGTGGCGGGTCAAGTCTCGAGTCGGATTTAAGTTGGGCCCCGATCGAATTATAAAATGGTTTTAAATCACTTATCAAAACTACGTTGTTTTGGTTAACTGGAATTAAAAGATAATAAAAAAAAAAAAAAAGTAGGGCTAACATCAGCATGATGCATCGAACCGGATGGACCGGTTGGTTCAACACTGTTTGGGGCCTGTTCACTTAAAATCCAATTAAACCAAATGGTTTTATTTAAATAATATTCAAAATTATGTTTTAGCCCCCACTAGTTTCTGAAATTATAATTGGACCCCCAGAACCTTCTGTTAATTAGAAAATGACCCCAACAATTGTGATTAATTATGAATTGACTCAGAAATTAATTAAATATTAATTTTAAATCCCTTTAATTATATAAAAAATTACCAAAATGCCCTTAGGCAAAAAATAGCCCAAATAAAAGCCGATTGAAATAAAAGAATATGTGTAACCCAATATTTTTTGGCATTCCGGATTCAACGGCGGAGTTCGATTTGTGAAATTAAATCCCGAAAAATACGAACGAAAAAACTAGAATAATTCCAAATATGTCATAATGATCAGTTAAGAGATCAAGTGGACTCCGATAACTGTAAAAATACGTACTTTAACATTTTGGGACATTCTGGACCCAATGGCAGGATCCGTTTTGTGAAACTAAGTCCCAAAAATATAAACACATGAAATGTCAAATTACCATTATACCCTTAGTAATTCAAAAGCCAGTTAAATCTCAAAGGGGACATATGTTGACTTTATTAGGCATTCTGGACTCAATGGTTGAGTCCGTTTTAGCAAACAAAGTACCAAAAGACATGTGCGTGAAAGTGTAGAAATTATGAAAATGCCCCTAGGCTTAATGTAAGTCACATAAATGCAAATTAAGATCTAAAAAAGCCTAAATTAATTATATTCAATATTCCAGACTTGATGGTAACATTCCTTTGAGGAAAATAAAGCTCGGCAACAAACTGGAAAATGACGACTGCGTCCTTGGGACTTAATAAAGTTACTAGAAATATAAAAATGAAATTAACAAGTCCATATAAAAGATATAAGGACCGATTAGACTCATATGGAGTCTGAATACATGAATCGTGTACAAAAAAATATGGGACATTAAAAAGTGTAAAAATTACCAATTTGCCCTTAAAGGGCCAAATAAATTATAAGACATCAAGGAACCCTAAATGAGGAATTTGAAGACCCTTAATTGAATAATGTAAGTTAAAAAAGAACTTAAAACACTGAATAACAAAGTTTGGGATTAGAATAAAGACTGATTCATTATGCTATGTAATTTTGATCCGTGATTATAGGATCACCCAAATGATAGAAAATGGAAAGAAAGTTATGGGATAGCTATTATGGTACCCGCATGGGAATGCGATGCTAAGAACCTAATGTAAGTAAACCTGAACTCTAATATGTGATATTTTCTTAAGCCAAGTCACAATTATATTTTTCGCGATGCTAGCGATTTGTATTCTATACATACTTGACATTATTGATTTTCACAATTTGATGCATGTTTTACCTTGTGGATATGATGAGAATTTGATTGCCAACATCCTGATGTGAATACTTGTTCATTTCTATACCTTGCTCTGGATATTGAAAAATTGCTATGTTTCTCATTGTTGAGAATTTGTTATTCCACATATATGTACGTCCTTTATGGAATTTTATTGATCATGATATTATTATGAGTGCCGGGAGTTGTGTCTGTCACAACGTCCATTTGATTCCATAGATGCTGATTTTGACCTACGAGGTTGGTGATTGGGAATGATGCCAACACTTAGTCCATAAAGAACATGATATATGTAAAGAGCTCTAGTGCTATTTAGCAACCAGATTAAGGGGTGAACCTGAATGAGTGCTTTTGAGGGTAGCTGGGCCCTTTTGATTGATAGCATCTATTTTGTTAGTATCTCATATCTTTTATTGAATCATAATCTAATGATGCCCTCTTTGGTTATTGATACGCTTTGCAAGCTTATCATTGGATTTGATTTGGCAATTTGTGATATCTTGTGATATTTGGGAACTAATTATTGTACAAGCTAAATCTCTATTATTGATTTGATAAACCATTTACAGTACATGTATCAAACTACTTTGGGATATGCCTTTTGGACCCACAGATCATCTTGGTTGATTTATTTCCTTTTAACTGGCAATATATCATTTCGTTTGCCATTTGGTTGTATCCTGTTACCCAAACTAACCCTATCCCATGGTAAAGCGAGGGAATTTACTTACTGAGTTAAGTTAGCTCACTTCATATTTATAACAATTTTTCAGGTAGCTCTATATGGGAGAAAATGCAATGAGGCAACTAGTAGAACTAGTGATGTACTTGTGAGCAATATTGACGATATGAACTCCAAGTCATAATTTGAATATGTACTCTGTAAGGTTGATCTTAATATTAGGCATTATAATATTGTATCATTAGTAATGATGTTAGACTTGAATGGTGAATCATGATGATCTTTTTTGTTAAAATTTTACTTACCAAAGAAAAAAAATCTTGATGATCAAAATTGTACTTGGAAATATTTGATTGATGGTTGTAGGAGTTCAGTTTGTGATCAGATGAATTGCGTTGGAGTAGCTTCCGCATTAAACGATTCAATGATTTATGATTTATTAAAAGAAATAAAGAAAAAAAATTATCATCCTTGTGCAATTCATTTGATTCTGTACGGCCTGTCTGAGTGGCAGTGTTGGTTATGGCCCCTAATCTGCGTAGGATGGGTTTTAGGTTATGACACTGATGGGTAGTCCAAGAGGACGATTCAGACCTTGGAGGATGTGTTACGCTTTTGTGTCATGGACTTCAAAGGAAGCTAGGAGGAACAGCTACCACTGGTGGAGTTCACATACAACAACAGCTATCAGTCTAACATTGACATGGCACCATCTGAGGCACTATATGGCAGGAAGTGTCGATCCCCACTATGTTGGACAGAAGTGGGGGAAAGGAAATTATTTGGCCCAGAAATAGTGGAGCAGACAACGAAAAAGATACAATTGATCAGATAGGGCCTACCGGCAACTCAAAATCGCCAAAAGAGTTATGCCAATACCCGAAGAAGAGAGCTGGAATTTGTAGTGGGTGATCAGGTGTTCTTGAAAGTGTCGCTTATGAAGGGCGTGATGAGATTTGGAAAGAAGGGGAAATTAGGGCCTCGTTGCATCGGGCCATTTGAGATCATAAGACGAGTCGGACCAGTGGCATGCCGACTTGCCCTACCATCAGAATTGGTGCATGTGCACAATGTCTTCCATGTCTCTATGCTGAGGAAATGCTTACGCGATCCAGGCCAAGTAGTTGAGCACGAACCCTTGGATGTCCAAGAGGATTTGACTTATCTTGAGCAACCAGTGCAAATCTTGGACCGTCGGAAGCAGGTTTTGCAAAACAAGACTGTAATACCCCCAACCCGATTTATTAATAAATAGTTCTCTAATTATTAATTAGAAAAAAAATAAAGAATGACTAAGAAAGTTTATCTGGATTTCCTAATAATTACAATGGACTAATAAAATGATTAAATACATCAAGAGAGGACGATGAGGACTAGATCAAAAAAACAATAGTGATATGACTTCGATTTGTGAAATCAATACGTGAAAAAAAAATTTAAATTAAAGAGGGCTAAGTAAGAATGCAATGAATGTCGAGAACAATGGTATGATGGGAAATCATTGAGCAGAATGCAATAATGCAAAATTAGCATAACGCCTAGAGGAGTGCGTTAATCGAAACTAATTCGATAATTATGAAGGATTATAAAGATTAAATAGAACATGCTGAGACATATATAAAATGAAAATAATAACATTAGAAATTTAGTACACACAGTCGAAAGCGAGGCTAGAATACCAAAGGGCTTTTAAAGCGATTAAGGCACAAATGAAATCGAGTAAACGGCCTAAACGCCAAACAAAGCCTTAAGGCAAAAACATAGCAAAAATACCAAAAATGCAATGGATGCAATTTGAACCCTTGACCAAAGATAATGAAGCATTTAAGTCCCAAAAAAATACTATTTAGGCTACCAACCATTTTGTGATATATGTTGTATATGATATATATATATATGTGTGTGTGTGTGTGCATAAAAAGAATAATCTAGAACAAAAAAATAAAAATAATAAACAAAATAATCGTATAATATATATATATATATATATCACAACCCGAAACCCACCCTATGCGGATCTCATATCACGAGGCTGACCTAATGGCCGTTCCTACTTTTTTATTTCTTTTGTATCAGTATCAATGACCACAATATATATAATGTAAAACTTAACTAGTACATCAACGAAAGTCTTAATATAAAATATTGTTTGACAACAGAAAAATGTAAACCAACATAAATTTAACATAATGCCACTCTTAGGTGGTGAGTACATGGGAGAAACTATATCACTTCTATCATACTCCTCAATTGTCCCCCTATGCTCCTGAACTCCTACTGTGGTCTTGCAGCACTCTCACCTAAAAAATAAGTAAGTGAGGTGAGCTAACAAAGCTCAGTAAGTAAAAGCCCATATCTGACACGGGTTAGGGTTAATATAGAAAAATATGAACTTATAGGGTGAACATGATAGCGAATCATGAATTTCAGTTGCAATTAATGGTAAAATGCCACAATGGCCAATGAACAATATGACACAATGAGCTAGCATGAGTAATGGTATAACGTAAATACGGAAAGCTCAATAACATCAGTCAACATGAGAATACTGCCACAATAAATTAGTCACAATCAAGTACAATTAATGAGTGAACTGTCAACATAGAATTATTCATAAAGAATGGAAACATCCTATGAATCCAATAAACGTAAACATATCAGTCAAACATAAGTGATGCATTTACTCTGTTCAGACTCGTAGGTCCTGTCGATCGACCCGGAGGTCCTGTCAATCGACCTGAAGGTCCTATCAATTAACCCAGAGGTCTTGTCAATCAACTCGAAGGTCCTATCAACTTAGAAAGCATCGGATGGATATTGTGACTAAGCACAAATCTAACATTCACAATAAATCATGATTATTCGTGATTTTATAAGAAGTGCATAAAAATGGAATATCATTCAGTGAACACATACAGTAGGCCTTTCAAGGCATAGTACAAGATAACAATCGATGATTAAGTAGTCAATAAACATCCACATGATAGGACAATATCAATTGTAGAACAATAATAGTTGGTACGTACGAGAGTAAAAAATTGACAGTAATAGAATGAACGTGGCTTAGAAGACCAAGCATAAAAGATAGGGGTTTACTTACCTTTTATCTGTGTGATCTACCTCAGTATTCTGTAACTTTTCCTTTTCCCTTTGAGTTCATTCAGTAAACATGTTTCAGTTTTAATGTTATTCATCAAGTTTTATACTTCGTTACTATAAGTAACTCTTTTGCTATTTTAAACTCTACTATTGAGTCTGGAATATCGAAAAAAGTCAGTTTAGGCTTTCACAATTTTTAATTTGGACTTCTGTACTAAAAAGGGCAAAATAGTCATTTTACATGTCTCTATTTTTCAGGGACCTATTTTCACAAATCGGACTTTACTATTGAGTCCAGAAGGTTTGCAATAATAAAAAATTCACTATTTACTTAGTTCAATTGTAGTCCGTTTGACTTACATTTGACTCACGGGCATTTTGGTCATTTTGGCATTTCTACGGGTATTTTATTTTTTGGGGCTCCATCTCATATAACGGACCTTACCATTGGATCCAGAAGGTCCAAAATATTGAATTTACACTATTCACTTGATTTGTTTGGATATGGGAATTCATTTAATAAATAATTAAATTAAATTAACAAAATATAATATATATATATATATATATATTATTTGGGATGAAATGAGACCACATATGCCTCAGTACCACAGTGATCCAAGGTTCCTTATTAAGCCATTAGGTCCTAGATTCAAGTCGCGGGGGCAGTAGCTCTTGCGCATCTTTTTTTACTTTATTTTCCTAACCAAACAGTGGCTAAGGCAGGATGGAATAGCCCTGTTCCCAAACGGATTATCAATCCAATTTCTTATCTTAGTTCCCAAACACCCCAAATCCAATTTTTAAACTTTTAAAACCTAAACAGTAGCTCACTGGACTATATGGTGGGTCGGGTTTCAACCCAACCCAACCCGACCCGACCCGTTGACCGAACAATGGCCCGTCACTCTCGATTTTCCAGTGGTCTCCGGTCACTATCTCCGACGCCGGTGACCAGGAAACCACACCCTGTATTTTTTTTTCCTTCATTTTTCTTGTTGTTTTCGCTCATTTTCATTTCTAATTTATTCTAAAGGCATATTGAACGCACTCTAACATGATTTCAGGCATTTAAAATCGAACAAAATAGCCCCAAAATTCCCTATTTAGTTTTCCGATCATGCATGGTAAATACTCCATTTCTCAACCGTTTCCTTCGTGGTTTCTTCCTAAATTCCAATTTTCTCCCTAAAACAACATTCTACTATCAGAAACAAGCTTTGGGAAATTCTAAATAAAGTCAAAAAATTTACAGAGAGGAAAAACACTGTGAGTTACCTTCTGCGCCCCTCTTTCTTGCCTCCTCTTTCCTCCTTCCTCTTCCCCTTCTTCTTCTCTCCTCCTAGTTCTCTTATGCATCTAAAACCTTCTCAGCTTCCTTCTGCTTTTATTTTCTTTTCTCAAGTATGCAAAGCATGCGCTCGTTTTTATAAACAAACCCACCCCTTTGGCTTCTTCTCTCTCTCTCTCTCTCTCTCTCTCTCTCTCTCTCTCTTCCCTTTCCTTTTACTAATCTCTGAATTTTCCTTTTTGTTTAATTCAAACTTTGTAACCCTCATCCCCTTGTAACAGTTGTGGCGTTATATATGTCTTTTATCCATATATAACACACGCTCTCTCTGCCCTAATCGCACACACAATGATATACATAGATATAGCCTACCATATATATACTTACATATATATATATGTACACCTACATATATATATATTCATATTCCATATATATATATCATTATTTTCTTTTCTTTTCTTTTTACTTTATTTTTATTTTATTTTATTTTATTTTTATTTTGATATTCGTTCATGGTTTGCTCGGGCATCGCTCGGGCATCATCCGTACATTAGAAACTATTGAGATTCCAAAACCGTCCATTTCATTTCATATCATAACATAAAGTCCTAACAGCTCGGGTTCGCTCGGTTACAATTTTGGTCAGAGTATTACATTCTCCCCCTCTTAAAAAGAGTTTCGTCCTCAAAACTCGGATCTGCATATCTAGGAATCTCTATTATCTCCTCATACCAATTTCATCATTATAGTTCCCTTTTCTAACCTTTCTCTTGGACTTATCTCTAGTATTCAGATACTATATTCTCAGGCAAGAAGATTTCAGGCTTCATAGTTTTTTCTGTATTCCTCTTTGTTTTAAGTTAATAGTAAATTTTGAAAGTCAAGAGTTTGACCGTTTAACTTCCTCGGGACTTTTAACTCATTGTCTCCAAATTTTAGTATTAACATCCCCATGCGTATTTCTTTAGTTCTTAGATCTATGGCTAGGGGTCTATTACTTTTATTACTCACCTTGAGTCATCTTTTCAATTACCTAACTATTTCCCCTTGTTACCAGTATCTTAGCCAGTTTCATGTCTAGTAATTATATTCATCTCATTTGATATTAAGTCGTGATTACCTTACTGTTCATGGTCTCTCAACTTCCGTTGGCATTATGTGCCGGTAAAGGTATCTAGTACTTTAATTTTTTTTTTTGCCCCAAATTCCGCCTCGAATTTATTACATGCGTTCAGTTACGAGGTTTGCAACGTCACCCATTTAAGTTTCTTTTTGGTGTATTGAACTTTCTTTGATTATGACAATTTTCGTATTTCCCTTTTTGCATTTTCAGTATCATATTCCCTTTTGTATTCATGAACATCTTTTAGCTCGTGCCAGGAGAGTTTACTCGTATTCTCTTTGCATTGCAATATTTTTCCCATGCACGGGTGACCTTAGATTTATTTTCATTTGTGATTTCTCAATCACATGTCCATTCCTTGAATATTTATCAATCATTGTTTCATTTCATTTTTTGTATTATTTCATTATTTTTGTACTATTCATTGGCATACCTACCTTTGCTTTCAAATTCGTGTGCATTTATCCTTTTATGAAGTAAATAGGTTGAGGAAATCAGTTCCTCCATTTTTTTCACATTAGGCTGGTACGAAGGCCTTTTATTTCTTGCTCACAATGGAGCTTTTCACAGATTTTGAATCCTCATTCCTTCATGGATTAAAGTATAGTATATATACTTAGAAAAAATTTAGGGTAGTCTTTTACCCCGGTCACTGATTCTTCATATGGCAGTCTACTTCGAAAGTGTTCTTAACGGTGTTCTCATTTTTGGTTTACCTTGAACCTTCCACATTATTTGATCAGTTCAAATCTCAGTCTTATGAATTTTTAATTTATAACCATTATTTTGGTTTCACTTACCCTTGCTCAGAAAGATTGTTCAAATGTCCCATTTCTTATACTAGTCATCATATTCGGTTCTTTATCTTATGTTGCATTTCTCTCCTCAGTCGTTATTCAACTTTTACAATTTTGTTCTTTCAAAGAACTTATTCAACCGTATAAGGAGTTCCTTGTACATTCTGTGACTTCATATCATATTCAGGATTGTTCAATCAATTAGTCATCTCATCATTTTATCGTTATATTTGACATTCAAAATTTCTCAACATTATGTCAAGTTTTTTCCACCATAAAATTTCTCAACTTCCTTAGTTTCGCAATTCAGTTATTCTTACTTTCTACCTCAATCTTAATTGTTCTCGTAGGCCAAAGAATTATGTATCACTTTAGCACAATCGTTGTCCGCACCAATTTTCTAGATATTATGCCACAATTTTTGTTTCTTTAATTGTCAGATTACATTAATCCCCAAAAGTCATTCAGCGCCATCAATCATTTATCTTTTGAAATAGATTCAGCTAACTTAATAAAGTACCGCCCACAATTGGGTTATATTGTCACCTAGATCAACAAGATCCATTGAATTTTTTCCAATGATCATTCATCATGTGTCAATCTTCTTTTAGAACCATCACATTTCATAATGTTCATTTGATAGTCTCGTTCAATCAATATTTGCCTCCCAAGGATCCATTTGCCTTTATTCTATATGACTCACTCAAGAATCCTCATTTTTCTGATATGTCATCAATCCATCTAGAGTCTCAAACTCCTCATGTTACTATTCATTAAGTCTTCTTCAGATCATCTCTCATATAGATTTATTGTTAAATCCACCAACTTTCCAAGATTTCACAATCCCAACTCTATATCACCTTATATCTTTCAAAAGAGCATTAACCGTTGCCCTTGTTCAAATGATAGTTTCCTCCAATTCAATGATCAATTCACAGTTTAATGAATTAAGAGTTGTCAACCTCGACACTGGTACAATTCTTCCCAAGAATCCCTAATCTTTGCCCTTAAGCATACTACTTTCTCTCAAAAGTCACTATTCATTTAATCATCTCAATCGTCCAAGAAACATCAAAGTCAATTATAGCATAGTCTTTCCCAAAGACTATTAGCCTTAATATTTAAACAACCTATCGTCCCTAGAAGTTACCAATCATTTAACTATTTAAATTATCAGATTTTCAGTTTCTTTTAAAGGTATCTAATCGGTTAATAATTGTGTACTTGTGATATGTACCTCATATGTTCTATGTATATCATTCATGAATAATGATTTCCTCTTAGTACCTCAAAATCATATATCATCTCAATTTCATGGTTTTTATAATGATTTACTACCAGTTTAGTCTTTACAATCATTTAGATCACATTGATCTCTAACAGTTATTTAGAATCATTTATCATTTACCTTCACAACATCTTAGATTACAAGATTCATTGAATTTCTTCCTAATATTTATTCATCATGTGTCAGCCTTTTTTCAAAATCATCACATTTCATAAGGTTAATTCTGACAATCTCACTCATTTAGCAATTGTCTTCAAGACTCTATTCATCTCTACCCTATCAAGGTCTACTTATGACGTACTTAAGAATTTCTATATTTCTAGTACATCATTAATTTATTTAGAGAAACAACTCCTCCTGCAATTATCCATTAAGTTTCATTTAGACTATCTCTCATTCAAGCCTCGGTTATTCATCTATAACATTTATCGAAGTCTCCTCTAGTATTTTCAGTGTCATTCCACGGAAATCCTCATTGTTTATCTTTAAACATACTACTATTCCTTAAAGGTCACTATTTACTCAATCATCTCAATTGTTCAAGAATCACCAATTTTCATCATAACATATAGTCTTTTCCCTCAATATATAGTATTCATCAATGATAAACCTCTCGATGGTATTGAAATAGTTAACGTGTAACCTAGGGTTTCTGTTTCTAAGTTCAACTTAGCAGCAAATGCAGGATCTATCAATCAATATGTGGAGTCAATGTTTAAAAAATATATGGGCAGATTGTAAACAACTAAAAAATACATGCGACTGTTGGTATAGTAGCCCGATCATCTCTCGGTGGTGTTTTTGAAACAATATCCTTGGTGGACTTTTAGGTAGTTGGGACATTTAATTATGCCTCTATTGTCATTTTTCACCTTTTTTGGCAATCTCCTTCCCGCCCCATTTTATGGTCTTCATTGGTGCTACTATTTCATTGTAATGGTCAACCGCTAGGGCCAGATTCTGGGTAGAGCCTTGGTGACTCTTTTCATAAGATGTTCTATTCTGTTCAATTGATCTATCCGATTTATCTCAGTTAGATGATTTTTGGCTATCAACGTATTCTTGGTGTTAACCTTTTCTGTAAAAGATAATCAGTCAAGATATACGTAAAATAACAGTCAATGTTCACATAAAGTCTAACTTAGTAATGTTAGTGTTATCTATCGATTGGCTCTTAGACTTTAACAGTTCTAGTACTCTAATCCTGTCTCCCATAACTCACTAGAACCTAAGACTTCGCTTTGATACCAAGCTATCACCACCCGAAACCCACCCTATGCGGATCTCGTATCGCGGGGTCGACCCAATGGCCATCCCTACTTTTTTCTTTCTTTTGTATCAGTATCAATGACCACAATATATATATATATAATGTAAAACTTAACCAGCACATCAGCAAAATTCTTAATATAAAATATTATTTGGCAACAGAAAAATGTAAACTGATATAAACTTAACATAATGCCACTCTTAGATGGTGAGTACAAGGGAGAAACTATATCACTTCTATCATACTCCTCAACTGTCCCACTATGCTCCTAAACTCCTACTGTGGTCCTGCAGCATACTCACCTAAAAAATAAGTAAGTGGGGAGAGTTAACAAAGCTCAATAAGTAAAAGCCCATCCCCGACACGGGTTAGGTTAACATAGAAAAATATGAGCTCATAGGGTGAACATGATAGCTAATCATGAAATTCAGTTGCAGTTAACGATAAAATGCCACAATGGCCAATAAACAGTAAGACACAATGAGCAAGCATGAGTAATGGTATAACGTAAACATGGAAAGCTCAATAACATCAGTCAACATGAGAGAATCAAGTACAATCAATGAGTGAACTGTCAAAATAGAATTATTCATAAAGAATGGAAACATCCTATGAATCCAATAAACATAAACATATCAGTCAAACATAAGTGATGCATTTACTCTGTTCAGACCTGTAGGTCCTGTCAATCGACCCGGAGGTCCTGTTAATCGACCCGAAGGTCCTGTTAACTCAGAAAGCATCGGATGAATATTGTGACTAAGCACAAATTCGGGATTCACAATAAATCATGATTATTCGTGATTCCATAAGAAGTGCATAAAAATGGAATATCATTCAGTGAACACATACAGTTGGCCTTTCAAGGCATAGCACAAGATAACAATCAATGATGTAGCAGTCAATAAACATCCATAAGATAGGACAATATTATGATTCCAAAACTGTCCATTTCATTTCATATCATAACATAAAGCCCCAACGGCTCGAGCTTTCACGGTTCGCTCGGTTACAATTTGGGTCACGGTATTACAATATATATATATATGTATGTGTGTGTGTATGTGTATGTATGTATGTATAAAAGCTGCTAAGCAGCATAGCCCAAAGTAATATAAAAATAGATATGGTGTACGTGTGATCTAGAGGGGCAGTACAAGCCGGTGAGTGAAAAAAAACTGATTTGGATATATATATATATATATATACACACACAACCCATTCGGCTGCTTCCAAAATATACAAGAGAGAGAGAGAGAGAGAGAGAGAGAGAGAGAGAAAAAGCTACTGTGAGTGAGGAAGAGGAGAAGAAGAAGGGGAAGAAGGAGATTAGAGGCACGAAGGAAAGAAAGAGGTAAACCTTTTTCCAATTTTCTTGTACTGTGTTTACAGGCGTTTTAGAAAATTGAAACTAAACGCACAAAGAACCATAGGGTTTAAAAGAGTAGGAAAAGGGTGAATTTAGGAAGAAACGGAAGTTTTTTTTTATGGAGAAATGAGGGAGAAAATGTAGAGAGAGAAAGGTGGCCAAAATGATAAATGGAAGAAAAGTGTCCTGTTTGAAGCTAAAAACAAACCAAAATGAATTATTGAGGTCCTTAGAGTCGTTTTGATATAAAATACGTCAAACACGGGTGTCAAAATAGCAAGAAAAATCAAAACAAAAGTTGCCAGAAAACTAGCTTCTCGCCGGAGCAGCCACTAGAAGGGGCTGTTCAACGACCGTCGAGTTGCCCAAAGTTGGGTTTGGTCATAGAAATGGGATCCTTGAAAAAAATAGAGCATTTTCATTTTTTTAGAAGTTTGGAACCCCACCGAAAACCCTCGCTAGCACCAGAGAAGATGCCAGAAAAGGTGCTGGAGAAACATGGGGAAGACGGGTCCTGTGTCACGACCCGAAACCCACCTTGTGCGGATCTCGCATCGCGACCGCCACCCTCAGGCCTGGAAACCTTAGGGCGAAGGCTCACATAAGCAGCGGTATCGAATAGATGTGTGACATGTGATTGCGGAAGCGTGAAAAACTTTTTCTTTTCTTTTCTTATTTTTAAATTACGCACATCCGTCCGGTACTACCTCTCTTTACATAGCATACATGATTTAACATTCAGAGTATAACTAGAAGCTTAAAGACTTATAAACAATACATGTTTAGTTGCCCCGTGGGGCTTATACATAACAGGGTACCACTTTACTAATACAAGATTTCATACTTAATGTTCGTAGTGCTAGACAAAAACTACTTGAACATAACTTCCAAAAACGGCAGATTCTTCATCATCGTCTTCTAATCCAAACTACCCTTAATCACCTGAAAGGGGGATCCGAACAAATTCCGGGTAAACTAATCTAAGCTTGTGAGCAATTCTAGTATTCGTCATGGGGTTTCAATTAGCAGTGGTTTTTAGTACATAAGAGTTTGTAAAACATTCACTGCCTATTGCTCATATACTTGAACATAGAACATATGCATTTCTTAAAATGGATAGCTTTGAAACATTTAAGTATTCAAGCTAAACTCGTACTTCGTCAAATAGAGTATATAACTCGAAACATATGCATTTCATTAAACAGATAGCGTTGAGACATTTAAAGTATTCAAGCTATACTTATACTTATGAACTTCAAAACATATAACATAACATGTATTTCTTAAATAGAGTATATAAAACTCAAACATATGCATAGTGAAAATGAGGATAAAACCTACTTCCATTTTCAACATAACATCATATATATATATATATATATATATATATATGTATTCCTTTAAAACATAAAACTTGAAACATTTAAAGTATTCAAGTTAATCTTGTGCTTCTTAAATAGAGTATAAAACTCGAAACATATGCATAGTGAAAACAGGGGGTAAAACCTGCTTCCATTTTCAAACTCATTTGTCATCTTATCTCTTTCATTAGTGGAATCCGTTGCGAACCAGACTCCCATTTTGCTTATAAGTAAAGATATCTTATGCCTAGGGGATTAGATCCTGCTACCTGGCATTTCACATGACAGGTCAATTAAGTTCCGAATAAACCCAAAATCCTGACTATATGGTCTTTGACAGGTCAATTGAGTTCCGAAGAAACCCAAAATCCTACTTGTGTGCTTATGCACCATTTATCTTGCATTTAAAATACATTTAACATATGAGTATGTCAAATAGATATTTCTCGTGAGCACTTTAAAACATAACATTCATAACTTCGTGATAAACATTCGTATACTTGAAATAGGCAAACTCAGAATATTTAACAAGATTTGTATTATAACTTAGACATGCTGAAAACGCATTTTTAATAAAACTGTAAAGAAAACATTTACTAAGCATGTCACAATAGGGTTTATAAGAACAGAAATAATTTAAAACTGAAATCATGTAATATACTGAATTTGGAATTCAAATACTTTGTATCTTTTGAACTTAAAACCTTTTTCAAATCCATGGAGTTAAATCTCTACTTCAAATACAGGGTTACTCACCTTGGTCCTTTAGGGTTAGTGTTAATAATGCGCTTTCCCACTTTCCTTGTAGTTCCTAAGAATAATTCACAAACATCTCATCAACTTCACATTCATTGTAATATCATCTCGATATTCTTTAACTTATGCTTAAATCATATTAGATCCTAAAACGATTTCATAATTTCACATGTACTTAACTTAACTCGTACTCTTAACCTATGACACAATTTAATGTGTTAGAAATTAAATTCATTTCAATTTATACTCTTTTGGTAGCTCTATTAACTTTAATTTAAATTTATTTACTTCACATATTTACGTGTCGTGTCTTTTCGTAATTCATTTCCTCGTATACGCCTTAGATTAGTACTTTGGCATTACTTTAATTTATAGTCATCTGACAGATGTTATTCATCAAATTTTATGTCTTTTTATTTTAGACATTTCTTTTAGTCGAATAGACTCTACCATTGAGTCCGAAGCGTCGAAGAAAGTCAATTTAGGCTTTCCTAAAATTTAATTTGGACTTTTGTATGTAAAAGGGCAAAATGGTCATTTTACCTATTTACGTGTCATGTTTTTCCGTACTTCGTTTCATAATTTGGACCTCACCATTGAGTCCGGAATGTCGAAGAAAGTCAATTTAGACATTTCCTGGTTTCAATTTGGCTTTAGGGGTACTAGGGGTATTTTGGTCATTTTACCCCTTTACGTGTCTTTATTTTTCGGGGCCCCATCTCTCAAAATGGACCCTACCATTGGCTTCAGAATATCCAAAATAGTTAAAATATACTATTCATATGTTCAATTTGGACTTCATTTGCTTCATATATGACCTAGGGGCAAAATAGTAATTTTGCTTTATTTATTAAATAATTGAATTAATTATTTAATTATTTTCCAGGGGTGTAATTGGATAATTTTTCCTCCAGTTGGGCCACAGTACAAATTTTCAGAAGTTCTGGGGTCAAAATATAATTTTTGCAAACTTCCGGACTGAACTAGTGGGTTCTGTTACATTTCAAGTGGACCGGTTCAATTTTAACTGGACCGATCCAGTTCAATTGGTTTTAAATGTGATGCTGACGTCATGATGATGTCAGCCCTAATGTTTTTAAATTTTAAAACCTAAGGCAAAACGACACCGTCCTACTTACCCGATTTATGAGATGGTTCCGACCCGAACCCGGTTTGACCCAAACCCGAATCGTCACTGTTCATCTTCTCTCCCATTTCTTCCCCAGTGTTGCCCTAGTTGTAGGTTTTCATGTTTTTCATTTTCGTGAATTTTTGCTCGATCATTCGCCACTGTTTTTGATTTAAAATGTTCCTAAGACATCACCAATCAGTTTGGCATTCATTTTGGAGTTCAAAATGAACTCAGTTGTTCGATTTAAACCTTGATAATCCGAACTGAAATTTGGTCGTAAATGCTCATTTCTGAGCCAAAACCCTTGAGGTTTGATCCGTTGTGATCCATTTCTCATGTAGTTTCATTTTCCATTCATAAAGGTGGGTTTTAAGTTACGGTTGAAAGGTTGGGTCTGCAACCCAGAACCTACAAGTTACTTTTTGGAGGTCATTTCTTGGGTTCTGTGATCGCGTATGTAGGTTTTCATGACCCTCATGACTTCTTCTTGAAGTCTCTATACACCAAAAATGGTTTGGTTCTCACTGGTTCAGACCTGCTATAAGCATGGTCTTCAACGGCGACTGTTCATGGGTTTCATGTTTTTAACCGTTTTTAAGCTTAAACTTCATGCGTAAATAAATCTAAACATGTTCTACATATCACATGTACAAAATGAAGGCTTAAAACAGTGTATACATAGCAAAATTCTAGAGAGAGAAAAATGATAATTCTTACTTTTCTCACCTTTTTCACTATTTTTCTCCTTCTTCTTGCTCTGATTCTTCCTTTATTCTCCACAGTTTCCTTCCCTTGATTTTTTTTGTGAGAAGCAAACATGGTTTGTATGCTTTGCTCTTAAAGAGGAAGTAACCGACCTCTCTCTCTCTCTCTCTACATGACTCATCCCAATTTCAGTCTCCCATTTCGGTCGCCTATCCCATCTCATAAATTTCTCTTTTTCTCTTTTCATTTTGCATTGAGTGAGGGAGAGATATTTATATATAATATACATATATATATAATACAACACACACACATCCTATGAAAACACACACACTGTCGACACACATACACCTACACACACTACTGTTCACATATATACATATATATATATATATATATATATTTTTACTTCATTTATGCATATATACATGCATGCATACTTGATTACATATACATATACACATTACACCTTCCATGTAGTCTAATGTGTGTTTAAATTATTTAATTATAATTAAAACTAATTATTTCATATAAATAATTAATTATTTATTTATTTAATTAATTATTCTCTTTGAGTGTAAATATTTTTACACTAATTTTCTTTAATCTCGTAATACGTGTCATATGACCCGGTATCCCGGGTCAGGATATTACATCTTGTAAGTGCAGTTGGGCCGGATCTTGGGTCGGGTCGGGGCAGGACCTGACCGAGCGTATACAAGGAGGACACAACAACGTCATTTGCTATTTGGGTTAGGATAAAATTAGATTGTTTGGGTACGAAAGTAATAAATCAACAAATCAGAATTAGGGTAACCTAAAACATGGATAAGATTGATAGTAGGGATATGTTATCCTTGTTCGCTGAAGGATACTGAACCGGCTATTTCAAGGGAGAGTTGGACCGGTCTAGGGTTTTCATTCATGAACCCATTAGTTCAATGAATTATGTAAAATAAAGAAAACCAGAACTTTGTGAAATTGTTGTTTGGCCCCAAACTTTTGAATAATCCCATTCTGGCCTAAGATTTGGAAAATTAATTCAAATAAGCCCCTGAAAAATAATAAAGTAATAATGTAAGAACTTGAATATTTGAGATAAAAAAAAAATTATTATTATTATTCGTTTAATTAAAAGTATGACATGAGTGTATATATTATTTATATATGTTATGTGTATATATGTATGCTTGTATTTAATATATTTAAATGAGTATATATATATAGTATATATATATATATATGTGTGTGTATATTTAATACATTTAAATATAAATATATATACGTAGATATATCAGATGTATGTGTGCCGTGTGCAATTGCTGTGTGTGACAAAGTGCTATTGTGTGTGTGTAGTGTGTGTGTTTACACATACAATATACATATAAAATACAAATTTGTCAACCCTCTCAATTAATGAGAGGCTGCATTTCAGAAAAGAAATAGCGAAGGGATCAGGCATGTGGCTGTTGAGTGTGCAGGTGGTGGCGTGAGGGAGTGAACATACTTGAGTGTATATAAGTGTGTGTTCGTTGGGTAGAGAGAGAAAATGATAGAGAGAGAGTAAAACAAGAAAATTAGAAAGGGAGGGAGACTGTACAAGAGAGGTCGTGAGCATTGAGAGGAGTCCGAGGGGTGAACCAAGAAGGAGGAAAAAGGGCGAGGCACTGTCAAAGAGGTAAAAGCTCGCCACCCATTATTTTCTCTCTCTAAAACTCTCTATATGCATGACCTATTTTGAGCATGAATACTTATTTAAATGGTGAGACCTTGTAGAGCATATAAAACGGGATTAAATGCAAAAGGAATGAACTTAAATGACCCATAAACGAGAGAGAAAAAGGGAGTTGCAAGTCTAGGGTGAGTCTCGGGTCTTGGTGTTTTAGACGCTAAAGCCACGTTTGAATGATGGGGGATTGTTGGGGTGAGTTACAGAAAACCCTAGAGTCAAAATGGAGTGAAAAACAGTGGAAAAATTTGTGAAAAAATGGGGAGAACACAGTTGGCCGGAATCTGGGGGTTTGGCCGGAATAGTCGAGTTGGGCGCGTCGGGAATGGTGGTAGTTGGGGTTTAAAGTGGTCTCGGGAAGTCCTGGAGTCCCTAGGAATTTTTTTGGTGTAAAAATAAGGAGGTCTGGACGTGTAAAACTCAAAGAAATGGGGGAGAAACAGTCGCCGTCCGGCGACTGTGGACGAGAGAGACGACCAGAGGTCGGTCGGGAAATCGGGGGGCGCAAGGGGGCGACTTGGGCCGTCCCTGTTAGGCTGCTGGTTTGTCTTAATTTGAAAGGGAAAGTGGGCCTGGCCTGTTTTGCTTAAGGATTGTTGGGCCTAAAGGGGGCTGGGCCCAATCAACTAAATTCAAAAAAAAAAATTGGGGGAAAGGGAGTGCGCATAGAGGCGCTGGAGACTCGAACCAGAGACGTGCCGTGTGGGGAGGTGGCACGCTGCCAACGTGCCACCCGTTTCTCACCCACCATCTTTTGCATTTAATATATATATATATATATATATTATACTTTACCTAATTTAATTAATTAAATTAAATTAAATACTCTAAAATGGCCCGAAGCCCAAATGAGACAAGCCATATATATTTTCTGATTATCTTGGACCTCCTAAGATCAACAGTGAGGTCCGTGACATGAGGCGAGATCCCGAAAAATAAAAGGCACGTAGAACCCTTAAAAATTACCAAAATGCCCCTGAATTGAAATGCAGCCAAACGAACTCCGAATTAAGTAAACAAATAGTGGAATTTTATTATCTAGACCATTCCGGACCCAAATGTGGAGTCCAATTTACGAAAAGAGGTCTCAAGATGTAAGGAACCGTAAGAAGTGCAAAATGATCGTTTTGCCCTTTTAAGCTCGGATGTCCAAATTGAATTCCACGAAAGCCTAAACCTATTTTCTTCGACGTTCCAAACTCAACAGTAGAGTTTAATTTAAAAAAATATAAACTTATAAAATGAAGATATAAAATTTGATGAATAGCATAATTCAAGTAGCAATTGAACTGAGTTGTATTTCATGATTTTAGGAACACAGAAAGGCAAGGAGAAGGTGGTCTAACCTTCTGTATTTTCACTGTAGTTCTGCTACACTACGAGTACGTCTTCCTAAGTTAAGACTGACCCATCAGGTATGGTGTATTGTGCTAAGTAAGGAATAGAATTAAGTTTAGGAATGACTTGCATGTTGATTGAATGAATCGTATAATTATTTATTTGATGTTAGAAAAATCACATAAGAAATATTGTTTTAAAAAGAAATCTTGAGTTGATTGTTTACGTTGCTTATGTGTTTCTCACTGCTCCATAGAAATATGAATTATTCTATGTGCTGGTGTTGTACGTGATTTATATTCTTGATGAGTTGTTAAGATGGTAAATACGTGACTTGAGTATGTGTTTGCATGATTTTGTATTACATACATTCATGTGGAAGAGGATTATTATTCAGATGTTGTAATGCTTTAAGTGGAATACATTGTTTAAAAAGTATGCTCCATGTGCTGGTAAATTGCTTATCTGAGATTGTGTTATTGCATGGTGGAATTAAAGTATATTAGCATAGTGTGATGCATTGAAAGCATAGTGTGGGTTGAGCACGTGATGCTAAGCATGGTACTCAGTTTCCATCGGATGTGTTCCGAAAACGAGATATGGTACTCAGCTTCCATCGGATGTGTTCCGAAAATGAGACATGGTACTCAGCTTCCATCGGATGTGTTCTGAAAACGAGACATGGTACTCAGCTTCCATCGAATGTGTTCCGAAAACGAGACATGGTACTCAGTTTCCATCGAATGTGTTCCGAAAACGAGACATGGTACTCAGCTTCCATCGGATGTGTTCCAAAAATGAGACATGGACATGGCATGGAGTTGACATGGTTGTGGCATAGAGTTGACATGGTTGTGGCATAGAGTTGGCATGGTTGTGGCATAGAGTTGTGTGGGTGTTTCATGGGCAATGTCACTACATTGCATGGATAATTTGGATGTCATGTGGATTATTGCTATTACATGGTATGGATGATTTGGAAGGCATGTGGATTATTGTTATCACATTGCATGGATGATTTAGAATCCATGTAGAGATAAATGTACACTTGCACATGCTACGCCTTAAATTATATTAATGAGTTGGATGACATGTAGATTATTGTTAGTACGTTGTATGGATGATATTGAATGACATGTAGAAATAACTGTACACTTGCACATGCCACGCCCTTAATTTTGTTCCTTCCTTTAGCATTATATCATATCAGCAATTGAGCTGACCCATTCGTGGGATAACTCCCCATAAATGACGTTCCCGGCACTCGAGACTTGAGGAAGTCTTGCAGAGTGGAGGAGACATAAGCTTAGAATGATCTTGGCCCTTGGGAGCATATTTCGAGATGTATTGATATCGTGTAAGGACTTAAACCCGAATGACATGTAGAATGTTTTTATTGATCGTGCTTTACATGGATGTACATTAAAGGAAATGAATGTAAGTTTTGAGTTGAATCTGTTAGGTTGTCTTTTATTTCTTTATTATTTTATTTTCCTTTCGTCTCGTCAGTTGCACCTCGGGTTCGCTGGAATTCGGGGCGTGACAAATAAAATAATTTATTTAATTATTTTATTAATTGGGTAAAATGACCACTTTGCCTTTGGACACTAAATAAGTTAAATGAAGCCCAAATAAAATAAATAAATAATTAAATAGGGTATTTTTACTATTTCAGGCATTTCGGACTCAATGGTGGAGTCCAATTGGTGAAATGAAGTCCCAAAAAATATAGACACGTAAAGTATAAATGATCATATTACCCCTAATAATGTACAGGGCCAACTTAGACAAAAAGGTAGCCACCTTAACTGTCTCAAACATTTCGAGATCAATGGTGAGGTCCGTGAAGCCTAAATAAATCCTGAAAAATACGAACAGACAAACTGGGATAATTTCAAATACACCCTGATGATCAGCTATGCAACAAATGGACTCCGATGACTATAAAATTTTTTACCTTAATATTTTGGGACATTTCAGACCTAGTGACGGGATCCGTTTTGTGAAACGAAGTCCTGGAACAATAGACACGTGAAACGTCCAAATGATAATTTTACCCTTAATATTCCAAAAGTCAGATAAATGTCAAGGGGGACATAGTTTGACTATTTTGGGCACTCTGGACTCAACGATAGAGTCTGTATTAGCAAACGAAGTACCGAAAAATGTGACGCGTGAAAGTGTAAAATTACAAAAATGCCCTAGGCTTAATGTAAGTCACAAATAAGCTAATTAAGACCCGAAAAAGCCTAAATCTATTATAATCAATATTCTGGACTTAATGATAACGTTCCTTTGAGAAAAATAAGACCCGGTAACAGATTAGAAAATGACGAATACGTCCTTAGGACACAATGAAGTTACCAAGAGAGTAATAATGAGATAAATAAGTCTACAAAAATTTTGCAAGGACCAATAGACTCAAAACGGAGTCAAAATACGTAAACTGTCAAAGGGAAAAAATGGAAAGTTAAAAAGTATAAATTACCGAATCGCTCTTGAAGGGCCAAATATGTTATAAGGCTACAAAGAACCCTGAAATGGGAAATTGAAAATCCTTAATTAAATAGACTAAGTTCAAAGGAACTTAAAACATTGCATAACAATGTTTGGGATTAAAATGGGTACTAATTCATTATGCAATATTTTTTTATCCATGATTATAGGATCACCTAAATGATAGAAATGAAAAGAAGCTGTGGGATAACAATAGTGGTACCCCGCATAAGAATGCGATGCTAAGAAATCGAGGTAAGTAACTCTTACGCTTTAATATGGGTTTTTCCTTAACCAAGTCACATTTATTTTCAAATGCTGCCAAAATTGTACTCTATTACCCACCTAATGAACCTGATTTCTCTGAATTGATGCGAATCAACTTGTGATTAATTTTTATGCCTGCATTTCGGATTTGGATTGCTTGCTTATATCATTCTAAGAACTTAAATGTTGATACTTGAGCTTAATTATACCATTATGCATGCCATGTCATGATCTTGTGATATATCTTATTGTTGGAGATCTTGTTATTCCACACAGATCTTGATTATTTCATACAATTGTATACCCCATGTAAAATTTTGATGATCATGATATTTTGTAAGTGCCTGGGGTTGTGCGCAGTCACAATGGCCCACCTAATCACAAATGGCATTCTGGACCCGTGTGGTCATTTGTGTCCTTTGGGGACTTGAGATGAAAGAGCTCTTACGCTATTCAGTAAGCCCGAGAGAGAGGGGTGATTCAGAATGTGCATTTTGAGGGTATGTAGGGGCCTATTTTGTTTACGCATCTGTTTTGTTATAACTCGTTATTGATATTTTTGGCATTCATTGGATGATCATATTCTATGCCCTATAAATGATCATATTATTGCAAGCATGATATACTTTTGATTGGCTAACGTATTTGTTTGTGGCAGCAAATCATCATGTTAGGCTAGCTCTCATTTTGCATGATTTGTCATCACTTTCCTGTATCATCTTGTAGGATAAGCCTTTTGGACCCTTGGGTCATTGTTGCTTTATCTTAGTGACTAGCTATATGATATCTTCTTCTTCTATATTCTTGTGGACTAACCCTGACCCATGGCAAAGTTAGAAATTTACTTACTGAGCTAAGTTAGCTCACTCCTTACTTATGACTATTTTTCAGGTGGCCTTGTGAGGGATGAAATGCAATGAGATAACTAGTGGTAGCTGGTGAAGCACAAATGATTAACACTGATTATATGAACTCTAAGTTAAAGTTGACTACGTACTCTGCAAGATTAAGTTAAAAATTATGTATTATAATATTGCATCATTAGTGATGAGGTTAGCCTAGTATGTTGGATCACCATGATTAAATTGCACTTGGAGATATTCTGATTGTTGGTCATTGGAGATGAGTTTTTGATCACGTGAATTGTATTGGTGTAACTTCAGCTTTAAGTTATTCATTGATATAAAATAAATGCATTGGGACATGGCTCATGTATATTGGCACTCTAGAGATATTTGGTGACTGATTCTAGACGTGCTCTGATGTGTTGGATAAGTTGCATTTCTAAATTGAAAAGGTTTTAATTTTCGCTGCTTTGACCCTACATTTGGAATACAATTCATTGTAAAGTTCAAAAGTCGCCATTGGTTGGTCGCATTGTCAATGAGAAAAACTGGCAAGGTGGCCAACTGGCATTACATCCATGGCATCCATGTAGGGTGGGGTGCCGGGTCGTGACAAAGACTATTCCGCTGGTGAAAGCATTGTGGAGAAATCACCAAATAGAGGAAGCCATTTGGGAGCAAGAGGATGAATCTGTTCCAAATACCCATAACTCTTCACATTATAAGGTACGCTAGGTTTGGGGACCAAACTTTCTTAAGAGATGGAGGATGTAATATCATGACCCAATTAGACAAGTAATTTATGTTAATGTTAGTTTTTATGAAATAAATTTCATATTTATTTTAGACATCTTAAATTAAAATTGGTAGCCCGTAAACATGAAAATTAGTGCTCGAAGTGCAATTAAGCGAAATTAGAGTGATACGTAGACCAAACGAATTAAACCAAGAATTTTTTAATAAAAATAATATATTTTTGGTATAAACTAAACACAATGGGACATATCAAAAATAAAACTAATGGTGAGTGAGTGAAGCATATAAGAATAAAAAATATTGTGAGAATATCAAGAGGTTTTAGAACAATTGAAACACAACTTCGAAAATTCAAGAAACACACCCAGAATGCCAAACAAGGCATAGGAAGAGAATCTTATGCCTAAAAATAATAGCCAACTTGGCTACAACACTTTTGTACTATATATCTCACAAGATATATACATAACCAATATTAAGCCTGTCACGACCCGAAACTCACCGTGTGCGGATCACGCATCGCAACCGCCACCCTCAAGCCCGGGGACCCTTGGGCGAAGGCTCACATAAGCAGCGGTATCGAATAGATGTGCAACATACGTTTTGCGGAAGCGTGAAAAACTTTTTCATTTCTTTTCTCATTTTAAATTATGCACATCCGTTCGATACTACCGCTTCATACATAGCATACATGGTTACACATTCAGAGTATAACTAAAACTTAAGGACTTATAACATTAATACAAAACATATTCGGTTGCCCTGAGGGCTTAATACATATTCTTACATTGTCTACTAATACAAAATGTACTACTAGAGTTCATAGGTTTCTCAAAAGAAACTACTTAAACATATCTTCCCAAAAATAGCTAGACTCATCACCATCGTCCTTGAGACCCTGTCTGCTGTGAATCACCTGAAAGGGGGGTCCGAAAAAAGTCCGGGTAAGCTAATCTAAGCTTGTGAGCAATTCCAGTATTCGTCATGGGGTTTTCAATTAGCAGTGGTTTTTAGTACATAAGAGTTTGTAAAATAATCACCGCCAATTGTTCGTATACTTTGAATACAGAATATATGCATTCCTTAAAACATGTAGCTTTGAAACATTTAAAGTATTCAAGCTAAACTTATACATATGAACTTCAAAACATATAACATATCATGTATTTCTTAAATAGAGTATATAAAACTCAAAACATATGCATATTGAAAATGAGGGTAAAACCTACTTCTATTTTCAAATCATTTGTCATCTTATCACTTCCATTAGTGGAATCCGTTTCGAACCGGACTCTCATATTACTTATAAATGGAGATATCTCATGCCTGGGGGATTAGATCCTGCTACCTGGCATTTTGACATTCAATTGAGCTCCGTGCAACCCAAAATCCCATCATGTTTTTATAGATTAATTGAGTTCCGTACAACCCAAAAATCCATCATATGTTTACAGATTAATTGAGTTCCGTACAACCCAAAAAATCTGTTATTTATAAAGTCGGCTGAGTTCCGTACAACCCAACCAAAAACCATGGTGCTTAGGCACAGCTTTTCTTACATTCAAATACATTTAGTACATGATTTCTTCAAATAGGTATTTCTCATAAACATTTAAAACATCATGTACATAATTTCATAACAAATCCTTTAAATGTTTGATATAAACAAATTCAGAACACTTTACATAATTTGGCATTTAAAACTTTAGACATGCTGAAATATGTTTTAAGAAAACTATGGTAGAATCCATTCACTAAGCATGTCATAATAGAGTTTATAAAAACAGAACAATTTAACTGAATCATGTAAATACTGAATTCGAAATTTCAAACACTTCATATCTTTGCATTTAAAACCTTTTCAAATCCATGGAGTTAAATCTCCACTTCAAATACAGGGTTACTCACCTTGGTCCTTTAGGGTTAGTGCTAATAATGCACTTTCCCACTTTCCTTGTAGTTCCTAAGAACAATTCATAAACATCTCATCAACTTCACATTAATTGTAATATCATCTCGATATTCCTTAACTTATGCTTAAATCATATTAGATCCTAAAACGATTTCATAATTTCATATACACTTAACTTAACTCGTACTCTTAACCTATGACACAACTAATGTGTTAGGAATTGAATTTATTTCAATTTATACTCTTCTGGTAGCTCCATAAACTTTAATTTAAAGTTATTTATTTGACATGTTTATGTGTCGTGTCTTTTCGTATTTCATTTTCTCGTATACACCTTAGTATTAATACTTTGGCATTACTTTAATTTATAGTCATCTGACAGATTCTATTCATCAAATTTTATGTCTTTTTATTTTAGACATTTCTTTTGGTCAAATAGACAAAATGATCATTTATCGTTTTACGTGTCTCATTTTTCTGTACTTCGTTCCGTAATTCGGACTCCGTTATTAAGTCCGGGATGTCAAAGAAAGTCAATTTAGACCTTCCCTGCTTTTAATTTGACTTTTAGGGTACTAGGGGTAATTTGGTCATTTTACCCCCTTACGTGTCTTTATGTTCGGGACCTTATCTCGAGTCGTGGACCTCACCATTGGACTCAGAAGGTCCGAGATAGTAAGAATACACTGATAACTTGTTAATTTTGGACAAGGGGTATTTTGGTCATTTACCCCTTTACATGTATTTATTTTTTGGGCTCCGTCTTGTAAAACGGACCTTACCATTGGCTTCAGAATATCCAAAATAGTTGGAATACACTATTCATATGTTTAATTTGGACTTTATTTGCCTCATTTATGATTCAGGGGCAAAATAGTCATTTTATTTTATTTATTAAATAATTAAATTAATTATTTAATTATTTTTCTAGGGGTCAAATTGAATAAATTCTCCCCCAGTTGGGCCACAGTAGAATTTCTCAGAATCTCTGGGGTCAATTCGTAAATATAGGAAGTTTTGGTTTATTTATTTTTAAATAAATTAGAAAACCAAAGGGTTCAGTCCAATTAAAAGTGAACCGGTCCGGTTCAGTTGCAAACCAACCGGTCTGGTCGGTTCTTGACATAATGCTGACGTCATGATGATGTCAGCCCTAATGTTTTAAAACATAAAAAACAAAACGTCACCGTTTGCATAACCTGTGACCCGTTGGATCTGGTTTTGACCTAAACCCGTAAACCGACCCGAACAGTGTAATCTTCCCCACTAAGGTCGACACTATTCATCATAAACCCTAATTTTTTTCAGTTTGATTTCGTGGCATTTTGACAACCTATTTTCTCTGTTTTCTTTTCCAAACATCTCATATGAACTTAAGGCACATTCTTACATTGATTTAGGGCTTCGAAACTAGCTCAAGTGTTCGGTTCCAGTCATGATAACCAGACCTGCACATCATTTGTAAATGCTCATTTCTGAGCCAAAACCCTTCGGGTTTGATCTTTTATGATCCATTTTTCATGTAGTCTTAGTTTTGATTCATGAATATCATTTTAACATCGAGTTTAAGGTATTGGGTTTCAAACCCGTAACCTGTAACTCGATTTTTGGGGGCCATTTCTTGTGATTTACGATCGCGGTCTAGTGTTTTTAAAACACTATTGAAGTCTAGTTGAGGTTCCAATAATCCAAACAAGATTTTGTTCACATGATTTCAGACCTGCTTCAAGCAAGGTCCATCAATGGTGATCCTTACTGGGTTTGGTGTTTTTGGTGGTTTTTAAGACTCCATTTCATGCTTGATCATGTCTTAAACATACATATAACATCCTACGTATATAAACAACTCAAAAATAGTCCATATCATGCTTAAATCTTTAGAGAGAGAAAATGACAATTTTGCAGATTCTCACCTTTTGGTCGTGGTCTCTTTCTCTTTCACCTTCTGGTTTTCCTCTTCCTCTTCTCCTTCAGTTTCTTAGCTTTCTTTTCTTACAAAACAAGCATGCAATGCATGCTTGTTTCTTTTAAAGAAGAGAGAACCGACTTCTCTCTCTCTCCCTTCTCTCTCTCTCTACAATCTGACTCCATAACCCTACCTTAGCCTGCATTTTTCTGCTTCCTTTCCCATCTCATAACTTTGTTTTTTCTCTTTTCTACTTTGCATTAAATTTTGCAAGATATTTTGTATATATATACATATAATATAACACACACACTGACACACTAAGACTCACACACATCATGTAGCCGACACACACACACACCTTGTACACTGTTCACACTTTACACATGTATATATATATATATATAAATATATTTAATGTATCTATGTACATACATGCATACATAAATATACATATATGTGCCTTCCATGTAATGTGTATTTATAATATATTTAATTATAAATAAAGTAATTATTTCATATGAATAATTAATTATTTTTGTAAATAATTAATTATTTCTTTGATTGTAATATTTTTTTTATACTCATATTTCTTGGCCTCGTAATGTGTGCCATATGACCCGGTATCCCGGGTCGGGATATTACAAAGCCCAAGTCTGCATGCTCAAAAGCTGAGGTGTCAATACCTCATTGGGTCACTCTCTCCTCCAGTTAAAATTCATGCATAATCTAAAATATATATATATATATATATATGTATATATGTAATATATATGTGTGTGTGTGTAATGAGTGTGCTTTGCGTGTGTGGTTAGCAGATTAGAGCTGAGTTGAATGTGTGCATGTGTGTGACAGTCGGCTAGAGAGAAGAAAAGGAAAGGAAAAGGAATGAAGGAGGAAGAAGAAGGGAAGGGTTGTGCATGCAAGGACTAGACACAAGCAACACATAGGCTCAAAACTGAACCCTAGAGAGGGGAAGGGAACTCACTGTGAAGGTAAACACCTAAGCTAAACTTTCTCTCTCTAAAAGTATATTTGTGTAACTTACTGTTTGACAGTATTAGATTGCATGCATGAACTTTATTATTGATATACCAAGCTTGAGGGTAAGAAGAGGATCTAGAAGGGCCTTAAATAACAAAATACCACGTGACCCGCTATTGATGACCTTAGAAACTAGGTCTGAAACAAATTGAAATCAAACTCTATTTTGTAAACGGGGATCAAAAGTAGAATAAATATAAAGCATGATGCAAAAAGAATCAGGTCATTTGGCTTAGAAATGAGCATTTTATAACTACTTGCAGGTTTTGAGAATAATTAGCCACCTCGAAAAATGAACAAGAGGCTCTATTTTGAAGCCATATGGTTGTAGCCCTTGAACAATGGATCACAATGGTTTAAAAATGAGCCATTTTGGTGAAGAAACAAAGAGCTTTCAAGGGTGATCAGAAAAGCGTGAATCAGAGGAAACCATCTGATCACTAAGATTTGAAGAGCCAAAATGCTACCTAAAGGCCCTAAGACATTGTTAAAATGAATTAAGACCAAGAAACAGCTTCAAAACAACAAGAAAATAAGTTTTAAAAATTTAAAATTTTACTGTTTTCGGCCACCCTTGACGGGGATCGTCACCAGAGACTCACCGGAAAAACGAAGAAGACGAATAAGGCTATTCGAGTTGGGTCAATTTCGGGTTCGGGTCAAAACCCGCCCAGCCGCACAAATGAGTAAGTGAAACAACACCGTTTAGGGCTTAGGATTTAATTTAAAAATTGTGGATTGGGTTTGTTTGGCTACAAGGATAAGACCTAATCAAATAGACCTACGCGGGCTAGGGATATCCTATTCCAATTTTACACCCTTATCCACTATTTGGCTAACTAAAATAAAAAAAAAATAAAAGGGAGCCACGGCTCCCCAAACTCGAAACAGAGACCTCACGCACGTAAGGGTTTTAAACCCCACAAGTGTGCCACTGTGCCACTGTAGCACTTGTGTCAAAATAATGATAGAATATATAAATAATATTAAATTAAATAATTAAATTATGGTAAAATATTTCGTGACCTAAATAAAATAAAATGGTAGTGTATTATGAATTTTTTCAATGTTTTGGACCCAATGGTGAGGTCCGTTTTACGATATAGGGTCCCAAAAATTTATACGTAAAAATATAAAAATTATCGTTTTACTTCTAATGATACCTGAAGCTAGATGGAAGTCCGTGAAGGCCTAAATTGACTTTTTCAACGTTCCGGACACAACGGTGGGGTTCGTATTGCCAAATAAAATACTTCAAATACAAATATGCGATACTAGCCATTTTTAGGACACTTTAAAGGTACAAGAAGTTACAAGGATAGGGTCAAAGAGTCAACTAGGTTACAACCTAAATTGCATAAGTCTATAGACTTAAAACACGAGCCATAAGACTAAAATACCATAGATCCATTAATAAAATTAGACTAAGTCCATAAACAAAATCGAACTAAATAATGGTTTTTGATTTATAGGATTATCAAAGGGAAATGAGAAGGAGGTATGATTTCTCTTGTAAGGAGGAAGAACCATTTTTTGGGTAAGTAAACCCGAACTCTAATATGTGGTATTCCTTAGCGATGTCACAGTTATGTTTTCTCGATGTTGCCAATTTGTACTCTTATACACACCTGACAGTTATTTGATTCCACAATTTGATGTTTGTACTTCCTTGTGGATATGTTGAGATTTCATTTGCCAATATCTTGATGTGATTGCCTGTACATTTCGATAACCTTGATTTGGATATTCCACGCATATGTACATTCTTTGTGGGATTCCGCTGATTATGATATTATTATGAGCACCGGGAGTTGTGTCTGCCACAACGCCCATCTTAATTCTATAGATGTTGGTTTAGACCTACGGGTCGGTAATTGGGAATGATACCCAATGCATAGTCCATGGAGGACATGATATTGATAAAAGCTTTATAACACCCCGAACCAGTTAATGAAAATTATGTTACTAATTAAATATTAGGGACTTTATGAAGCAAAATAATAGTTAAGAAAAGTTAGATCAACAAAACAAAAGTAATAATAAAATAGATATATGACTAATGAAAATGGTACGTGAAGAAAATAAAATAACATGAGTTCAATTAATGAGGTCAACACATGAAGAAAATAAACAAAATGTCAAGACTTCGATTTATGATCTAACGATACGTGAAGGAAGTAAATAAGAAAATAAGTACACAAGAAGAAAAATAAAAATGAAGCAAAAAGGAAAAATGGGATAAAATATGTAAAATGTCAGACAAGGCATATAAAGGAAATAGGAAGAAAAATAAGCCATTAAGTGTTGGCCCAAAGGTTTGATCCCAAGACCAAAATTTGGGAAAGAACCTATGTCCAAAAAATTAACCACTTAGAGTTACAAAACTTTTGTGCTATATATCTCATAAGATATATATATATATATAGATATATATATGCTATATAAAAGCCCATCCCACCACCCATCACAACCAATCACCATTCATGTAACACATCAGCACCCAATTTAAAATATATAAATATATGCATATGTATATATATATATGTGTGTGTGTGTGTGTGTGATATGTGTGAGATAGAAGTGTGTGGGTGGCTAGAGAGAGACAAAAAAAGGAGGAAGAAGAAGAAGAAGAAGAAGAATGAAGGGAGATGAAGGAACTTAAGGCAGACTCCAAGAAGCTCAGAATTGAGACAAGGAAAAGAGGGAGAAACCACTTATGAAGGTAAGACTTTAACCTATTCTAAGATTCTCTCTCTAGAAAAACATTATAAAACCCACTGTTTGATGGGGATTAAGTGCATGCATGGTCCATGTAGGTATTGTACTAGAGTTTGGGAGTATAAAAAAAGACCTAGGAAGCTTAAAATGGTAAGATCCACATGAGATCCACCATTGATGGACCTCTAAGAAGCAGATTTGAACCAACTTGAATTACTCCAAGCTTGGTTGATAGGGACTTTAATTAGACCTCGCAAAGGTCATGAAACCCTAGTCCGCGACCTAAAAACCTTGGAAAAGAACCCTAAACCTCGAGTTTCAGTCACTATTTTGGAAACCAACTCTTACAAAATGAACCTAAAACTTCATTTTGTGATCAAGAGATGAACCCCCTTGATGAGACAAACACAACGAGCCTAACCCTATCGGTTTTGGTTAAGAAATAACCGTGTATGAACCCATAACCGAAGAAGTATCGAAACTCCAAAAGAGATTTTGAGCTCAATTCGAGCTCCTAAACCAACACCAAAGCCTCACCTAAAGTTTTAGGAATCTATAGGAATTGAAAGCAAAAGAAATGGCTACTCAAAAAGTCACGAAATAGAACTTTTGTAAAACCTGCAACTAGGGCAACAGTATCGTGCCTAAATGATGCCATCCCACTAAACCCTCCCAATAGAAAATAAGGTTCAGTGGGATGGCATCATTTAGGCCTTAGGTTTTTAAATTTAAAATAGAACAAAGTTGTTTGGCTACGGGGTTAGGACTTAGTTATCTATGATTCAAGTTTAGGGAGAAATGCCAAGGTTAGTTTCACTATTTCTAATAATCAATGGAATTAGGCCTGTTGCTAATTCTCCCCATCTTCTACTCAAGCATTATATGTCGTATAATCTCCTTCCTTTCCTCAGTAGAGAAGATAAGGCTTTCAGGATTCCATGCTTTGATGGCATTTTCTCAATCCATTCTGCTTGGAAGACTATTCGAAGCTGCAACCTACCCATTCACTGGTGGCAGCTTATTTGGTTTCCTAAAACCTTTATTAGGGCTGGTTTCATTTTATGGATGGCAATCCGTAACTATCTTAGAACCAAGGATCAGGTCTTCAACTCGACCGTAGCCCATAATTGCCTATTTTGTAACCTTGATAATAAGTGTCATAACCATCTTTTCTTCTCTTGTCCTTATACAACCAACATATGGCAACACTTGCTCTCTAAAAGTGGGCATCAATGACCTCTTGGAAACTAGCAGCACACTATTGAGTGGGCTAGAATTAGCTCCAAAGGAAGCAGTCTCTCCTCTTTGCTTGGCAAGCTCATCCTCGCCTGTTCTGTCTACCCCATTTGAAGGGAAACAAATGCAAGAATTTTTTTCAACCAGAGGATTTCCCTTCCCTTATTGTTCAAATTCAAAATATGATCTGTGGGCGGCTTTCCACTATTAGGGGCCTGAAGCCTACTGATTCTAATAGGCATTTCTATTGTATTTGGTCTCTTTCTAGTAGTATTTTCTACTTGTAGGTTTCTATTTTTGTTCCCTAGTAGTATTTTCTACTAGTAGGTTTCTATTTTTGTAGCTTTGGGATGGGTGTCCTTCTATGTAGAAGTTCTCCCCTCCCTTAGGTTTGATTCAGGGGTATGCCCTCTTGATCTTGTACATTTTCTCCTTTTTATGCATTTATTTACCCATAAAAAAAAGGGTTAGGACTTTAATTTAATAACCGAATATAGGATAGGAATATTCTATCCCTATTTTGCCTCCTATCCATTATTTGGCTGCCAAATTATCAAAAAAATAAAAGGAACCCGCAGTGCCCCAGTTTCAATCCCCAGACCTCGTCAATGTATGAACCCTAACCCCAAGCACATGACCACTGTGCCACCGTGGCACGTGTGTTACTATAAAGACGAAATATAAATATAATATTAAATTAAATGATTAAATTAATTTAATTGTTGTAAATAGTCCCGTTAACCAAATAAAATAAAAGAGTAGAGTGTTTTAACTATTTCTGACATTCTGGACCCAATGACGGGGTCCATTTTATGAGACGAGATGCCAAAAAATTAAGACATGTAAATGCAAAATTATCATTTTATCTTTAGTGATGCCCGGAGCCAAATGAAAGTTTGAGAGAATCTAAATTAACTTTCTTCGACATTTCAGGATCCAACGGTGAGGTCCATATAGTCAAATTAGGTACTAAAAATAAGACACATGAAAATACAACTTTATTAAATTATGCCTAATAGTCTGATTTAACTAAAATAAGACCTATTCTATGAAATTAGGATTCACCTGGTCTAAGAATAAATTAAGAACACCAAATAGGTGGTAATTTAAATTAAATGTGAAATTAATTAAATTCTTCATAAATTGTTCTTAGGAACTATAAGGGAAAGGGAAAGGCACACCAGTAACGCTAACCCCAAGGACAAAGGTGAGTAATCCTGTACTTTGAAGTGGAGGTTTTAACCCCACGAGTTCTAAAGTGTTTTAAGTTTAAAATTCCTGAAGTACTTTAAGTTTAAAATTCGTGTATTTATATGACTCATGTTTCAAATGTATTATTACTATTATTTTTAAAATCTATTGTGACATTCAAGTTAGTCTGTTTATATTGCTGACTTTCTGTAAGTTTGTATTCCAGCATGTCTATGTTTTTTTTTATGGGTAAATAAATGCATTAAAAGGAAGAAAATGTACAAGATCAATGCGGCATACCCCCGAAGCAAGCCTGGATGGGGAGGACTTCTCGAAGAAGGACACACATCCCAAGGCTACAAAAGGAGAAACCTACTAGCAAAAAACTAGGGAACAAAACAGAGCCCTACTAGGAGAAATACTACTAGGGAGATCCAAATACAATAGAAATGCCTATTGTTAGAAATGAGGAGAATTTGGAACAAGACAATTCCATTGATTGTTAGAAATAATGGAACTAACTTTGGCATTCCTCCTTAAACCTGAATCATAGATATCTCTCACCCTCATACTATCCATGATTGAACCACTGGGCAGCCAATAATCAAACCATAAGGAGGCAAACTGACCATTACCAATGATGAACTTGATGTGAGCCTTGAAGAGAGACCAGAAGTTTAAGATCTTGCGTCAAGCCCAAGAGCAGCATTGAGGACATCTAATCTCCCATAGGCTTCTATCTTTGATGAGGTTCTTGTGAGTCCAATGAACCCAAGAGGAGGAAGAAGGATGTTGATAGAGAGACCAAATGAGCTTACTAAAAACAGCTCGATTTCATTCCTCAATTTTCTTGATACCAAGGCTGCCTTCTTCATTAGGGCAAGTAACATCTCCCCATGCAACTTTAGATCTAGAAGATATGAGGTGGTTGCCACTCCAAAGGAAAGATCTCATAACTTGTTCAATTTGGTTGAACACTTTTTTAGGAAGAACAAAGTGAGAGGACCAATAAATCTGAATACTAAAGAGCACCGATTTAATAAGCTGAATCCGCCCTGCGTAGGAGAGAAATTTATTAGTCGAGGAGGAGATCTTAGAAATGATTCTATCAACAAGGGATTTACAATCGAAGGATTGGAGCTTAGTAAGAATGAGAGGAACTCCAAGGTAGCAAACCGGGAGGGATCCCTCAGGAAATCCAACATGAGAGAGTATATTCTGCTTCAGGCCCTCTTCAATACCAACAAGAAAAATGTTGCTTTTAGAAGCATTTGGCTGGAGACCCGAAAAGGAGGCGAACAAATCAATACACTCTTTAAGAATAGAAGCTGAGGCAAGGTCACATGGCAGAACAACATTATGTCATCCGTAAAACATAAGTGGGAAAGCCTGGTTTTGTGACATCTCCAATGGAACTTGAAGGAGGGATTGTCCATTTTCTGCTGAAAGATCATGGAAAGAACATCCATAGTAAGCACGAAGAGGTAGCAAGACTGTCCATTTCTCCAATACATTCTTGTCTAATGCATCTAACACCAGGGAAATAGCCTTCGAGTTCACCATTGATAGTAATAGAGAACCTAGTGGTAGTGATACAAGCTTGGATCCACTTAATAAAAAGGCGAGGAAAGCCAAGAATACACAAGGAATCCAAGATAAAGTCCCACCAAATAGAATCAAAAGCTTTCTGAAGATCAACTTTCATAGCACATCGAGGGGACTTAGAGTCCTTATGGTAGTTATGCATAAGCTGTCACGACCCGAAACCCATAGTATATGGATCTCGTGTCGCAGGCTGACCCTAAGGTTGTCCCTACTTTTTTCATTCCTGTAATAATATGCAATGAACTACAAATTTAAAACAATAATTAGCGGAAGTCTTTTCAATGCAATACTCAGCGGAAGTCTGTAATATATCATATGGTTCTACAATTGTCCATTCAAGAACTAAACATAACCAGCACCTGTGGGTGGTGAATACATGGGAGAACTACATCATAGAATAATACATTTTCTCAAAATGTCCTCCTACGTTCTCAGACTCCTACTGGGGTCTTACAGCGTCACTACTTGAAAAATGGTAAGTAAGATAAAATGAGCTACAAAAGCTCCGCAAGTAAATTCCCATCTCCGACACTAGTATCGATGATCATAAAAGAATATGAATCCATGAATAAGAATGTGATAGCCAATCATAAGAAATAAGATGTTGTGATAGCCAATAAGAACAATTGTCATAATGGCCAATGAACAGTGGGGTCACAATATACAATCAAGAGTAATGGATATAACATCAACATGGAACTCTCAATAACAATGTATCAACATGAATGTACTGCCACAATAAATCGATCACAATCAATTCAATAAGGGATGTTCTCTTAGTATAAGATAAATCATAAGGAATAGTGCCATTCAATAATCGTAGTCAAGTCAATCATATAAGATATGCAATTACTCTGTGCAGGGCTTGGCAAGAACCCTCAGTCTTTTGGGGCTCGGCATACCCCCCCAGGAACTCCAACATCTTGTGCCATATGTCCGTTCGCAGACTTGACCCACAGGTTTCCATGTAAATCAGAAAGCATCAGATGGATATTGTGACTGAGCACAAATCCTGGTATTTATAACATATCATGATCATTCGTGATTCCATAAGAGTATAAAAATGTAATATCATATATTCAGTAAAGATATAATAGTAGGCCTTTCAAGGCATGGTATAACATGATAACAATGATATAGTAGTCAATCAATGTCCACAAGATAGAACAATATCACATTGTGGAAAACAATAATATTTGGTATGTTCAAGAGTACAAGTTCGGCAGTAATGGAATAAACTTGGCTTGCAAATACCATATGTGAGAGAAAAAGTTTTACTTACATTAAAATGCGTTCCTAGATCAGTATCCAGTGATTTTTCCCTTTCCTTTCGAGTTCTTTATATATCAATAAATACGTCTTAGTTTTAATGTTTTTCATCAAATTTTATGCCTTGCTACTATAAGTATCTCTTTCACTAATTTAGATTCTACTATTGAGTCTAGAATGCAGAAGAAAGTCATTTTAGGCTTTCGCGGAATTCAATTCGAGTTCGGGTTCCATTAGGGGTATTATGGTCATTTAGCATTTTTACGGGTCTTTATTTTTCGGGGCTGTCTCATAAAATGAACCCTTCCATTGGCCTTAGAATATCCGAGATAATAAGAAATTACTAGTCATTCATTTAATTTGGACTACATAATAATTTCCTGTATTTATTCTAATTAATTAATTTTATTTATTTATTTATTTAATTCATTAATTATATAGTATATATATATATATATATATTGTTAATATATGACCACACGTGAAGTCATGGCTCAGTGGTCCGTGTGCCTCTTCTTTGCCCTGGGTCTGGGGTTCAATCCGCGGGGGCAGCAGCCCCTGCGCATATTTTTTTCTAAATGTTCCTAAGCCAAACAACGTACAAGATAGAAATACGAATAAGATAACCCTGTCTCGACTAATAGCCCAATTTGAATTTCATAACCCCATAGTCAAATAAACCCAATTGGATTTAAATCGAAAACAGCCTCACTCAAAACGACATAGTTTCATCCTCAGACAACACAACACGGTGCCGTTTTGGAAGGCACTATGTACCTTCTTCCTCAATAATTTGGTGACATTCCGGTAGGGTTTTGTCGCCTTCTCTGGTGATGAAAACCTTTTTTCAATCATTTTTTCCCCATTCTCAATGGGATCCTTCTCTAAATTTCATAAGGATCCTATCCTCAACCCTAGTTTTCCATGTAGACCAACAAAACCCTTCGAATAGAGGATTTACAGTGGAAACCGTTTTTCCGACAAGTCTTATTTCAGTGTAATTCCATCACTGTTTCTTCTATTTTTTCTTCTAATTTCTTTCTGCACTATGTAGGATCAATTCTACATTCTTTAAACGAAGCTTAACACATGAAATCTCAACAACCCGAATTATCCCCATGACCTGTTACTGCCTTTTTCTCTCTTGTTTCTAACCCTTTTAAACTGATTCTTTTTGCAAACAAAACCTCTTCCTATACTTAATCAGACCCTGCCTTTAAGTAAATATGCTTTAAATCATAAAACAAAAATGAACTCTACTTACCCGTGTGAGCTTTTGACTCGTAGTTTCCCCCTCCTTTTCTTTTGGTTTCTTCTTCTCCTTCACTTCTGAATATCAGAAACGCTCTCAGGTTCTTGGTTTCCTTCTTTATTTTCTGATTTCTCTCAAAACACACCTTGGTATTTATAGGCAAAAATCTCCCTCTTATGCCCACTTGTTGCGCCTACCTTTTCTCTCTCTTCTTCCCTTTCTTGCAGCCATATTAGACTGTTTTTCCACCGCCCCTTTCTTCTCCATCCTCCATGTTTAAGTTATGCCTATATATATATATATATATATATATATATATATTTTGCTCACCACTTGCCCCTTGAGTGTCGGCAGCCCATTGCTTTCCCAAACACACATAAACACACACCTGACACACACACTTGGTCACATGCAGGGCATGCTACACACATGCAGCCCCCTTCCCTTCCTTGTATTTGATTTCAAATACATACATACATATATATATATATATATTATACAATACCATTTATATATATACATATATTTATACCTCACTTATATATACATATATATATATATCCATATATACACATATATACTAGATTCTAAGTACTTATACATACACTTATATTCAATGGCCTGTATATATATATATATACGTACACATGCATGGGTTTGCGTGTGTACATGCATTACGATGCTCGGTCCTGGGTTGCTCGGGACATTGTCCGGCACTAACTGTACAAAAGAAACCGTTCATATTCCCAAAACCATTTAGTCCATATGATATCATGATATAGAGCCTTAATAGCTCGGGTTACAACTGGTATTACACTACTCAACCCGATCTACCTCAATTTACGTGCCATATCCCAGGTTGGGATATTACATAAGCTCTTGAGCAAGAAGGGCGTTCTCACTGATTTTCCTCTCATAGATAAATGCAGACTGGGACTTGTCAATGAGGCTAGGCAAAACACTTTTGAGATGATTAACGAGGATTTTGGAGATGGCTTTATATAAGGTATTACAACACGAGATGGGCCGATAATCCTGCACATAGGACGAGTTAGAGACTTTAGGAATAAAAGCTATAGCCATGGCATTAATCTCCATAAGCATAGACTTAGAAGAGAAGAATTCTGAAATTGCAATAATAACATCATTCTTGACAATGCTCCAAGCTTTCTTGAAGAAATGACTATTAAACCCATCGGGAGCAGGAGCTTTGTTGGGATGAAGGCTAAAGATAGCATTTTGAATTTCTTCCTTAGAGATAGGGCTACAAAGGCCAGAAAGATGGTCGAAGGGAAAGCGCTTATTGATGACATCACTCAAAGCATGCTTCCTTACTTAGGGGACAGAACTAGCTGTAACAAGGAGATCTTTATAGAAGCTAAGAATGGCGTGCTTGACATCCTTAATATCAAAAAGTCTATTGCCGTTAGAATTAAAGAAGCTGAATATTTTATTTCTATTTCTTCTGTTGTGGACAGACTTGAAGAAGAATGAGGTGTTTTGGTCACCTTGAGAGAGCTATTAAATACTGGCCTTTTGCTTGGCAAGACTTTCTTCCCTAGATAGCAGTAAGTTGAAGGCTTTTAAGGCCTCCTTCTTCTCATTGACGAGATGGCAGACCCCTAGGTTGACCTCTAATAAACGTTGAATAGCAAACAGATTGTTCCTTACATCATGGACTCGTGTGGAGATATTAAGATATTTCCTTCGATTAAGGTCCTGAAGAGCAAACTTGACCCTCTTAAGCTTTTGACTGCAGATGAACATGGCAGAACCCTAAATATCTGACTTCCAAGCTTGATCAATAATAGGAAAAAAATCATCATAATTAGCCCAAAAATTAAAAAATTTGAAGGAAATTTTACTCTTTCGGGACGGAAGGCCAGCCCCGATAATAATGAGGTTATGATAAAAAATACCAGGAGGGAGAAACTCAGCCTTAGGGAGAGGGAGGGAGAAATGACAATCTTCATTAAACTTAGCCATATCAAGCTTTCTATGGATAGGATAGGAATCATGCAGCCCATTTGACCAAGTAAAAAATTGCCCCGAGTATTTGAGGTCCTCTAGCTCGGCTTGTATGAAACATTGGTTACAATCATCCATACTAGGGGCCCAGTTGAGATTCCTACCTCTTCTTTCATAAGAAAAATGAATAGTATTGAAGTCACCAATGACGAGCCAAGGGGTGCCACGGGCAATAACCGAATGATGAATAATATCCCGCTATAAGCTCTACTGATGACAAGAAGAATTTGAGCCATAGATGACTGAGAAAATCAAAGGAGCGTTGGATTCAAGAACTGTGATATTGTAATGGATGCCTTGATCCATGGATATGGAGGAGTTAACCTGCAAAATAAAGTTGTTCCATCCAATCCAAATTCTCCCAATAGGAGAATGGGAGTAATTATGCAAAAAAGACCAGCCAGGGATGAGGGAGTTAGCCATTTTACCTTTATTTTCTTCCTTAATTTTTGTTTCCACAACACCAAAAAAGACAAGAGAGAAATCTTGGACAAAGGAACGAATTTCTCTCTATTTCGAAGGGTTGTTAAGACCCTTGTTGTTCCAGCATGCTAGATTCATTGAGAACAGAAGGGGTGTTTTGACCCACTTGGTCATCATTCCCTTGCTGAATCTTTTGGTTCCTTTTAAGCTTTCTTAGCTGATTCTTAGTGAGTTTGCTGCCAGTATCAACCTCATCTACTTTGGCCACTTTGTCAAGCAAAGGATTAGAATCTAGAGTAGCAATAGATTGAGAAATGCTGCTGACATTGAGAGGGCTGTCTACTTGATTCACGTTGCCAGCTCTATATTTTTCAGGGAAAATGAAGTAATCAACATCATTAGGTATAATCCCAATAGGAGCAATAGGTTCACTTAAGGTTTCTGCCGCCCTAGGCTCGCTAGCGTGCTGCGTAGAGATGGATGAGCTACTTGGGTCTGATGCTGCTTGAATCATTTTGCCCTTACCAGAGACAACTCTCCATTCTCCATTGGACTGTCTTGTAGGGGCCTTAGAGGCAGTTTCTGCTTGCTTACTTGTTGGGAATTTAGTAATTCTGTGGCCAAAAGTATGGCAGTGAGAGCACATTGGGGGCAGCAATTGATATTTCATAGAAATTTCAACTGTAGTATGATCATTTATCCTGATCTCAAAAAAGTTAAGGAGATCATTTTTGGCTTCAATATCCACACAAACACGGGCATAGCTGATCCTAGTTTGATTTTTAGTATGAGAGTCAACATATAAGGGCCGTCCTATAGCATTTGCTACATAGCTAAGGCCTTGGATAGTCCAAAGCTCATATAGCACATTGAATAGTTTAACCTATATAGGAATTTTCTCCACCCCCTTCTTAGATAGAGTCATACCTGATTTCCATTTCTGAAGAATTATGTGGCGGCCTGAGAAATGCCAGTGGCCACCTTCAAGAATTTTTGCTGAAGCTTTAGGGGTATCAAATTTGATGAAGAAGAAACCATTACCATTAGTGAGCACTTCATCTAAGCCATTCTGCCCCACATATTTTCGGCCATTTTTTTTATCCAAAAGTAAGGCATCTTTTTTGTCTAAGAAGTAACCAACTAGGGTATTTTCCCACGTAGGAATGCCAGCCTGAATGACATCTTGGGAAGGATGCACAGTGATACGTTGGCCGTCAAGGAAAGGTTGCTTATATTCAAGCGTGAATTTCTAATGGGAAGGGGGCGCTAGAAAAGAGAGGACCATGAGGGGACAAGTGGGCTACTAGAAGTAGGGGAGGGAGGCCTAGCAGTAGACTGATCATCTGATTCGGTGTGAACAAAACCTACACACACTAAAGTGGAAGCGGTAGCAGTGCCTTTTTGTTGATAGAGCTGAGTAGGACAAATAGAGATATTAGTGTGTAGCAGCTGCTGATTTGCTGTAGAACACCTAGGGTAGGTCGGCCAAGTAGTAGCCTTTCCAGCATTTCCTTGGAGAATAAAAGTTGACTGCACAGAGGAAGCTGTTGTGCACACAGTAAAGTGCTGAGGGTCAGGCGTGCCAACAACCATGCGCCTATAGGTGACAGTTAGAGGGACTAGCTTTGTAGGACTAGGTTGAGTAGAAGCAGTAGCCTTTTCAGTATTTTCTTGGTGGACAAAGGCTGACTACACAGTGGTAAATGCTGACCATAAGTAGATTGCTGAGTAGATTGAGCAGCAAATGCGTCACCAACCATGCAGCTATTGAAAACGAGTGGAGGGACTCATTTTTAAGATTAGGTTAAGCATCAGCTTTTGGAAGCTGCAGCACGGCTCTAGACCGTACTGATCATTCCCTATTATATTTATCAAAATATCCTCGATTGCTTGCAAGATCCTACTATCTACTTGCAGCGTCCCTTCCTAAAACAAATATGTAAGTCTGAATGAGCTAACAAAGCTCCGTAAGTAAATTCTCTTTACTCTACCATGGGTCAAGGTCAGTATAGAAAGAACATAATCCAAGATAACAAGGATATGATAACATAATAGCCAGTCAAAAAACAGGATGTCACAATAGCCAATCAAGAGGTAGAATGCCGTAATAGCCAATCAAGACAATGGAAGATCACAATAGTCAATCAAGAATAAGTGAGTATCAAATGATATGAGATCATCAATAAGGATCTAGCCCAAAGAATAGTCATATTCCCACAATCATAAGATCAATCGTAAACCAATGGGTAAGCTTTCAAACATATGATCATTCATAGGAAAATATGATCATTCTATGAATTCAATAAGAGATATGATATCAATAAACATTTTGATACGCATTCTGTGTATATAACGCCTATTGACCCGTCAGTCCAATGATATTAACTCATAAGTCTAGTAACTGTTAGTATCACGACCCGAAATCCACCCTGTGCGGACCTCGTGTCGCGACCGCCACCCTAAGGCCCGAGAGCCTTAGGGCAAGGCTCACATAAGCGACGGTATCGGACGGCGGCGTGGACTGTGTTTGCGAAAGCGTGAAAAAAAAAATTTTTTTTTTTTTTAATTTAAATCTTCCGCACAACCGCCCGGTACCGCCGTTCTTCATAATGGTACACATTATTATACATTCAGAACATAATTAAAACTTAAAGGCTTTGTAATTAATACATGTTTAACTACTCCATGGGCTTAACACATAACAGTTCACTACTTCCTAATACAAAAGTTACTACTAAAAGTCCATAGCATTCCACAAAAGAAACTACTTAACAATCCCTCCAAAAGAAAGCGACTAGGTTCTCATCATCGTTATTAATATTAAGACTGTCGTTGATCACTTGAAATGAGGGGCGGATAAAAATTCGGGTAAGCTAAACTAAGCTTGTTAGTAATTCCAGCATTCGTTATGGGGTTTCAATTGGCAGTGGTTTAGCACATGAGAGTTTATAAAATACTCACCACCAATTACTCATATTCTTGAACACAAAATTTATGCATTCTTTAAAACAGATAGCTTTGAAACATTTAGAGTATTCAAGCTAAACATGTACTTCTTCAAATAAAGTATATGAACTTTAAAACACATAGATATGCATAGAAAAATGAGAGTAAAACTTGCTTTCATTTTCACACATATCATCTTATCACTTTCATTAGCAGAATCCGTTTCGAACCGGACTCCAGTCTTACTACAATGGAGATATCTCATGCCTGGAGGATTAGATCCTGCTACTTGGCATTTTACGTGTCATAGTTGAATTTCAAATAAACTCAACGTCGCATGTAGTGCTCACGCACGAGTTATCTTGCATTATCAGTGGCAACATGAGGTATAAAACACTTATAAATAGATGTTATTCAAAAGCATTAAAACATGGCCTCCCTATACTTGCATTTTTAAAACATATAACATATAACTTCTTTAATAGAACTTCAAATATTTGGAATAAGCAAATTCAGCACATTTAAAGAAATTTGCAGTTTACTCATACATGCTAAATATTTCGAAGAAAAAGAACTGAATATAAAAACATTTACTAAGCATGTCATAACGGAATATTTTAAAACAGGAATCGTGTAAAAACTGAATTTGATATTCAAATGCTTCACATAACTTGAACTTAAAACATTATTCAAATCTGTGGAGTTAAATCTCCACTTCAAATGCAGGGTTACTCACCTTATACTTTTAAGTCGGCTCGACTGTGCTGCTTTTCCTTTCCCTTTCCCTTTTTTCAACCTAAAATAGTTTAGGGGAATCTCATAAACTTCATATACATTCAAATTAACTTGTGGTTTAAATCTATCCTTAGACTGTGTAGGCCTAACAAAAAAAATCAGCCTAATTATAATTGCACTACGTACTTTAATGATGAATAAATATTACCTCCGAAACCATTCACTTAAGGTTTCAGTGTTTTCTTGTTCCTTAATTTTCGCTTCAGCAAGTTGTGCCTTCGTTGGGGTTCTATACATGAACGACCTAATTGAAACGATTTCACATGTCTTAGCGATCTGGATTTTCCTGGCAATCACCTTTTGTTGCCAGAATAAATCTTCCATAAAAGCTTCTTGTGTTTTACCCATACTAATTACTTGAGCCTTAACCTATAACACAATTTAACGTGTTAGAAATTAACTTCATTTTTAAATATACTCTTCTGGTAGCTCCATTAACTTTAAGTTTGATTTATTTAATTACTTCACATGTTTATGTGTCATGTCTCCCCGTATTTCATTTCAATATACGAGCCTGAGTCTTAGGTATTTCAGCAATGTTCGAGTTTATAGCTACCTGACTGATGCTATTCATTAAATTTTATCTCTTTTTATTTTAGACACTTTTTTTGGTTGAATAGACTTTACCATTGAGTCCAGAACGTCGAAGAAAGTCAATTTAGACTTTCGCGAAACTCCGTTTAGGTTTGGTAGCAGTAGGGGTATTTTGGTCATTTTAGCATTTTTAAGGGTCTTTGCTTCTTTGGGACCTCGTCTCGTGACGTGGACCTCACCATTGGACTCAGGAGGTCCGAGATAGTAAGAATACACTAATAACTTGTTAATTTTGGACAATGGGCCATTTCGTCATTATTTATTTTAATTAATTAATTTAATTTAATTTATTTAATATATATTATTTATTTAATTGTGGGATAACAGGACACGGGATTGTCCTGTCTCCACACGGTTCGCATGCGTGATTCTTTCCCCTTATTCTCTGGTTCGAATCCCACCAGGTGCAGTGCACCTTTTAAATTTTTTTGAATTTTATATATATTAATTACATAATATATACATATTCTTACATTTATACACCACACGCGTGCGCGTGGCCGAGTGGAAGGGAGGGGGGTTTTGGCGTGTGGGGTCAAGGGTTCGAACCCCAGGAACTGCGGTTCCTTATTTTTTTTCTGTTTTTCTTTGAAACAAACAACGAATAAGCCTCTAAAACACAGAGAGGATATCCTACTCACGTACAGGTTATTTAATTGGCTCGTATACGCGTAACCAAACGGTCCGAATCAAGCTTTTAAAAACCCTTAAGCAAAACGACGTAGTTTCATTTATTCGGTGGCAGCTTTAAACGCTGCTACGTGTCCGAGTCGCCCCTGCCCGTTTCAAATGAGTCACGAGTCGACTCATTGTCGTCTTCCCTACCAACCCAACACTGTTGCCCTAGTTACAGGTTTTCTTCTTCTTCAATTTCGTGAGGTTTGGTCTATTCAAACCCTATTGTTTTCACCCTAAATAATTTCTGGAACACTAAAGACCCTTTTAGTATTCGTTTGAGGGATCAAACTAGGTCTCACTAGCTCGGTTAAATGTTTTATAATCAAACTTGTAACTCGGTCGCATATGCTCATTTTTGAGCCAAAATCGATGAGGTTTGTTCTGTTGTGCTTCATTTTCCCTAAGGTTTCATCTCCCATTCACAAATGTGAGCTTTACATTGAGTTTGAGGGGTTGGGTTTCAAACCCGAAACCTACAACTCATATTTCCATGGTCGTTACAAAAGATTTTTTATCGCGGTTCGATGTTTTTAACACCCTTAGAGCTTCTAGTTGAGGTCCTAACAAACCAAACATGGTTTGGTTGCCCTCGGTTCAGACCTGCTATAAGCAAAGTCCTTCAATGGCTGCCTTCCTGGGTTTGATGTTTCAAGTTGTTTTTATGGCCAAATTTCATGCTTATCTTAGTTTAAATATGTTATAAATATCATATATACAAAATCAAGGCTTAAAACAGTTCATACGTAGGAAAATTCTAGAGAGAGAAAATGTTGGGTTTTGATGTTTTACCTCAAAGGTGGTATCCCTCTCCTTCTCCTTCTGAATTTTCTCCCTTCTTCTTCTCAGAACTTTTTCTCTCTTTTTGTATGACTAGAATGGTGGTGTGGGCGTGTGTATACTAACATGTATATATGAATATAATTATATACATGATCATTACACTTTCTAGTTGCCCCAACCATTAGTTCACCCATTGCTTGTTGCAGCATCTTTAATGTGTGTCCTCACTGTTTTGGGGCAGGCCATCAATTGGCCATGTATGTGTGTGTGTGTGTGTGTTTTGTATTTATATATACATATAATATAGCTCACACATACTAACACACTTAGAGACACACACACCCTTCTCAATCGACACACACACACTAGATATTTGTATTATTTATATACTACATATACATATATATATATATATATATTTAATTATTCTTATACACATCCATGTATATACCATATACATATATACTTACACATAGACATACTTGGCCATGCACTCACACACAATACACCTTTAATGTGTGTATGTGTGTGTCATTATATTTTTCTATTTATTTTAACTAATAGTTAATCAATTAATTATATTAAATTGATTAATTATTTTCTTAAGCATATAATCTTTACACTGATTTTTCATAACCTCGTAATGCATGCCTAAATCCTATACTTGTATGAGAGATCGGCAGTTGACGTGAAAACATATAATCACTACGGGACCAACAGGTTGGTGATTGCAACGAAAGTGATGTACAATTGTCTTGGTTTTTCAAGACTTTTACTAAAATTCCACGTGTTGGGGGTTTAAAACCGATCCACGACTTAATGATCCCTAATTCAAATCAAGGTGTTAGAGTTAGGGCCCAACATACCCTTTGTCATTGCGTATACAACGCCATATGTCTATTCATGAACTGCCATATGTTTCCACACCTAATGTTCAAAAAGAAGGGTTTGCTGGTCTGACAGCGCCCTGCGTCCGGTACTTCGTTTCGTAATTTGGACTCCATTATTGAGTCCAGGATGTCAAAGAAAGTCAATTTAGACCTTCTCTGATTTCATTTTGGCTTTAGGGGTGCTAGGGGTATTTTGGTCATTTTACCCATTTACGTGTCTTTATTTTTCGGGACCCCATCTCGTGTCGTAGACCTCACCATTGGACTCACAAGGTCCGAGATAGTAAGAATACACTAATAACTTGTTAATTTTGGTCAAGGGGTATTTTGGTCATTTACCCCTTTACGTGTCTTTATTTTTCGGGCCCCGTCTCGTAAAACGGACCCTATCATTAGTCTCAGAATATCCAAAATAGTAAAGATACACTATTCATATGTTTAATTTGGACTTTGTTTGACTTATTGTGACTCAAGGGTAATTTAGTAATTTTACTTATTTAATAAAATAATTTAATAAATAATTTTATTATTTTATTATTTTTCCAGGGGCATATTTGTATAACTTCTCCAAAAATTGGGCCACAGTATAAATCCGTAAAACAGTTGGGAGTCAAAGTATAAATATCCAAAGATCCGGTCTGAACCAGTTGGTTCAGTTCAATTTCAAGTGAACCGATCCGGTTTACACGGTTCATTGCGTGATGCTGACGTCAACTTAACGAAACGGCGTTATATTTTAAAACATAACGAAACGGCGTCGTCCCACTTAATGCGGTGGCCCTTCCGTCTTTTAACACGTGTCCCGAGTCAACTCAGCCTGGTTTTAAAACCGAGTTGACTCACTGTCACTTTCTTCATTCGACCTCCACTGTTGCCCTAATTTTCGAAGCTTAAAAGCTTCAATTTCGTGCAATTTAACTTGATGTTTTCTCATTATTTTCACTCTAATACACTTTTGGAACATTGTGTAAGCGTTTGACATTCATTTAGAGAATCAAGCTGGTCTCATTTGTTCGGTTAGAGGTTTGATAATCAAACCTGCACCTCGGTCGTACATGCTCAATTTTGAGCCAAATCCGATGGGGTTTGTTTTGTTGTGATCCTCTCTTCATGGGGATCCCGTTCCCATTCATAATAGTGGGTTTAATCGCGAGTTTAAAGGTTTGGGTTGTAAACCCATAACCTGCAAGTCAATGGTTGGAGGCTATTTTTTTGTGATTCTTGGTCGCGGATTTATGTTTTTGGTATGCTTATGATGTCTACTTGAAGTCCCTATACACCAAACACAGTTTGGCAAAGCTTGATTCGGTTTCATTATTTTGGGTATTGCATTTCAGTAAAATTTTCTACCCCCCTGTAACCTCCGTTTTCTCCCTCGATTCTCCATGATTTTTAACCATTTTTCTTGCAAAATAAAGCTTATTCTACATAGATTAAGACCCTATGTTTTCGTGCTAAAATATGAACGAAATCGAATTTAATTTCGGTTGGAAATATACCTGTTTAAGCGGACTGTTTCCAATTTCTTTCTCCCTCTTCGATTTCCAATTTCTTCTCCTTGTTTTAGCCTTCTTCTTCTTCCTTCCAGAACTCTCTCTCTCTCTCTCTCTCTCTCTCTCTCCGTGTCTCATAGGTGTGTATATAGTTTATGTATATGGGTGTAAGAGATTTGATGGTTGCCACCTTTCCCTCACTTACCCCCTATCTCATCAACAGCCATACCCATCACTTTCTGAATTTGGGCCATACTCTCTTCCATACCTCCTCACCTAATAGTATATAAAATATACATATGTGGTACACAGCTACCTTACCTCTCTCAAATCCATGTCTCCTCCTATATATTTATATATATATATACATATATATATATATGTATATATAATATTTAATATACATATTACACAACACACACACACACACACACGGCTGATCTATATATATATATATATATATATATATATATATTAAATTAATTTCTTATGCTTAATTAATTAATAAATTAGTTATTCAATTAATTATATGAAATCACATTTTATATTAATTATAACTAATACTTAATTTCTCATATTAATAAATTAATTACATTGAATTAATTTATCATATTCTTAAGGGCATGACGTTTACACTCATTTTTTTCATAACCTCGTAAAACGTGCCTCATTACCCGACATTCTCGGGTCGGGGTATTACATACATAGTACATATCCGAATGCCTCGAGGCCTTAAGTACATGTTGTCCAAAATCTATTACACTTCAAAATTCGACCATCTATGGGTCCTTAGTACTTCCCAAAAGTCCTTGATCATATTAAAGCCACTAGTCGTCATCCCCAAATGGAGCAAGGCTCCCATTCATCATCATTAGTACCTGAAAAATGTTAGGGAATGGGGTGAGCTTCTAGAAGCCCAATGAGTAATTCTAGCATTTTTCATGGGTTTTCAATTGGCAAAGGTTTCGTACATGAGAGGTTCATAAAATACTCACTACCAATTGCTCATACATTTTGAACATAGAGTACATGCAATTTTCATAAAGATAGCTTTGAAACATTTAAAGTATTCAAGCTAAACATACATTTCTTTAAATAGAGCATATGCATTTCAAAACATATAAACATGCACAGTCAAAAATGGGGGTAAAACCTGCTTCCACTTTCAAAGTCATTTGTTATCTTTTCACTTTCATTAGTGGAATCTGTTTCGAACCAAACTCCCATTTTGCATATACGTGGAGATATCTCTTTGCCTGTGGGATCAGATCCGGCTACCAAGCATCCACATGACAGGTTAATTGAGTTCCGAAGGAGCCCAAAATCCTGACTATATGTTGTGTCGCACATGACAGGTCAAATGAGTTCCGAAGAAAGCCCGAAATCCTGACTATGTGCTATATGACACATGACATGTCAAATGAGTTCCGAAGAAACCCAAAATCCTGACTATGTGTTTGTGTGCTTATGCACAATTTATCTTGCATTTAAATACATTTATCCCGTGACTTTTCATAATACTTTCCATGAGTATTTAAAATATGACGTTCATGATTTCATGATAGGATCTTCAAATACTTGGAATAATCAAATAAAATGTAATAGAAATCAATCATTCAGCATGTCATAATAGGATTTATAAGAACGGAATATTTTAAGACAGGAATCATGAAATATTTAACACTCAATGCTTCAGATATTTTGAAATTTAAAACATATTCAAATCCGTGGAATTAAATCTCCACTTCAAATGCAAGATTACTCACCTTGATTCCCTAGGTTTGTACTACTGGTGGGCCTTTCACCTCCCTTTGTAGCTCCTAAGAAAACCATAAGGAACTCGTCAACTTCACATTTACCTTAAATTATTACTTATTCATGCTCTTTCATTTAATTTTAGGCCTGACATATCCTAACTTCCTAGGATTGGTCTTACTGGTCAACTCGTGGTGACTTAATGAGTTTTATTTTTCACGTGACTTATTTTTCAGTACTTATTTCGATATTATGGACCTCACCGTTGGATTCGGAACGTCAAAGAAAGTCAATTTAGACCCTCTTGGCTTTTTATTTGGCTTCGAGTACCTTAGGGGTATTTTGGTCATTTCACGTGTCATAATTTTTCGAGTCCCGTCTCGTGAATCGGACCCCACTATTGATCTCAGAAGGCCCAAGATAATAAGAATACTCTAATAACTTGTTTTATTTGGACATCGGCATATTAGGGGCAATTTGGTAATTTACACTTTAACGTGTCTTAATTTTCGAGATCCCGTCTCATGAAACGGGCCCTACCGTTGGGTTCAGGACGTCCAAAATAGTTTAAAAAATACACTATTCGTTTAATTTATTTGGATTTCGTTTGCTTTATTTATGGCATTTTTGGAATTCTCTTTATTCATAAAATAATTTAAATCAATTATTTATTTATCAAATTATTTTTTAGGGGTATATGGAAAAGAAGTTTCTTAAATAGTGGGCCAGAACCAAATTCCGTGAAACTGTTGGGGGTCAAAATAAAATTTCACTAAATTTCGGTCTGAACCAGAGGGTTCGGTTCAAATTTAAGTGAACCGGTCGAATTTTAACTGAAGCATCCGGTTTGGACCGGTTCATCGTGTAATGCTGACGTCATGATGACGTCAGCCCTAACGTTTTAAAGTTTTAAAACTAATCGTGAAATGCCGTCGTTCCAATAATGCGGTGGCCATCCCGCTGCTTAACACGTGTCCCGAGTTAACTCGTCTAACTCGGTTTAGAACAACGAGTCAACTCGTCGTCTTCCTCACTAATTTCAAAAATGTTGCCCTAATTTTCTGGGTTTCTTCCTTCTCAATTTCGTGCATTTTTGGCCACTGATTTTCTCTGCTCTTAGTTGATACACGTTCCTGGGGATTTGGCCAATCTTTTGGCATTCGTTTGATACTCTAAAACCAACCCAATCGTTCGGTCTAACCCTGAATACCCGAACCTGCAACTCCCTTATAAACTCTCATTTCATCATCATTTCTCGTGTAGTTTGGTTCAGAATGATCCTTATGACATGGAGGTTCAGCCCCCATTCCAAAAACGTAGTTTAAGAACCTAAAACTAGAGTTGGGTTTTATGGTCGAAACCTGCAACTCGTGATTTCATGGTCGATTCTAGGTCTTTGGGGTCGCGGTCTAGCATATTTAAGACACTGGGGTAGTCTATTTTAGGTTCCTATAGGCCAAAATCCAATCAACAATGGTCGGTTCAGACCTGCAAGGTTTGAGGTCCGTTCATGGCGGATGTGCTCTGTGTGGGTGTTTTAGGGTCGATCCAATGCTCTAATTTCATGCATTATTCATGATATTACATTTTAGGTATAATGCATGCAGTTATTTAGGCTCAAAACATCAAAAACAGTAGCAAAATTCTAAACAGAAAATTTTGCAGTTTTGGGTTTATACCTTTTGGCAACGGCTATTCTCTTCTTTGGCTTGGTTCAGGCCCTCTCAACGCTCCTTAGGGTTGCTCAGACTTCTTCAGGTACACTTGATGACATTCACATGCATGCACACACATATACACACGCAAGGTCTCACTTTCTCTCTCTAGGTTCTCTCCACTTTCTCTCTCTAACATTCAGAATGCACACCCACACTTCTGGTTCTTCTTGCCCACCGTGCATGCATGGTGCATATATAAAAATCAGATCTCTTCCTTGTTGTTTCATCTCCCAATTTCATGATGAGCTTGCATGAATTTTAGTTGGAAGGAGATGCCATCATATGCATGTATAGGCATGATGGCCTAGGTGTGTAGGGTGATGTAGAGATGATGTGTTGCATGCTTGGTCATTGGCCAATTTGGGAGGTGGCTTTGGCTGAATGGGTTTTAAATACATTTTGTTGTGTATATAGACACAAAGGTGCTAACAGCTTAGTTGGTAATTTTTTTGGATGCACAAAGTCCTGCCCACTTGGTCAAGGGTTTAATTCTCCTTGGCCTCACTTTTGGCTATTTTTCTCTATTTTAGGCTTAGGCCTCGTTTGGCAGACGCAAAATTCCATTTCGGCTATTTCCTTAATATTTTCTTTTTCGTTGCTCCTTTTTCGGCGCGGTTTCTTCTGAGGGTTTTGTCTTTTGGTTAGCCTCGTTATCAAATGCCTCGTATCAGTTATTATTTATTTGCGGCTGTCATAGTTCACTAATTCGAGTTTCTTTAGTGTTAAAATAACATTATTTCACCTAATTAATTGGTAATTAGGTTCGGGCATTACGCCCTCATTTCTGATGTGCTTAATTATTTTATGGGTCTATCATGAGGTTCCCGATTAACTTCTTAATTATTCTTTATGTTTGGTTCTAATTAATGATTAGCAACTAATCATTACTTAATCAGGCTCGGGGTGTTACATTTAATTTCTTTTTATATTTCTTAAAAATATAAATTATTAGGACTATAAGTCTAAATTGTGTTGGTTAATTCGTATTGACAAAATTATATGTTGTAATGTGTCCAAATCCAAGATAGCCAATATTCTCAAGCCTTACATCACTCAAACATTTGAGATGCATCTTCATATTATATAGTGATGGGTATATAATGGTAAGCCACAAGTACATGGATCGAATACGTTGCAAGGGGTTGTACACACACACACACACATCATGCATGCACAAATATCTTTAACATGTTTTCATAACAAGTGTGTGTTCAATGATTATCTGTGATGTATTTGACCATTTTTTAAAGTGCATAAATATTTTAATGTATTCAAAATAAGTTAATACATCAAATAAGCCTTACTGCACATTCAACACTAGCTGGCTTAATCGGGGTCTAGTGGCTAGCTCACTGAAGTTTGCCAAATAGTTGGCTCAAACGAGTTAGCCTGTCACAATCCGAAAGCCACCTTATGCGGATTAAGGGTTGGTGACTGATACTGTCACTCAGACAGGCCATACAAAATCAAATGAATCGTACAAGACAGTAATAATTTTTTTCTTTTATTTATCACGCGCGAAAGCTACACATATGCTACTCATCTCATATTCAAATCAACTTTAACAATTATCGATAAGATTATCTTCAAGTACAATTTATATTATCATTAATCGTCATTCAAATCTAATAACATTTTTAGTGTCACTATGTCACAATATTTATCATTAGTATTGACCTTACAAGATATATATATATATATATATATATATATTCAATTTAAGACTCGGAGCTATACAACGTCAAGATTGCCACACAAGCTCCATTAGTCACCATCATTGTCTTTCATTCCATATTGTGTTATGTGAAAAATCATTATAATTCTAGAGTGAGTTAACTTAACTTAATAAGTAAATCCTTCACCCTGCCATGAGTTAAACAAAGGTGTATAATAAGAGAATAGTTACAGGATTCCAAGCTTAAAGGAATCGACCATCAAGCCAGAATAACACAATTCATAAGAAGTTCACAAATGTAATAACAATGACTAAGCAAGTCAACAAGCACAAATTTATAAACATATATCGTTTAGCTACCCCAATCGAGGGACTCAAATTGAATACAAAGATAAGCCTCATAGGTGTATTTATCATCCAAAGGTAATATCATCAAATTAACAAATAATGTGAAATCAAACATATAGAATTCTAAGTCAAATAGATATACGAATCTGAGTCAAATGGATATACGAATCTAGGTCAAATGTATAACACCTGCGACTAATAAATAGGGTGATATGTATCGAAACCTCTCCGGACAAATATTATTATTTATATACACAAGAGCAGGATGCGACAGAGTTTACGTAACGTAATAGGAATCATCCAAATAAAAGACCATTATAGAAAAAAAATTACATAGGCAATATGGTAAGTGTAACACTCCGACCCAAAATCACCCGAGCAAATTTCCGTTAACCCGAACTATTAGACGAGATGTGCCTTACGGGGCTAAGTTACCTCACTAGAAATGAATTTGTAGAAGTCATTGTTAGGGTTCATTTTTTTAAATTGAACCTATAAGTTTGATTTTAGGGTTCCTTTTACGATATCCGAATTATAGTTCGGTTTACTGTTTTGAAAACCCTGGGTATTCGAATAAATACGAGTACGTAGTAATAAATGTATATGAATACGTGTAAATATATATGTACGTATACATGTATAGGATGAGTATATACAGATTTGGTATATATATAGTGTATATATATATATATGTAAGTATATATATAAGACGTATATGATAAGTATAAGTATATAAATATATACATATATGGTATATATATGTATGCTGATGAGTATACATATATATATATATACATATAGTGGGCAGTACGTGTAAAATGCGTGTATACATGTAAAAAGTGTGTAAATATATACGGCTGTGTATGTGTGTGTAAAGTGTATATGTATATATATATATATAGTATGTGAGTGTGTAAAATATATATATATATATATATATATATACATATGAAGTTATGTATGCAGTAGAGTGCGCGCGTGTGCTGACATAAGTATATATAAATAATATATAATATATAAATATCATGAAATTAAAAACAAAAAAAAAGGAAAAGAAAAAAGAAAAAAAAAGATCAGAATAGAGAAGAGAGATAAGAGGAAACTGCCGTGAAGAGAGAGAGAGAGAGAGAGAGAGAGAGAGAGGCGGTGGAAGAAGATGTTTTGGGGTAAGTGTGTGTTTGTATATACGCCTATACATATGCATGCACTGCATGCCTTAGGAAAGAAAGAAAAGAAACAAAGAAAAAGGATAGAGAGAAGAAGAAGAAGAAGGAAGGAAAGAAAGAAGTTGCAACCAAGAAATTGCTGCAATTACTAGAATTTAGAAAAGGTAAGTTCCTCTTTGAATATTTCAAAGTTTTTAGAAGCCTAAATGCATGTACATGTTTTAAAGTTAGTAAATATAGCTTAGAGAAGAACAATGGGGTCTAAAGGATGCAAGAAACCATGAGAAGATAGAAAACCACCATTGATGACCACTTTCAAGTAGGTCTAAACCAAACTCTGTAAAACCCAAAACCAATACTTAGAACTTGAACTAGATGTCACAAGGGTTTTAGAAACCCTAGACCGTGACCAAAAAACCTAAGGGAAAGCCTCTAAATCTCAAGTTGCAGACATGGTGCAACAAACCCAAAAGCCACAATTGAACACCTAAGTTTGATTTTAGAACGGGGAAGTACTCCCCACAGTGTAAGGATCATCACAGAACAAACCCTATCCATTTTGATGGAGAAATGAGCATTTACTAAATTGTTTATAAAAACTACCATAGCCATTCAACCAAGCTTTTTAGCCCACCTCAATGGCTCAAACCAACGCCAAAATGATCCCCATGATCTTAGGAGTTCATAGGAACAAGAAACAGGAGAAATGGAGTTCTAGAACTCCACGAAATAGAGAAGGAAGAGACCTGCAAATTAGGGCAACCTCTGTGTAGAAAATGAGGAAGACGATGAACAGTAAAACGACATGGCATCGTTTTTAAGTCCTGTTTAAGTAGAACTATGTCATTTTGATATTGTTTTAAGTTTTTAAATTTCTGATTCAGACTATTTGGTAACAAGTGTAGGAAATTGATTTAATAAACATGTTTGGAACATGAATAACCTATCCTAGTTATCATAGTTTTAAACCCCTATCCACTGTTTTGCCAAAAGGAAATTCAGAAAAATAAACAGGGGCTGCTGCCCCTGAGGATTGAACCCATGACCATCATGCGTGTGGAAACTTGTACCCCACACGTGGACCACTATGCCACTAAGGCACGTGTGTTACAATCCTGCCAAAAATAATATAAAATATTATTTTAAATAATTAAATTAAATTAATTATAGTAATTAATCCCGATACCTGAATAATTTAAAAGTATAGTGTACTCTTATTATGTTGGGCATTCTAAACCTAATGGCAGGATCCGTTTGACGAGACAAAGTCCTGAAAAATTAAGATACGTAAAAGTACAAAATTACCATATTGCCTCTAGTGATGCCCAAAGCTAAATTGAGACCTGTAAAAGCCTAAATCTATTTTTTTTCAATGTTCCAGACTCAATGGTAAATTCCATTTTACCAAATAAGATACTTATGATGTTGATATGTATACTTGACTAAATTCTAGAAATTAGGCTACACGTAGCATTGAACTAAGAACTATTTATTGAATGAATAGGGACTTCAAAAGGGAAAAGGAAAATGATCTAATTGAAAGGAACGAGAACTGTGTTAAAAGTAAGTAAACCCTGACACTCTGATATGCGGTATTTCTTAGCCATGTCATAGTTTATTCCTTGATACTGCCAAATTGTACTCTTATACTTACTTGACATTTATTGATTCCACAAATTGATGATTGTTCTATCTTATGAAAATTATTGAGAATCTGATTTCTATATCTTGATCCTGATTGATTATACACTTTTTACCATGCCTTGAAAGATCAACTGATATGTTCTCACTGCTGAGAAAAATGATATTCCACATATATATGCACTTTTCGTGAAATTATGGTAATCATGATATATTATGAGTACCCGGAGTTGTGCTCAGTCACAACGTCCATCCGATGCTTCATGTAAAACGGTAAATGACCATTTTGGCCCTTTTACATATAAAAGTCCGAATTAAAATCTTGGAAAGGCTAAACTGACTTTCTTCGACACTCCGGACTCAATGGTAGAGTCTATTCGACCAAAAGAAATGTCTAAAATAAAAGACATAAAATTTGATGAATAGCATATGTCAGGTGACTATGAACTGAAATATTGCCAAAGAACTAAACTGAGGCAAGTACGAGAAATGAAATACGAAAAGACATGACATGTAAACATATGAAATAAATGACTTTAATTTAAAGTTAATGGAGCTACTAGAAGAGTATAAATTGAAATAAATTAAATTTCTAACACATTAAATTGTGTCATAGATTAAGAGTACAAGTACATATGAATTTATGAAATCATTTTAGGATCTAATACGATTTAAGCATAAGATAAGGAACATTGAGATGATTTTACAATAAATGTGAAGTTGATGAGATATTTATGAATTGTTCTTAGGAACTACAAGGAAAGTGGGAAAGCGCATTATTAGCACTAACCCTAAAGGACCAAGGTGAGTAACCCTACATTCGAAGTAGAGATTTAACTCCATGAATTTCAAAGAAGTTTTGAGCTTAAGTCATGAAAAGTATTTGAATATCGAATTCAGTTTTCATACGCCTTCTGTTTTAAATTACTCTGTTCAGATAACGGATTTACTTACAGTTTCCTTTAAATATGCCTTAGCATGTTTGAGTTTTTATATTGCAAAATCTCTGAGATATATTCTGAATTCATATATTCTGAGAATTGAAAGTTCTATACTTTGTGTTTGAATACTCTTAAATAGTATTTATGAGAAGAAGTCATGAGATAAAAGTAGCTTCTTGAAATACAAGATAACTGTGCATAAGCACGAGCCAGGGTATTGGGGTTCGCAAGGGACTTCATTATCCTGTGGAGCCGACAAGCTTTTGGGTTCTACGGAATTCAATTGTTTGTCAAATGCCTGATAGCAGGATCTAATCCCACAGGCATAGAGATATCTCGACAAGAGTAAAACGGGAGTCTGGTTCGAAACAGATTCCAAGAGTAAAAGTGAGAAAAAAAGATATTTGAAAATGAAAGCAGATTTTAATCTTCATTTTCATAGTTACATGTTTGAGTTCACATATACTCTATTTTAAGAAGAACATATTTTTAGCTTGAACACTTTACATGTTTCAAAGTTATGAGTTTTATGGAATGCATATATTTGTATTCAAAGTTACAAGTTATATATGAAAAAGCATATGTTTGCTTGAATACCTTACATGTTTCAAAGCTATGAGTTTTATGAATGCATATATCTGTGTTCAAAAGATACGAACAATTGACAGTGATTGATTTATAAACCTTTATGAGCTAAAACCACTGTTGATTGAAAACCCCATGACGAATGTTGGAATTGCTCACAAGCTTAGATTAGCTTACCCGGACTTTGTTCGGATCCCCCTTTCAGGTGACTGACAGCAGTCGAGTTTTGAAGACGGTGAATCTGCCGGCTTATGGAGATATAATTAGATGGTTCCTTTTGGAGTTATGTAGAGTTTATTAGCACTTATGTTTAAGATACAGTACGATAATATGTATAAACCCTACGGGGTAGTTAATGTTGATGGTTGTATGATATAAGTCTGTAATATTTTAGTTATACTCTGAATATATAACCATGTATGCTATGTAAAGAGCGGCAGTATCAGACGGGTGTGCGTAAATTTAAATAAGAAGAGAAAAGAAAAAGTTTTTCACGCTTCCGCAAAACGTATGTCGCACATCTATTCGATACCGCTGCTTATGTGAGCCTTTGCCCAAGGGTCCTCGGGCCTGAGAGTAGCGGTCGCGATGCGAGATCCGCACAGGGTGGGTTTCGGGTCGTGACAATGTATAACACTTTAAGCTTTTAGTATGATCTAATTTTATAATCATGTGTACCGCTATGAAGAACGGCAGTACCGGATGAATGTGCGAAAGTATTTTAAGAAAAAAAAAAGTTTTTCACGCTTCCGCAACCACAAGTTGCACATCTATTCGATACCGCTGCTTATGTGAACCTTGCCCTAAGGCCCTCGGGCCGAAGGGTGGCAGTCCCGACACGAGATCCGCACAGGGTGGGTTTCGGATCGTGACATTAAAGACGCGTATAATAAAATATTTTTTACATCATTTGTTGATTTGATGATATTATTTTTGAATGATAAATATGTCTACGAGGTTTGTCTTTGTATTTAATTTGAATCCCTTGATTTAAGTAACTAAATAATATATGTTGATAAATTTATGCTTATTAATTTACTTAATCATTGTTATTATTTTTGTGAACTTCTTATAAACTGTGTTATTCTGATTAGATATCGATTTGTTTGAACTTAAAATTTTGTAATTAATTATTATTAGAAAATACTGAAGTTAGTTTAAATTGTTTTCAAAATAATAATTATTATAAGAAAAATTGAATTCAAGCAATCATGTGGAATAAAGTACAACCCTATTTATTATTTTTATTTTAAAAATAAAAATTAAGAAGCGGGGCCATTAATTACTGGTCTAGTAGCGTCTGGTGACGTGGACGGTACAGATTGAGTCGATGTGGTCGAATCTTTACAAATGAAGGCGCGATGATTTAGCAGCAGTTTTGAATTTGCCGTCACTTTTTATACAAAGTTTTATAATATGTTCATATTTTTACCCTCACCAATTTCGTTTAATTTCCCAATCAATCAACGAGCGTATATTGTGGTCCGGCGGCCTAATTTAGTCTTTTCACTCGTCAGAATCGTACGGTTCCACAAGTTAAAACCCATCGAGAGTACACACCAAAACCAGTGACCAATCACACCCACTGCATGCACAGCTGAAGGCCTAAATGAAAAAATAAAAGAAAATCATTTTCCGTCCCCCCGTCTCCATCTCTCTTTCTCTCTCTCTACACTCTGTATGCTCCCACTCTCTACACAACACGGACTGAAGGTGGGAGGTCGAAGCACTCCTCTCTCTTCTGGATCTCTGCTGAAGTTTTCTCTCCCATTTTGTCCTAGTAATTCACTGCGGTAGGGTTTTCTTTGCCAGTTTTGTTTGGTTTCCCTCTACTTTAGGAGTGGTTGGGTAGGTTCTTGCTTGCAATTTTTTTTTTTTTAAATTTATATATACACATGCATCTATATATAGAGAGATATATTTGTATATAATCGACTAAATTGGGTTTGGACTGGGGAATCGCATTTGTTTCTATCTTCAATTTGGTGGTGATAGTTCCTAAGTTAGTCTTCAAGTTCTTCATTAGGTATAACTAGGATTTTAACAAGTTATAGTTTTGTGTATTTGCATGTCTTTTTTTTTTTTGCATAATCTTACAATGTTGATATTTCTTATGCTTTGCTCAAAATGTGGTCCGTTTGGTTGCTGAGAGTGTGCCGATGGCAATGAAATTGAATGTTTGAATAAGAGGGTTTCATCATTGGGGAGTAGAGAAAGCAAAAGTTTCTATGCGTAATTCATCTGTTTGCTTAGCGTTTTTTTCCCATTTTTCCGAAACTAAAAAACAAAATAAAAGGGATTTTTCAAAATTATATATTCTTTCTTCAATTTTCTTTGCAGTCAAACAGAGGCTGCATTTTTTGGGCTATTTTATTCTAGTATATCTCACTCCTGACTCCTGTTTTCCTCTAGGAAAATGAGAAGTGAGGATAACATAGGGCTTGGTGCTGTTTTATGGTCTTATATGAACCATTTTTTGGGCTATTTTATTCCTAGTATATCTCACTCCTGAGTCCCGGTTTCCTCTCGGGAAATGAGAAATGAGGATAACATAGGGTTTGGTGCTGTTTTATGGTCTTATATGAACCAGAATCTTGTAGATTTAACGATGACGCGTTATGGTTTTGTATTTGTTAAAAATTTATGTTGTTTTGTTAATTGCAAGTCGAAATTTCATTTTAAAGTAAACCAACTTGAGTTCCCTTTCCGTTAAAGTAAACCAACTTGATTTCCCTTTCCCTTTCCGTAGATTTAACGTTGGCGCCTTCTGGTTTTGTATATGTTAAAAATTTATGTTGTTTTGTTAATTGCAAGTCGAAATTTCATTTTAAAGTAAACCAACTTGAGTTCCCTTTCCGTTGAATATTTGCTCAATGTCATGTATTCTTGATTGTTTCTTATTTTCAGATGGCATTTGATTTCAGCTTTTGTTTATGGTACTTTCTTAGGCATGCTGAAAGAGATGGAAGAGAGCCCCTCATCTGCTCTTTTGGAAGGGAAAATAACCGGAATCAGATTTGGTTTGGCCACTCGAACCGAAATTGTGAGTGACAATTCTTAATTTTTTATTTTTTCAAAAAAACTGTTTCCTTTATTCCCTTATTGCTCAAAGGGAGTTCTTACAAGAGTTAAGTTGAACAATTCTTCCAGGATTGTTTTATATCCCAGGATGATTTTTTTTTTTTTGGTAATAAATCATCCCAGGATGATTTTGGGCACTTCTTCCAAACAAATTATTGGCCTAAAATTAGTGTTCAAAGCATGACTATTCTATCATAAGCTAGAAAAATGATTAATTTTAGGCCAATATTTTGCTTGGAAGAAGTGCATAAAATCATCATATTCCAAACATTATGGGAGTGGAGGCTTGGAGGGAGGTAGAAAGAGTGAGAGGAAGGGAAATGGGGTGATCACAGTATCTCAATAAAGATTAGGATTGTATCATGGAATGTTTGTGGTCTTAACGACCTTGAGAATAGGGTAGTGTTGAAATTTTATTTGAGGGAGTGGAAAGCTAGCTTGATGTGTCTTCAAGGGACCGAAATGGTGGCTATGTCCAGCCTAGTAGTAAAAAGTTTGTGGCAAGACAGATTTGGAGATGTTTGTGGTCTTAACGCCCCCCTGGAGAACAGGGTAGTGGTGAAATCTTATTTGAGGGAGTGGAAAGCTAGCTTGATGTGTCTTCAAGAGATTCAAATGGAGGCTATGTCCAACTTTATTGGTAAAAAATTCTGTGGGGATACAGATTTGGAGATTGGGTGACTGGATGCTAGGGGAACAAAAGGGGGTGGTGTTTGGTTATATGGAATAAGGAACTAATAAATAAACATATGTTGCTTATGGTGACTTTTCGTTTCATGTTTATTCTCTTTCATTGAAGATGGTTCAAAAGTGCCTTTTCATGAGTTTATGGCCTAGTGGTGGATGGAGATAGAGGCATATGGAACTGTCCGTGATGTATTTATTGGGGGTTTCAATGTGGTGTAGTTCCCAAGTGAAAGGACAACCTGATTGATTTCTTCCCCAACAATGAAGGAGTTGTCTGAATTCATTGATTCCCATAATTGAATGGATTTTCCATTTGTTAGAGCTCGGTTCACTTGGTCAAACGATAGAGAGAACCCAACTTTCAAGAATTGATAGATTCATGGTTTTTATTGACTGGGAGGAGAAAATTTCATATATAGCTCAGGCGGCTTTTCCTAGAACGGTATCCAATCATATTCCAATTCTCCTTTATAGTGGCATAATCAAGGCCGTTCAGGTTCATGTGGTTACAAGAAGAGGGTTTTGGAGAGCTGGTGAAGAATTGGTGGGTGAGTTGTAGTCCTTTAGGAGCTTTGAGTCATGTTCTTGCCAAGTAAGTTGAAGATACAAAAAAAAAAAAGCTCTAAAGAAAAGGAATAAGGAAGTTTTTGACAATCTGGGGGAAGAAATCAAAGGTGATGGAGGAGATCAACGTTTTGGATGGGAAGGGAGAGGTTGGAGGCTCTAATGAGGAAGAAAGAGCTTTTTAATACAATTATTTCTCATCAAAAAAAAAAAAAAAAAAAGGAAGAATGAGCTTGAAGAGAGGATAGGAAAGCTGAAATGGGTAGGTTGGTTAGCTTTGTGGCTGAAGCGGATAGGACCATGAAGTTCTTCCATCTATTGGCTACTCCTACTGAAGGATGAACCACATAGGGAAGCTTATTGCATAGGGGAAATAGGTGACAGGAGAAGACAATATCAGGGAGGAGGTTGTGAATTTTTGGAGGAATTTATTTGTGGACGATCATTGGTGGATGCCTAGCTTAGATTGTTTGAAGTTGAACCAACTTAGGGAGGAGGAGAGGGTATGATTGGAGAGATCACCTTGTTAAAAGGAAGTGGAAGAGGTAGTAAAGAGTTGTAATGGGGATAAACATAAAGCCGTAGAACCTCATGGCCCATGGGTGTCTATGACATTCTTTCATCACTGTTGGAATGTGGTGAAAATGGATGTCCTAGCAACCTTATATCACTTCTATGAGCATCATGAGTTTGAAAAGACCATTAACACTTCTGGTAGTGTCACGTTCGAAGATTAACTTGACCATGAGCGAATTGATTCTTGTGGGTCAAGTGGAGGAAGTGGATAGACTTGCTTAGATTTTAGGATGCAATATGGGGAACCGTCCAAGCATCACACTCTGGGCTCTCATTAGGAGCTTTGTGTAAAGCTTCTATCATATGGTAGACCATAGAACAAAGATTTGAGAGGATATTGGCTGGGTGTATGAGACTATTTGTCCAATGCTTTGATCAAAAACACCTTATCTAGCTTGCCCATGTATTCAATGTAGTTAAAGGCGAAAGGTGCCTTTAAGGCGTTAAGGTCCTACATTGCCTGAAAAACAAGGCGACAAAAAAACGCTAACTTGAATGAAGCAAGACGCTAATTAATAAAATAATTAAAAAATATATTATTTATTAAATGTTCATTTATTCTAAGTTAAACAATATCTTATGTAATAATACTCATGTAATACTAAAAAATTTAATTTAAAGGATGACATAACATAATTAAATTTTAAGCAAAGAAACGATTCTAAACTTTTTCTTCCCTTTTTATTCTATTACTTTTATATTTGGTCAAATATTACCAGGACAAAAATATCTTTAATACTAAAACAACAAGACAAGGTACATGAACATGTTAAAAAAAAGATGTTTGATTATGTATTATATGTTGCGTTATTTTTGGTCCCTTCAGGAGTAGTGAGGAGGCTAGTGAAGCTACAAAGATATTTTCCATGGGGGAGGCATGGGGCATGGATTCAAATATCATTTGGTGGAGAGATGAAGGTGCAGTTTAGGGGGGGGGGGGGGGGGCTTGGGTATCAAGGATTTGAGGAGATGTAACCCGGTGTTACTGGGTAAGTGGTTGTGGAGGTTTGGGTGGAGTGCAATAATTTGTCTAGTAAAGTACGGGTGTGGCAGAGTTAGTTGGCTTTTTAAAGATGTTTGATTATCTCACGAGTTAGGTGTTTGGAAGAGCTTTAGAAAGGCATGAGATGAATTTTCAAAGCATATCGGAATCAAAAGTTAGCAGTGGCTAAAGGGTGAGATTCTGGTCAGATTGATGGTGGCGAGGATTCTGCATGCAGTCTTTTCTTGAGAATATTTAGGATTGCTGTTGACAGATGGGCAATGGTAGGGGACTGCATGAGGTTGTCAAGGGTTAACTATAGTGTGGGATATTCAGTTTTATAGACCTTTACAAGATTGGGGATTGCAAAGAGGTTGACAATTTCTTTGCTTTATTGTATGACCAAGAAATTAATGAGGGGGGAGCAGATTCCTGGATGTGGAGAGGCTCGCAGGGAAGTATTTTCCACTTCAAGTCTTTTTATAGGCTCCTTTGGCAAGAGGGTGATGGTAACTTTCCCTGGAAGGGCATATGGCACACAAAAACTCCTCCGGAGATGAATTTTTTGTGCGGACAACAACTTTTGGTAGAATTTTGAATCTTTGATCATAGACAATCTTAAGAGAAGACTAATTCTGTCTATATGGTGCTGTTTGTGTAAAAGAGACAAAGGAACAGTCAGTTATTTCCTCCATTGCAATGTCACTAGAGAGCTATTGACGCTTCTTTTTGTTCTTTTTGGGGTTATTGGGTGATAGTTCGATCTGTATCGGAGGGGTGGCAGGGTGAAGAGGGCGGTTAGAGTGGTGGAGAGAGTCCCTCCATTTAGGTTAATGGTGGTGCATTTGGAGAGAGAAATGAAGGTGTTTTTATTTTTATTTTTTTAAGGAATGGAGTCCCCTTAACATGTAATTATTTCATTAGATCCCTTTTTTTTTAAAAAAATTTAATTACGGAGACTCTTTTAGATTTCTTCAACGGTATGAGACTATAATGATGTATAGTTTTTGTTCACACTTGAATGAAAAAAAAGTATAGTTCTGTTCACTCCTTTTGTACATGGGTGCAACCCCCTTCTGATGCTGTTCTTTAATACTATTACTTATCAAAAAAGGAAAAAAAAGAAAAAAAGATATTTCCTGTTAAAATAGAGATTTACAGCTCTGAATCTTGTGATTAGTTCTGATTTAATTTACTGAATAATTCGGTAATATATATTTTTTGGGTAGTGTACTTCTTTCGCTGATGTCGTTCTTTAATACTAACACTTATCAAAAAAAGAAAAAAAGGAAAAAAGATATTTCCTGCTAAAATAGATATTTACAGCTCTGAATCTTGTTTTTAGTTCTGATTTAATTTACTGAATAATTCGGTTATATATATTTTTTGGGTAGTATACTTCTCTCGCTGATGTTGTTCTTTAATACTAATACTTATCAAAAAAGAAAAAAAAAGAAAAAGATATTTCCTGCTAAAATAGATATTTACAGCTCTGAATCTTGTGATTAGTTCTGATTTAATTTGCTGAATAATTTGGTAATGTATACATTTTTGGGCAGTGTACTTCTTCCAACAGTGACTGCCCCATAAACCATGCTAGCCAGCTCTCAAATCCATTCCTTGGGCTTCCCCTTGAATCTGGTAAATGTGAATCTTGTGGTACTGCTGAACCAGGGAAATGCGAAGGTATGCAAGATTTCATCTTCCCAGCTTTCTTATTTTGTGAAAACTGGGTTGTTCTCAAAATCAGAAAATGTACTGGAGCAGATAAACATGTCCATTGTATATGTTTGGGGAAGTACTGCTGAAGTTCTTTTCAATTTTCTCCTTTCAGGTCATTTTGGATATATTGAATTACCAATTCCAATATATCATCCATGCCATGTTAGTGAATTGAAACGGATGTTGAGTTTGTTGTGCTTGAAGTGTTTGAAGATGAAAAATAGGAAGGTATTGTATCCTATGAGTTATTCTTTTCCTTACAGAGTGGCGTTGGGTTGTTGCCGCAAGGATTTGGTAATTGCATGCATGCCATTTCTTTGTTTTGCAATGGAAATAAGAACCTGAAATTGTTTTGTAGATTTATCCAATGTAGTTGCACTTGGTTCTCAGCACTGGAAGAATACAGAGATCGTGAAAGTGATCTCTGTGTACCCATCTCATTTTCGTACCTGTTCAATATTCTTAAACTTTTTAATGGTGTGATCTCGGTGCACCCCATCTCATTTTCTTGCCTCTTCAATATCAATTTTAAATTTTTAATGGATTTTTTTCCCACTACTTGATGGGATCTTTTACCCCATCTATTTGTTTCTGATATTGAGGGGCATCAACAACTATGAACAACAGTGTATTTTTGCTGAAATATCTCTTGAATTTCTTTGAGAATAAAATGCAAGACTGTCCTTATTTCCTGATCTGCCTCATGGTTTCCAGTGTTGACTTCATGAGATGTATTGCCACCCTTAAAATTGGATTATAATATGTAGAAAGTTATGCATTGGAAACACTGTTATCAGCATATGAAAATTTTCTGATACTCAGGGAAATGGTGAGTAAAATTTTTCTGACACACAGGGAAATGTTGACAGAAATATATTTATTCAAATAAGTCAAAACACTTGGTAAGGCATAATATTTTTTTTTTGGAAATGCTGAGAAATATAGGATAGTTTTGTCCAAAGTTGAAAATTTTACGCAAAGATTTTTTCTTTTCCAAATAAATAAAGCAGCTTTGTAGAAATAAACCATTGAAGAAAAGGCAAACTGTGTAGTGTACATGGTAGTTGTACAACTTATACATGCTCGGACACTGCCAACTCAAAAGACAAGATTATCAACATCTTGGAAGTCAATATCTTGGTTCTTTCTCAAATAAAATGCTTAGAAGCTCTGCTGCTTTTTCAGAAGAACAAAGGGAAAATAACATTGAGAAAAGCAAAGATTCAGGAAGAGTATATATTTTCTGCCTTTCATTGACACACTTCATTTTTGAATATACATTTGATATGCTGTTTTCATAATATCCATACCAAATAAAGGAGTTTGTTGATTGTTGACTTCTTCTGTCATTTGCTTCTCTTCTATTCGCTTTCCTTTTCATTTTCTATTTTGAAAGATGTCTTTGACTGTTTCTTCCGCACTTTAAAACTTTTGCATTAAATTAATCATTGTCACTTAATATCATTTTATGTCACATGTAATTATTTCTTTTTTACTTTGTGAATGTTAATTTTCATGCGTAATTCTTACAAAACATTTGCAAAATCGCTCCAGCTTTTCTTAATTGAGAGGGTGATCCTTGATTTTGTTATGTCTCAATTTGAATGTAAAATCTTCAGGGATTACCACCGGTTCTATTCTTATCCTATTTTTAAAATTTTTTCACAATAAATAGTTGATAAAAAGTGAGGGGTCTTCTGTGCCTCAGTTCTTTCGTTATTTTGCAATTAATTTAGCTGGACTTTGCATTTGACATGCTATGATACTTCCTCTGTGTTCTGTATTTGTATTCAGGTCAAGAACATTGGTTTATTTGAAAGGTCGTTGGCTTCATGTTGTGAGGTGAGCGTCAAACTGTCAAAATGATTGCTAGGAATGTGACAATGTTATTTTGTCTGCAAATGAGTAGCATTTTGTACTTATTTGGTCTTATCACTATTTATTCATCTGTTTATTTAGTTTTTTCTATTGAGCTTGGTTTCCTTCTCTATTTCTCTCTAAGATATGAAGCTATACTACTAAGTTGAGGGATTATGTAAATTGGTCAAGATTTCCAACTAGAAGAGAGAGATGAGAGACAGAACTAGAAAAAAACAAATGAAAAATTGAAAATGAAAGTGGAAGGGAAAAATTTTTCTTTGAAGGAATTGAACTTCAATGTTCCTCATTTAACCAAGTAATCCGCTTTGACTTAGCTGGTCTGGGGATCCAAGAAAATGACTCGTCAATGTGATGAATCAGACCTTTGTATCTGTATTAAACAAAGATCTTTATATGATGATCTCCCTTTGGACCTCATGCTGTGGTTGATCCTTTGATTATTGGCAGTTCTTTAGCAGAAATTAAGCTTGATATAGAATGATCAATAAAGTCTTTCAATGCCTACATTTAGAGTTCATAGCTCGAAAATAGAAGAGGCTCTTTCCTCAGCTCTATGCTTTCCATGAGGGAAGGGCAAACGATAATTGCCCATCACAATTTACCTTTAACTTGCAATCTGGCAGGCGGCTCAAATTGTCACTACGCTTGTCTTGGTTGGGGGAGGCAAACATGCTGAAAGTTGATGTCTAACTGTGTAGACATTGATTCCTCTTTGATTTATAACATTATGAATGCTCTTAATGAGGCCAATGTTCTCGGATTATCAAGCACTTGTCCATTAGAAGAGGGTCCATCTCTGAATATCCTTCCATTACTCTCTTCCCATATCACCCAATTAATTGTGAAGAATGCACATTGTCATATTTCTGTCTTGCGTATGCAACATTGAAAACTAGAAGCAGTTGTCATTATTAGAAGTTCTATATCCAATGTCAAAATCCAGTTTTCCCCTCCAGTAGAAAGAAAGAATGATGCATTCGAATGGTGCCACATTTGGTGTTTTGGGGGGGGGGGGGATGGGGATGGGGAACAAGGGAAGGTGCTCCATTGGTCCTCTTTGTTTTACATGCATGATGCATATGCTTAGTGACAAGGCCTGATACTTTTTCTTCTTGCGGAGAAGGTCACAAGTGTTGATTTTGCACAACTCAATGTCCAAGCATTGATTTTTAACCTTTTGTGTATAGAAATACTTCTTGGTACTTCATCTCCCTATTAGTCATCGTATTACGATTGTAAATATAAAAAGTTGTTTGTAAGTTACTATAGTTGATCTTTTATCCAGTACTCCATGTTTTTCTTATCCAAGAATTGAAGATAATGGCTAAGAATTATGAATTTAAGATACACCATTCTTTGTATTTCAAAGTTGCAGATATGTATTTTTAGTTTGTGTGAAGTCTAGTTGTTTTGTGAAGGTATTTATCAAAAAATGTTCTTTTGAAGGTGGAAAAAATAGGTGTGTTGCGTGCTCATACTTGTGTGTATCTAGTTTTATTTGGTCTAAGCACTCTGCCTATCGCTTAGTTCCCTTGCTGAAGGTTGCAAGGAAAGTTTGTTTTTGAACAATTTAGAGTACGTTTCTTTGATAGAATTTTAAGTTGGCTTAGTTCCCTTGCTGGAAGGTTGCAAGGAAAGTTTATTTTTGAACAATTTAGAGTATGTTTCTTTGATTAAATTTTAAGTTGCTGCGAAAATCACCCCCCCCCCCCCCCCCCAAAAAAAAAAAAAAAAAAAAAGAAAAGAAAAGGAAAAAAAACACGTGAAAATGTAGTGAGAATTGAGCAAGTAATAATTTAACTGGTCAATAACAAGTAATATTAATAATCAATGCAATCTGGTTTATGTCAGATTTATTAGGTTCAAGAGGTCCATCTCTCCCTAACCTCTAGCTATTAGCTTGAATGGTAGATGTAGGGTTCAAGTCCCAATCTGGACAAGTATGTGCATGTACTAAAAGACTTTGGATGTGTGTGTACTACTAACGAAAAAAGAACTTTTTTTTTTTTTTTTCCCAATTAATAGATGACATGATTAATGATTTGAACCTTTAAATGCCCATTTTGTCGTGGTCAAAGATTACTATTAAGCCAAGACATTGGTGGTCTATTTGTCCTAAGAATTAATTAAACACCTAGAAAACAATAAGGAGCTATCGCAAGAAATGAATGCATTTGTTAGGCACCAACAAAATGAGACGGGGGCAAGTTGTGCAAGGCAGTTTAACCATTTATATGAATTATTTTTTTTTTGTTTTTTAGGAGGCTCCACAAGTTTCTATCGATGAGGTTAAAACGACAGATGGTGCTTGCTCCTTGAAGTTGAAACTACCATCTAGGTCAAGACTCCGAGAAGGCTGTTGGAATTTTTTAGAAAGATATGGTTTTCGCTACGGTGATGACTTCTGTCGAACTTTGCTTGCTTATGAGGTTTGGCTTTTTCTGTGCCCCCATTTCTCGATTAACCTTGCCAATGATGGTGTAATGGATTTCATTCTTTATATTAAACCATTTCATGGCTTCTGATTAATATATCTTTCATCTTTTCCATGCGTGTGAGTTGTCATTTTATTTGTGAACTTGATGCCCTAGCTTTCAAGTAGCCTCATTTCAGGACTTATTATTTGTAATAAACTTAGGTGGGGTTACTACCATGTTGATTGGTTTGCAAACAATGGTTTCAACCACCTTGTTGGTTTGATGCTGTGTGAGGGCAGCCCCTATTGCCATTCTGGGGAGAGCCTTGTGCATGTGATGGGGTTGCCAGGCCTTGGCTGGTTGTGGTTTAATTTATTTTGGACCTTGATCACTAGGAAAAAAGTTGTACAATCAAACAAACACATATCTGAAAAGCAAAGCATGCCACTATTGTAAGTTTCCTTAAAAAAAACTCCAATATATGGACGGAAATATCCCTTGATGTGACCAACAATCTCTAGCTTGGTACCTGCTCCACCTCCCCATATGGGAGGTTGGGTTCAAGTCTTCTTAAGGGGAAAAGTGTGTGCGTCTGACTTGCCTATCAAAAAAAAAAAAAAAAGAATCCTTTGACGTGAAGATAATAACTTGCTTTGAGGAATATTGTCAGCTTGTTAGATCTTTGTGCAGGTGGAGGGTTGAGAGAGTAGGCATAGGGACTCTATTTTCTTTTTCATTTTGGAAAAGTAAGAAAAATAGTAAACTTTACGTCATAGAAAAACTACTCGAGGCATATCTCTGTCCTTCATTGCAGGGGAAACCTTTGTTTTTCTAATTTTTCAATTAGTGAGTTGTAGACTAATCAAAATTGGAAGTAACATGAAAGTCGACTCCCTTGGACTCTTTTTACACATCTTTAATTTTTTTGTTTAATAGATTTCAAAAACTTTAAATTTATAGCTAAGTTAATGAGCATCAATGCATCTTTTATGTGTTTATTTATTTGGCTAATGAATGAATAACTAGGATAAAAAATTCTGTCTTCAAAAATGGTGTTCAATTATCTATTGGGAATATATACTTTAAGAAAAAATATATCTATTGAGATATATGCACCTTTTCACTTATCAATGATATGCAAATTTTCTCAATGCTGTTTATGAGATTTTAGGTATTTGAACCATTGAAATGCTTTGTTCCTGACTTGTCAGAAGAAAAAAATTGCTTTATTCCTGTAGCTTGGAGTATCATCGTTGGAATTTTAGATTTTTGAGTTAATTAGTCTGAACTCCTCGAAAAAGACACTACATTATTATAAGATCCACTCACATTTCTAATCTGAGGTGAAGGACTGAGTTATTTTTTATTTTGAACTTAGGTCCATTATGATGACATGACACTTGTAATTTTTTTTCATTAAATGACAATAATACCTCAATGGCACGCATACCTCCAAAACAAAAACCCCCAAATCAGAGAACCCCTTTCATGACCCCCCCTTCTCTCAATCTGTCTCTCACAATGTCGAAAACCTGATAATTGAAACTTGCGAGTTGCCGCCGTCTCCACTGGTCACCACCAAATCTGCCATGGCTGCAAGCCCATTTGCTAGGCCAAGAAGCATGGATATGATACGACATGGACATGCAGACGAGACATTTTTTAAAAAAGTAGGATATGGATATGCCAGGGACACGTTGAATATATGTATATATTTTTATATTTTTTATATGACCATATAATAAAAACCTAATATTATTTCAATTAAAATTGGTATAAAAATACATAAATCAAAAAAATATTATTAAGATATTAAAATAAAAAAATACATTAAATAAAAATTTAAGTATTTCTTTAATTAATCATCAACATCCATGATTCAAGTTCTAAACAAATGTGTTAACTATTTCATAAAATGTATATATATGTATATATTTAACCAAGAAAAACTAAGGACAAGAGGTGAAAAGGAGCCAAAAAAAGGAAAGAAAACATGTCCAAAACGTGTAGTAAGATGTACTAACGTGTTCATACTGTGTTTGGAGTGTTCGAAATTCAGAAAAAATACACAATTTGGACTTTTTTTTGTGTGTTCGATACAACCGGAAAGCGTCCGAGAGTGTCGGTGTTCGACACAGACACGTAAACCAAAATAGAGTGTCCGTGCTTCATAGCCGCTAGGACCACCAACACCTTCAACGATCTTAAAATAACCGACCACCATAGCTGGGCTCTCTCTAAAAAATCTCCCCCCCCAGGTAATCTCTTTGACTCTCAGGGACCTTTTGCTCTCGCCCTTAATTCTCAACGACGACTCTCATGACCCGGGATTCTGGATAGTCTTCTTAGAGGAGGACAGCTGCGGTTGTTGATGGCGCCATCACCGCGCATCATTGTCAATAACACTTGCAAGTTGTCAGCTAGTCACCACCAAACTGCCATTGCCGCAAGCACATACGCTAGGACCACCATCACCTTCAACGATCTCAAAATTACCGACCACCATAGCTAGGCTCTCTCTTAACAAATCTCCCCCTCCACTGGTAATCTCCCTAGCTCTTAGAAATTTTTTGCTCTCTCCCTTTGATTCTTAATGACTCTTAAGGCCCAAGATTCTGGACAGTCTTCTCAGTAAAAGTAACTTTGTAGAAGAAACCGATATGATTGGTCCAATGATTGAAAGGTTAGACCAATTTTCCCCATTAATTGGTCTAACTTTTGAATTGAGACCGTGTGGAAGAGAGGTGCTAATTAATTTCACTTTTTGAGTACATGAATCAAAGGTGTTTGTTTTGGAATTTGTAGACTCGGCACAATTGAGATCTAGCAAATTCGACAAGATTCACACTATAAAATTTTACACTTTTAGGGTAATGTAAAATTTTGTAGTTTCTTAACTAGTGAGTTTTTTTAACCCAAATTTAAAATATTGAATTTTTTTGGGGTCAAATTTTTACAATCTTAAAAGTTAGTTATGAGCATTCAATATGGGGCCAAAAGCTCAATAAAACTAATAACAATTAATATTTTTCTCAATTTTTGTAAAATTGTAAAATTTTATAGTTTCATGAAAATTGTAAAATTTTTCACTTTTGTAGAGACAAAATTTTACATTTTTGTAGTGATTTTTTTTCCTTCAAATTTTCATATTCAAAATGGATCTTGTTTGATAGATTTTGATGTTTAGAATTCAAGTATATGAATTTTATTAACCATGGATTTATAAATTTCAAGTTATTGAATTTTAAAATTTGGTAAAACTTTTTTTGTGGTTGCTCCAGATTTCACAGGATTTACGTTGGAAGAGTATTTTTGGCATTGAATAATTAAAGAACTTTAAGGGTTAATATGTTTGGGCTTGGACTAGATGACTATTTTGGTACTTTTCACGGACTGTTGGCCGAACAACCCTAGATTTTTCATTCATTTATTTTACCTACATATTAAATGTTCAATTAGTTTAAACATATTTTTATCTAATTGTAATTCATATAATTGTCTAAATTGTCCTATCTTTATATAGTCGGTCTCAAGACCAAAGAAAGACCGAGGGTTGTATTATTTAATTGACAACCAACATAAATCTTTGTTAGATGCCTTGTGAATATAAATCTTGACTTATTCGAGTAAATTTTAGGATGTCTCCTCAAGTGATGCATTGCATCAAGTTTTGGGTGTTTTGAAAATGGGCAAAGCGTGTCACATTGGAATCGGGTGCAGTAAAAAGTGGGCAAAGGTTTCCTCCCTATGGAGGAGTGTGGGTAAAGAAGTTAGTCCAAGATGGTAGGCCTAAATTAGCGACTTGGATTATAGAAATATTGACAGGTAATGGGAGGGTGCTTTTTTAAGTGACACATTTTATCGCCTTTTGGGTGCTCTAGAAAATGGGCAAGGGGCATCACAACAATGTTGGGTGTAGTAAGAAGGTGGCAAGGATTTCCGCATTTTGGAGGAGTGCTGGTAAAGATGCTATTCCAAGATAGTGGCCCTAAATTAGCAACTTGAAATATTGAAACATTGACGAGTAAATGAATGAAACTAATACATACTATGATTAGAAGGAGGGTTAATATATTTTTTTTTTTGATAAGTAAAGATTATATAAAAAGCCCGAGAAAGGCGAAAGGGAAAACCCCAAGAAGAATTACATCGGCCTTAAAGACCCCAGAAAGTCAACAAAAGAAGAAACGTTTACAGGAAAAGCTTCGTTGGCCCAAAAGAATAATAAGCGCAAAAAGGTATTTTTTAAATAGGGAGTAGGAAGCTCCCGATCTTCAAAGACACGGTTATTTCTTTCTTTCCAAAGGCACCACATCAGGCAGATGGGAGCTAATCTCCAAATTCTCTTAGTTTCTTTTGGAAGGATACACCCTTCCAAAGCTAACAATAGGGCTTTGACAGTCTCTGGCATGACTCAAGTGAATCCAAACATGGAAAGAATAAGGTTCCAGCAACTCTAGGAGACGTGACAGTGCATGAGCACGTGATTCACTCTTTCTTCATTGTTCTTAAAAAAATAGCATCTACTAGTCATCAGGAAACCTCTCTTCATCATGTTTTCCGCGGTTAATAGCATCTACTAGAAGGAAGGTTAATATAACATGCTTACAAAAAGCTAGGCACGCATGAGAGAGAGGGAAATTGAAAAGACTGGTTGTGAACTTTATTATTGGAAAATATAAGTATAAAAAAGATGTAGAGATAATTATAGATAAAAATCTAAATGGAAAACTTGTAACTCTTATTAGAAAAGGAGATAAGATACTACTAAGAAAACTTGTGGTGGGAGATACCAATTTTTTTCTTACAATAACAAACTCCCAATCGTAAAGTATACTGGCCTAGGCTAAGAAGCACGAACATTCTATTTTGGCTCACGTGTCTGTGTCGAATACCGACACTCTTGGACACTTCCCGGACACGTGTCCGGACAATTAAATCATGGATGTTGATGATTAAATGAAGAAGTTGTTTAATTTTTATTTAATAGCTTTGTTATTTTAATATCTTAATAATATTTTTTAAATTTGTGTGTTTTTATGCTAAGCTTAATTGAAATAACATTGAGTTTTTATTATATGGTCATATAAAAAAATATAAAAAATTTATATATATATTCAACGTGTCCCTAACGAACGTGTTTGTGTCTTATTTTTTTGAGAAATAACGTATCTGCGTGTTCGTGTTGAGTCGTTCCATGTCCTGTGTCTGTATCTGTGTTTCTTAGGGCCTAAGTAAACATCAGATGTGCGCAACCACTCCTAAGCTACTCACATCGTCCAATTTTTTGGAACAGAGTAAAGCACATTTTTGCGAACATATGGATGACTTACTTCAATGTATAGATTTAGGAGAAAAATTTTTATTAGAGGGGGTTATAATGGTCATGTAGGAAAAGAGATGGTGTCTGGTGGGTGATAGGAATGACGCTAGGAGGCAATATTAGATTTCACATTAGTATATGATTTTATGATAATGAATACTTGTGTTAAAAAGTAAGCTGAACATCTAATAACTTTTAAAAGTGGATTTAGTAAATGGACTTTTTCCTAACTTTTTGTTTTTGTTTTGATAAGTGACTTTTTCCTAACTTAAAGAATAAATAAACTAATGTGTAAAGAGAAAGCTTGACCTCACTACTGATTGAAAAAAAGAAGAGAGAGCTTGTGTCACGACCTGAGTTCTAAAACCTAAAGGTGACATGGTTATTGATAGACTATCAATAAAGTTCATGTGGTTTTTTGTTGTTATTAATGTTGTGCGGAGCCCAGATAAGAGGGTGGGGAATGGACGGATGACCTCGGCCATGAGAAGTATCAACGAGTTTATAAACTCTCAAAGTCTTGTGGACTTACCGCTGGAGGGAGGGAGATTTAATTGGTCCAGAGGAGGCCAGCAGTTGGCTATGTCTAGATTGGATAGATTCTTGGTGTCGCACCAATGGGAAGACAATTTTCCAGGTATCTCCCAAAAGTGCCTCCCGCGGCCTTGCTCTGATCATCACTCGATCATGTTGTCTTGTGGAGGTTTTAGCATAGGAAAAAGCCCATTCAGATTTGAAAACATGTGGCTTGAAAGCGTAGGTTTTGTGGAACTGGTGAGAAACTGGTGGGAGTCTTATGCTGTGCTCTAATCATCACCCGATCATGTTGTCTTGTGGAGGTTTTAGCGCAGGAAAAAGTCCATTCAGATTTGAAAACATGTGGCTTGAAAGCGTAGGTTTTGTGGAACTGGTGAGAAACTGGTGGGAGTCTTATGCTGTGATTGGGTCTCCAAGTTACTGCATTGCCAGAAAGCTGAAACTCCTTAAAGAAGACCTCAAATATGGAATCGAGAGGTCTTTGGTCTTATCCAAGAAAGAAAGCAGTCTATTCTAAATAATCTGTTGGAGTTGGACAAGGAAGAGTAGATGGGATCCATCTCAGCTGAAAAAAGGGTGGAGAGAGAAGGCCTAAATGGTCAAATTGGGCAGATTCTTAAGATGGAGGAAATCTCTTGAAGGCAGAAGTCTCGGGCTGTCTGGCTTAAAGAGGGAGATCGCAACACAAAGTTCTTTCACAGGATGGCTTCATCCCATTACAGGAAGAACAGAATCTCCTCCATTGTTGTTGACGATCATGTTCTCATGGAGGAGGAGCCAATCAGAAGGGGAATTGTTGATTTCTTTTCTACTCTCTACTCAGAGCCGCGAAGTTGGAGACCTGGAGTGGAGGATATTAACTTGAAAATCTTGAAAGGGGAAGAAGCTTCTAACCTAGAGTCCCCTTTCTTGGAGGATGAAGTGGAGAGAGCCTTAGAGGCGTGTAACGGGGATAAGGCTCCAGGTCCAGACGGGTTTACTATGGCCTTTTTTAAAAAATGCTGGACTATGCTGAAAGCGGATGTGATGGTGGTGTTTGGGAGTTTCCATAGGGAGGGGGGCTTTGAACGAGCCTCAATGCTTCTTTCATTGCCATCATCCCTAAAAAGGACTTTCTTGCATCAAGAACTTTCGTCCCATTAGCCTGGTAAGCAGTGTTTATAAGCTGATAGCTAAGGTTCTTTCCTTAAGATTAAAGAAGGTTATGGGTAGTATCATCTCTCCTAGCCAAAACAATTTTGTGGAGGGGAGACAGATTCTGGAAGCGGCTCTCATTGCTAATGAATGCATCGGCTCTAGACTTAAATAGAAAAGGAAAGGGCTGGTCTGCAAGTTGGATATTGAGAAGGCCTTTGATCATGTTAACCGGAGATTCTTGTTGGGTATGTTGGCAAAGATGGGTTTTGAGAACAAGTGGAGGAAGTGGATCCAGTCGTGCATATTCACTGTTTCTTTCTCGGTTCTCGTCAACGGATCCCCCGCAGGCTTCTTCCGGTCGTCTAGAGGATTGAGACAGGGGGATCCCCTATCCCCCTTTCTCTTCGTGATCGCTATGGAGGCTTTGAGCCGCTTCATGTGCCAGGCTGAGGAGGTTGGCCTTATCAAAGGCTTTCAGGGGGGGCAAGAAGGGGTGATAGTGCTGTAGTCTCCCATCTTTTATTTGCTGACGATACCATCATCTTTTGTGACCCCACAGTGTGCCAGCTTTTCTTTATCCGATGCATTCTCGTGTGTTTCGAAGCTGTGTCAGGTCTAAGGATCAATCTGGCTAAGAGCTGCATTTATCCGGATGGGGCGATTCAGGGGCTAGATCTTCTGGCCAGCACTTTGGGCTGTAAAGTGGGATGCTTCCCCTCAACTTACTTAGGTCTTCCGTTGGGAGCTAGTGCTAGATCCATTGGGGTTTGGGATACGGTGGTTGAGAGGTTTCATAGCAAGCTATCAGGCTGGAAAGGCCAACTCCTTTCTAAAGGAGGCAGGCTCACTCTTATTAAAAGCTCTTTGGCCAATCTCTCCACCTATTTCATGTCCTTCTTCCCGATTCTGAAGACAGTGAGCAGAAGATTGGAGAAGATTTAAAGGGACTTTCTTTGGGGCCACGAGGGAGATGGCAGGAAGATTCATCTTGTGGCGTGGGATAAAATCAAGAAGCCTCAACCTCTATGGGGCTTAGGGGTGAAGGATTTGAGAATCTTCAATACAGCTCTCTTAGGAAAATGATTATAGGAAGTTTGGTGATAGCGATAAGGATCTATGGAAGGAGATCATTGTGTCAAAGTATGGATCCATGGAAGGAGATCATTGTGTCAAAGTATGGAAGTGATAGTGGGGGCTGGTGTTCGGGTAGCGTAGATGGGCTGACGGGTTGTGGGCTATGGGGCTACATCAGAAGAGAATGGAGACCTTTTAAGGAAAGATGTAGGTTTGTCATAGGAAAGGGTGACCGGGTGAAATTTTGGGATGATGTGTGGAGTGTGGGGCTTTGCCATTGAAGATGAAATTCCCTAGGCTATACAGTTTGGCTACCAACAAGTCGGCGTGGGTTAGCGAGTATGTGGTGAGCACTGAGAATACGTTTGTTGTGACTCCTTCCTTTAGAAGAGATTTCTTTGATTGGGAGCTTGAGGAGTTGGACTCATTTCTTAGTCACATCAACAATTTCTGGGCAATGGAAGGAAGAGAAGATAAGAGGCTATGGATTCCGGATAAGTCATCCTTTTTTGTGAGCTCTTTTTACAAGAGTTTGTTTGCTTCCGAAAGCACTCTCTTTTCTTGGAAGCTCACTTGGCGTTCAAAAGCCCCACCCAAAGCAACCTTCTTCGCTTGGGAAGCTTCTTGGAAGGCCATTTTAACTGTGGAAAACATGATGAAGAGAGGTTTCCTGATGGCTAGTAGATACTACTTTGTAAGAATGACGAAGAAAGAGTGGATCACGCTCTCATGCATTGTCATGTCCCCTGGAGCTGCTGGAACCTAGTTCTTACCATGTTTGGATTCACATGGGTCATGCCAGAATCTGTCAAAGACCTTTTGTTAGCCTGAGAAGGGTGCATCCTTCCTAAAGAAATTAAGAGAATCTGGAGACTAGCCCCCATCTGCCTGTTGTGGTGCCTATGGAAAGAAAGAAACAATCGTGTCTTTGAGGATCGGGAGCTTCCTACTCCTTATTTTAAAGACGCATATTTGCGTTTATTATTTTTTTGGGCCAAAGAGGCTTTTCCTGGAAATGTTTTATTCTTTTGTTGACTTTTTGGAGTCTTTAAGACCGATGTAAATCTTCTTGAGGTTTTTGCCCGTTTGCCCTTCTCGGGCTTCTTTATATACTCCTTACTTATCAAAAAAAAAATAGAGCCAAAAGTTTTTTTTGACAATTAGAAGGAATATGACCCCTATTTAAGGACATTTGGTGGTGAAATGAGGAAGTCCACATAGTAGTAAAAGTAAAAAGGGACTGTTATAAAACGTGATAAAAAATTAGCCATGAAGAAAGTTGGGAACAAGATAGAAATGTAACAAAGGAAGTTAAGAAAACTGAAAGAGATGTTAATCATATAGTATATGAAGATCGTTATTGGGTACAGATGATAGGCGAAGAAAGTATACGACTTGCTAGTTGCTAAGTTATTAAAGGGATAGAAAAATTGGATATTTTAATCATATAAAGTGTACCCCCCCCCCCCCCCCCCAAAAAAAAAAAAAAAAAAAAAAAAAAGCAGGGGTGTAGCGCGAGTGGATGGGAAGCATACCGTAAATCTGGAGGTTGCCCTATCGAATTTTGTGCTCCCTTTGACTTGCTGGTGTACGGGATGTGGGGTTGTTTCGTGCACCCTTGGGTGTGATTAGTCTGAGTCAAAGGCTTGGGACAGCCCCCATGTGGAAAAAAAAATCATATAAAGTGTATAAAGGGTGAACACTCGAGAGTCTTGATGAATAATGATCAAATTAAGACAGGTAAAAAAGTTACTTTGAGAAGTTATTGAATGAAAAAAATCATATAAAAAGCTTAAGTTTAGAGAATCCCTAGGAGATTAGAGAATACACACACATACATACTATTAAGCACAAACACTATTTAGGCTCATGGTCGGACACCGACGCTTTTGGACACTTTTCGGACATGTGTCGGACACGCAAAAAAGGAGTGTCCAATTTTTTTCTTCTTAATTTTGGATTTTCCTCGTTTTCTCATTTTCTCCTGAGTGTTTTTTTTTTTTTGGGGGGGGGGGGGGGGTATATATACATATATATATATATATATTCTATGTAATAATTAGTAAATTTGTTTTGAAATTTGAATCATGGATGCTGATGAATAAATTAAGAAGTTCTTGAATTTTTATTTAATGACTTTGTTATTTTAATATCATAATAATATTTTTGTGATTTGTGTGTTTTTATACCAATTTTAATTGAAATAACGTTATGTTTTTATTATATGGTCATATAAAAAATATAAAAGATTTACATATATTCAACATGTCCGTGTTCTACTTTTTTGAGAAATGACGTGTTTAGGTGGCGGCATCGCGTAGCATCCGTGTCCTGGCTTTAATCACACACCTATGCATACATATATATATATATATATACACACATATATCGTTGGTCAACTCCCACCCCATGGGCCACCTACCTATCAAAAAAAATATTATTTTTTCATTGGCTTGGGTGTCCAAAGTAAAAAACTCATTGAGGAAGAGGCAATTGGTAGGACTTTAGGATCCAAGGATCAAAATTTCGCTTCATAGTGTTGTTTCGGTCACTCAAAAAATGGAAACATTTCGGAAACGATGAAAAAAATTAAAATGTATAGAAATATTTGGAAAGATAAAGTAAATTGTATGAATGTGTGGAGATAAATATTATAATTAATTAATTGAAATTGTTTTAGGGTACATGTCCATCCATACAAGAAGATAGTGGGTGAAATTGAAAAACAAACTTAGATGTAAAGTAGTCATTACCAAATAACTCTTTATTAATTAAAAAATAGTGTAGAAATAATTCTTTTATGTAATATGGAATTATTATAATAAAATACAATACCATAACCAATGTAGTTAAAGGTGAAAAACGGCTTTAAGGCGAAAAACAGCTTTAAGGTGACAAGGTTAGGTCTTACATTGCCTGGAAAGCGAGGTGTAAAATAAGTGGTAGTCTGAATGAAGCAAAGCGCTAACTTATAAAAATAATAAAAATATATATTATATATTATATATTATATATTAAAGGCTCATTTATTTTAAGTTAAATAATGTTTAATATAATAATTATCACGTAATAGTAAAAGTTTAATCTAAAGGATAATATATGACATAATTAAATTTTAAGCAATGGGACCATTTAGAACATTTTCTTCCATTTTTACTAGTTTTATATTGGTTAAATACTGTAAAGAAAAAATATATTTAATCCTAAAACCACAAGACAAGACACTTGAGCACAATTAAGTAAAATAAGTTTTAGTTGGTGAGACTCTCGCCTCAACGCCTTTCACTTTAATCGAGAGGATTGCCTTGGCAACACCTCATTAAAATCGCCTCGCGTGGAGTGTGTTGAGGTGCTATGCCTTACCCTTGCCTCGCCTTATCGCATAGGCAAGCACCTGATCGCCTTTCACAGCGTTGACTATAACATAATATGTATATTGTGTAATATCTATGAATTAGACAATTTGAAACAAGTTACATATAAAATAATAAGTAAAAGAAATAGAAATTTACACCTATTATAATTAAATTATTCATCCACATTTTATTTCCACTACTTATACTTTTTCTTATCTATTGTTTTTGAAAAACAAATCTTGTAATTTTAACCCTTAATCCTTCGATCTCCTCATTCATTCGAAAAAATAAATGGATATTATCTTTTACTAACTTTTATTGCTGATACAAAAGAAATGTTTCCACTATTTTGATATGTTTTTACTAGGTTTGGTATGTTTCCATGAAAACAACTTTGTTTCCAAGGAAACATGGGAATTGCGGTATTTCATTTTGATTCACTAAGAAATGGAAACATTTTGGCCGTTTTGATATAAAAGAAACAAAATTTTGATCCTTGTTAGGATCAGTTGACATTCTTATTAAGGTTTGAAAGTGACTAGGGGACGAAGGCGTGTCTTTGCTAACAAAATCATTTAATAATATTATAATAATAAAAAATTCCTGTAAGAGGGATATCTAAAATTAATGCTTGCGGTTGGATGTGATGGGAAGATTATCATGGGTAGCACCCCTAAAAACCTTCAAGATCTCCGTCATGATGAGAACTCTTTGAGGTCATGAAAGCTGGGAGAATGTTGTAAGACAGGTATGGTTTAGTGATCTGAGCTCGAGTGGCTCTGTACTGTTTTGAAGGAGGCCTCGAAGGAGAAGAGGAGGCAACACTTACTGAGATCTTTGTTGGGAAGAAACAGGAGGGTGAAGTTGTGGCATAGAGTAAATGGCATTGGAGGTTATATGAAAGTGGAGTTTGATACCGAAAAGGCACGACAGAGCTTGTATCTGCTGGAGGAGGAGAAAGGAGGGTGGTTGCTAATGGTGAAGGCATTTCGACTGATGGGACTGTCCAAACCGAGAAAAGGAAAACCAATGAAGGGACTTCCCAAGGTGGCCAGAGTTGGTCAGTGGTCGACGACCACTGACCAATGTGGGAGGATGTTTGGATTGTACCACGATTGTGTGAGGAATGAGGATCGTTTTGATTATTTCCAGAGCTACTTGGTAGGTTCGGGAATCTGAACCTCTCTGTTCCTGACAGACAGAGGGTTACCCAGTGGGCTGAACGGCTCTGGGAAGTATTGACGGGGCTTTGAGTGTTGGATATGCATGGGGTGTGGTTCATGTTCAAGCTACCATCAAAATCTGAAGTAACTAGTGGCAGTGTTGAGTAAGAAATGGCAATTCGAAGGGAAGCCGGTGGAGTTGTAATGATGGATGTTGGATGGATGCAGGGACAGATCAAAGGTGGTCTGCACTGTGTGTTTATGATTTGTGGGGCTACCTACTTTTATGTGGTGCAAGGAGGTTTTCAAGGTGGTATTAGGAGACTGCTGTGGTCGTTTTATTATGGTGGATGAAGCAATGGAGGAACGACAACATCTCTGGTGGGCTCAGATTATGGCAAGGGCCACGATGGACTTTGTTTCGGCAACGATGAGAGTCAGTTTAGGGAAATGAGGATTCATTTTCCTGGTATGGTCCCAGCCAGGGCCTGCTATAGCGGAGAAAGGCATGCAAGAACAGACTTGCAGAGCTCCTGTAATCCAGAGGGTGGAGGAATGGGGATGATGAGATTTCATGCTCTCGAGGCGTGTGAGGTGGAAGGCTGGAGGGAATCTTTGAGGAGGACAGGTGGCAGGCTTCAGAGTGATCTTGCATCTGATAAGAGAGTCACACATTTTGAAAGAGCTCGAAATGGATGGGGCCCACGTGGTTACATGGTGGGCCATGGAGTGGGTATGCTTATCCCCAACGAGTGGGCTCACAAAGTCGATTCGGGGCTGGGCAGTTATGGCCCAATACGATGAGCAAGAGGGTGGGAAAATGGAAATAAAAGCTGGGTTGGAGGATTCAAGGCCCAAAGGAAAACAATTGGCCGGGGCAAGAGGGAAGGTTCAGTTTGAATGGGTTGAGGAGCATTGAAGTTGGCCTGGTCATGAGGGGTGAAGCTTAGCCCATTGACAGTGAGCCCACCCTGCTCCGCTTCGTGAATTGTAACGCAGGGGGTTATATGGGGGAGGATGAACAGGGAACTCTGGATATAATCAGAGGGAGGAGGCCCTAGCTACCAATTCAAAGGCGAGAGGTGCTTGGAAGTTTCTGGAGCTAGAGGAGGCTGCAGGATCAGCTGGAAGCCAACAGAGAAAAGCAACTCCAGAGGCAGGGAGTGAAGAGGTGATGGTTACTGGGGAGGATATTAGCAATGTACAGGGGATTGAAGGGATCTGGCCAGCGAGGAAGAGTCTCTCCCTTCAGACGTGAATTTCAATGATCATTGGAGAAGACTTCGACTGAGGTTGGGCTGTTGGCAAAGAGAATTGAATCAGATGTGGGTTCCAAGTTCTCTACTCAGGATTGTATTGAAAGGGGAGGTACATTATGGCGCTGGACAGTGAATGAAAATTCAAGGGGCAAGGAATTGATTATATGGGGGACATAGAGCGGGAGTAACCTCTGATGTGCCTCCATTGGCCGTTGTGGCTTCAGACAAGCTGGGGAGAAGGGAGTTGAGACCGGAATGGCAGACTGGGAGCCTGCAGTAGGTGTCAATGTGGGTTTTGGCCAAAATAAAATGGGTAAGGAGGTATTTGGGTGTATCATGCTGAGGCATGAAAGGATAACGATGGAGTTCTTTTTTGAGATTGAGAGTACAAACTGCCAGATGAAGATAAAAGTTAGGGGAGCAGATGAAGCATCGACACAGGAACAGTCAGCTAGAAGAATGAAACAGGAGTTGAGGAATCTGTCATGTTCTGTTAATAATGATGGAAAGAGAGCGAAGGAGGGAGAAGCTGAAAGGAACACACAGTTTCTCAGATTGTTTGCCCGGTGAAGATGAAAATTATCACTTGGAATGTGAGGGGTTTGAATGACCCTGACAAAAGAATGGTGGTGAAAGGAATGGTCACGGAGAGGAAGCCAACAGTGGTCTGTTTCCAGGAAACCAAACTGGAATCACTGTCCAATTCTTTGATTAGACGTATTTGGGGATCGAGATGGGTAGACTGGGCAGCCATAGAATCTAGAGGGGTGGCTGGTGGAATATTGGTTTTCTGGGATGCTAAGAAGGTCAAATGCTCAGAGTATTTACTTGGGGAGTTGGGGCCCCCGCCGGGGGGGAGTTCTCAGTTAATTGCCGCTTGATATGCAGCAGGAGTAACATCTTCAGTGGCTGTTTTCAGGAGTATATTGGCCTTAGTTAGATGCTGCTAGGAGGAATATGTGGGTGGAACTTCACGAGGTGGCAGTCTCCATGGTGTATAGCTGGGACTATAAGGTGGTCAGATTTTCACATGAGAGTAGCAATGGCAGTATTCTAACAAGGGCACAAGGGAATTTCAAACTTCATTTACTCCAACTGATTAGTGGATATGCCTAGGGGGGATTTTTACATGGACTAATGGGAGGGAACTTCCTGTGATGTCCTGGACTCAACCGATTCTTAGTTTCAGCCACATGGGAGGACTCCTTTCCGGGTATTTCTCAATCCAGTGTTCCTAGACCCCTCTCAGACCACTGCCCCATTCCATTCTTCTAGAGTGTGGAGGCTTCAGTGCTGGAAGGAGTCCATTTTGTTTTGAAAACGTGTGGTTTGGGGTGGAAGGTTTTGCTGAAAGGGCAAGAAGGAAAAAGTTTGAACCTGAACTGGTGCAAGCCCAAGAAGCCGAACCTATAACAGGTACTGAAAATCTTTCTCCATCTCAAAATCCTATTTTTACAGATCTTGATATACTAATTTCCCTTAGGAACGAAGCACGAAAATGCACTCAACACCCCATAGCAAACTTTATCTCCTTTGATAGACTGTTCCCACTACATAAAGCATTTTTCACAGATTTGCACACCATTAAAATTTGACAAACAGTCCAAGAGGCATTTAGGGATGAGAAATGAAAAAAAGCCACGAGTGAGGAAATGAGAGCTCTAGAAAAAAATAAGACATGGGATATAGTTGAGTTACCAAAAGGGAAGAAACTGGTAGAGTGTAAATGGGTGTTTACTGTGAAGTATAAAGCTGATGGAACCTTGGAGAGATATAAAGCTAGACTTGTGGCCAAAGGCTACACTTAGACATATGGAGTAGACTATCAGGAGACATTTGCCCCAGTTGCAAAAATGAACACTATTAGAGTACTATTATCTTTAGCAGCTAACCTTGGGTGGTCCTTGCACCAATTTGATGTTAAGAATGTGTTTTTGCATGGTGATTTAGAGGAAGAAGTCTACATGGAGGCACTTTCGGGTTTCACTGAAAACTTTAGAGAGAATAATGTGTGTAGGTTGAAGAAAGCCCTATATGGGTTAAAATAGTCCCCCAGAGCATGCATGGTTTGGGAGATTTACCGGTGCAATGAAGAACATGGATTTCAAGCAGAGCCAAGGTGACCATACACTCTTCATCAAACGATCGAAAATTGGTAAAATTATAGTCTTGATTGTTTATGTTGATGACATTATTGTAACTAGAGATGACTTTGGAGAAATTGAGAAACTCAGGAAGCAGTTGGCCAAAGAATTTGAAATAAAAGAATTGGGAAAATTGAAATATTTCTTGGGAATTGAAGTAGCATACTCTAGAAATGGCATCTTTATTTCCCAATAGAAATATATCATTGATCTCTTTAAGGAAACAAGTATGCTTGGCTGTAAGCCCTTAGACACTCTTATTGAGCAGAATCACAAACTAGGAGAAGCTGCAGATGACATGATGGTAGATATGGGGAGATATCAAAGGTTAGTTGGGAAACTCATTTACTTGTCCCATGCAAGACCCGACATTGCCTATGCCGTGAGTGTAGTCAGCCAGTTCATGCATTCTCCGTAGGATTCCCACTTGGAAGCTGTTCACTGAATCTTACAATACTTGAAATCTACTCCTGAGAAAGGCATCCTCTTCAAGAATAATGGGGAACTAAGTCTAGAAGCCTACATAGATGCAGATCTGGCTGGATCGGCAGTGAACTGCAGGTCAACATTTGGTTATTGTACCTTTTTAGGAGGAAATTTGGTGACTTGGAGAAGCAAAAAATAGGCCGTGGTGGCTAGATCAGGCGCTAAAGCAGAATTCAGAGCTATGGCACATGGAATTTGTGAACTATTGTGGCTAAAGATTATATTGGAAGACTTAGGAGTCAAGTGGGAAGGAAGCATGAAGTTGTACTGCGATAATAAGTAAGCAATCAATATAGCTCACAATCCAATACAACATGACCGTACAAAACACGTGGAAGTAGATCAACACTTCATCAAAGAGAACTTGGATAGTGGCTTAGTTTGTACTCCTTGTGTCGTAACGAATGGGCAACTTGCGGATATCCTCACCAAAGGACTACCGAGTCACTCATTTCAACATATTATAAGCAAGCTGGGAATGGACTACATCTATTCACCAGCTTGAGGGGGAGTGTTGACAAATCCCTATTTGATTTGGTTGACTCAGTAAACAGGGAAACAAATCCTTATTTGATTCGGTTGACTCGGTAAACAGGAAAACAAATCCCTATTTGATTCGGTTGACTTGGTAAACGTTGATTTTTTTTCTTTTATAACTACTGTTAATTAGGCCCTAATCTCTAGAGATTGTTTCCTGATTTCATGTAGATTTAATTTCCTAAAATAGTGGCTATTGTACTATATATTTTGTATTTTTTCCTCAGTTAAAATATAAGAAAGATATTTGTCTATAGAAGGTTTGGAGGATGGCTCCCTTGTGTTTGATTTGGTGTATGTGGAGGGTGCAAAACCGAAGAATTTTTTTAAAGGGGAGGAACTCTCTTCTTTTGTCTTCGAAGATTGTGTAACACCCCAAGTCCACTGTCCTAACAACTTGAAGAGTCCACAACATTATGGCTAAAAAACTTAAGCCTAAGTTGTTAATAACAAGGCTACTGGTGTCTTATAAACCAATCATACTATTCTCACCCAACTGACGTCTCCCTCTCTACATGTCCTCATGGGGCGGATTTAGATTTCTCCTAGCTGCCTATTAAGCGGACACTCTAGGGGTCTCTATCCTATAGGAGCCAACTCCGATATCACAAATGTAACATCCCAATTCCATTATCCTAGCAACTTGAAAGCCCACAAAAGTTAAAGCTTGAGTTGTTAGTAGCAAGGCTTGTGGTGTCTTATATATTAATCATATTACTCCCACCCAACTGATGTGGGACAAGAGTATCACATTCTCCCTCTTTCGGACCACGTGTCATTGTGGGGTGGATCCGGATCTCTCCTAGCTACCCATTAAGCGGACATTCTAGGGCTTTTATCCTCTTGGAACTGGCTCTAATATCCCAAATTAACGCCCCAAGCCCATTGTCCTAACAACTTGAAGTGTCCACAACATTATAGCTCAAAAGTTTATACCTGTGTTGTTAATAACAAGGCTATTGGTGTCTTATATACCAATTATATTACTCTTACCCAACCGATGTGGGATAGGATAGGATAGGAGTATCACATCCCCCCCTCCCCTGGGTAGGTACACGTCCTCGGTGGATCTAGATCTCTCCTAGCTGTGCATTAAGCGAGCACTCTAGGGGCCTCTTCTATTTGAAAACTTGCTCTGATACCACAAATGTAACACCCCAAACTCACTGTCCTAACAACCTAAAGAGTCTATAACATTGTGGTTCAAAAGCTTAAGCTTAAGTTATTAGTAGTAAGACTTGTGGTGTCTTATATACCAATCATACTACTCCCATCCAACTGATGTGGGACAGGAGTATCACAGATTGCTTTTTGTGATTATTTTTCTTTTGGCCTAAAAGAGCCCATCTATTGTATGTAGGCAATTTAGTGGATTTTCTGGGTCTTTGAGACCTATTTTGTAGAGGTTTTATCTTTGTAGATTTGGGTTTGGCCCCTTGGGTGCTTTTGAATATATATATATATATGTATGTATATGTTGGTATTAAATGAATGAGTCATACAATGGAACTTTGGGAGAGAGTAACGGAGTTGTGATTAAGACTTGAGACAACAAGGTCAGAGAATCAATTTGGGTTTAAGTTAGGGAGGTCTGAAATGGAAGCTATTTGCTTATTAAGGAGACTTATGGAAATGTGGAGATAAGAAGTAAAAGGTTTTTCATATGATTTTTTTAATAGATTTGGGGAAAGCCTCTGATATAGTTTCTCAATATCTATTTTTTTTTTTTTTTTTTTGTGTTGATAAGTGATCTAATATGGTGGGTTTATTTACCAAAACAAGATTTAGAAAGAAGTTGAGTAGTGTATTTATAGTCCTCTTTTTTTTTTTGTTTATTGTTTTGATAAGTTCCTCTTTCTATTTTAGTGATTTCAGTTTCTCCCTCTCCCTCTCTCTCTCTCTCTATATATATATATTTATATCTGATAATTCATTTCCACTTCTAAAATTCTTTATCTCAACTGATTTGTAGGTATTTTTTTCTAAAACTCTAGATATGTTTTTCTAAAGTTAATAAAATTTGATATTGATCAAAAAAATAAAAGTTAATAAAATTTGACCGTTGACTTGTGAAAAAATTGCAAGATAACAGGGAATATCAAAAAATGGATTTGCCACAGGCACTGCATGAAAGTATTAATTTCATATTTGAAGGTTTTACCTTTTCATTTTTCTAGATACAGATTTGGAGGACTAAAATGAATAAATTTTAGATTGAGTTCTTCTATAATGTGTTCTGGGGATATGTTGCATTGAGTGGGTACAATTGCATAAAAAGGGAAGACTTATATGAGGTTGTCGAGTAACAATTGTAATAGATACCGGACTAGTCTCAATAAGGGATTGTTGAAGTCATCGCATTGTGGACAAATTGGTTTCATGAATTGAATGGCCCATGTGGAGGGCATCTTGGTCCTAGTTTTGAGTTTCCCTGTATTGAATTGCCTCAAGACTTATGAGGTTGTGGTTTTCTAATTTGTCTTTGTTAGCTTTGAGTGTCTATTGATTAACAAATTATTGACTGGGTTCTTTTGGATAGATTTTTTCTCCATGAAACTTCTATGCTTTTATCGACTCCTTGCAGATTGAAGTGTAGTCCTCCTCCATGTCCCTTCCTCCCCTAACTGCCTAAGACTATTCAAACCATTGTTGTAGTGTTGTGGTTCTATCAATTGGCTGGAATTGGATTATGGAATACATTCCAAGACATCATGCCAAATCGGTGAAAATTTCAGTCATAAAATGTTTCACATTTTGAAGAGAAACCTTGTCATTAAAGTTATCAAAATCTCAGAAAATGTGTTTTTTTTTTTTTGATCAGTGATATCTCAGAAAATTCTTTGGTTGAATATTCTCATTCGTTTTTGTTTAGTTTGATGGGATGTTTCCATTTTGAGTTCAATTTAACCCTTGTATTGTTTACTGTAAATTCTGTTTTACTTTAAAATTATTGCTAAAATTCCAGGTTGCATATTAACAGATAATTTTTTTTTCCTTCTTTGTTGTATTATTTTTTGTTTTGTTTTATTTTTTATTTTCCCAACTATCATCAGGTTATGGCAATTCTTAAAAAAATTCCTGATGAGACTAGAAAAAAGCTTTACGGGAAAGGTTTCTTCCCTCAAGATGGATATATCCTTCAATATCTACCAGTCCCTCCAAACTGTTTGTCCGTGCCAGACATTTCAGATGGAATAAGTGTGATGTCTTCGGTTAGTCCTTCTTGTGAAATCTCAGTCCCTGGCTGAAATCTGTTGCGTTTATTAGTTCAATTGCAAGTAAGCATTGCTTTTCATATTGTTTTCCAGGATCTTTCTGTAACGATGCTTAAGAAAGTCTTGAAGCAAGTTGAAATCATCAAAAGTTCGAGGTCAGGGACTCCAAATTTTGAGTCTCATGAAGTTGAAGCTAATGATTTGCAAACAGCAGTTGCTCAATATCTTCAAGTCAGGGGTACTGCTAAGGTACTATAATGACTTTGTATGTTTTTATTCTTGATGTGAACACTCAAATACGTTTGGATTAAGCAAAAGAGGCTGCATTCCCTGATTCTTCTACATAGCCTTTTTATTTATTATTTTATAATGGAGGGTTGGGCTTGCTCGGCAAATGGGTTTCAATTAACATCTGATCCATCCTAGGATCCTTCATGGGATATCTCTGGGTCAAAGCTGTGCTTACTGCCCAGTTCATTATATCTATGGGTGCTCACAGAAGCAACACAATGTTCAGATTATGGTTTTGGAAAAATTTCCTTTTGTTTAGTTGGTCTAGTTTCATTCACTGTTGGTTCCCCATATCTTTGGGTGAGTTCTGTTGTTTCCTAGAAAAAGTGAATATTAGTGTCCACACTCCTGATCTTTCATATTGATATGAGTCATATTCTGCTCGACCTTTTTCACTCGTTAAAAACCAAAAGGAAAAAGTTATTTATAAGACTTTTTTTGCTGCTAATGATACGTGTGGTATTCTAATTAGTTGTCCTCGTTGTCTTTCCATGCACATTCTTTCTACAAGGCATCTCGTGATATAGGTACACGATTTGGGATAAGTAAAGAACCCAATGACTCTTCTACTAAAGCATGGCTTGAAAAGATGAAAACGTTGTTTATTCGAAAAGGATCTGGGTTTTCTTCCCGTAGTGTCATAACTGGCGATCCATATAAAGGAGTGGCTGAGATTGGATTACCATTTGAAATAGCTCAGAGAATTACATTTGAGGAAAGAGTGAACCAGCATAACATGAAATACCTACAGAAGCTGGTGGATGAAAAATTGTGTTTAACTTATAGGGATGGTTTGTCTACTTACTCATTGAGGGAAGGTTCAAAGGGGCATACATTTTTAAGACCTGGTCAAGTGGTACATCGGCGGATTATGGATGGGGATATAGTGTTCATTAATAGGCCACCAACTACCCACAAACATTCCCTTCAAGCATTGTCAGTGTATGTTCATGAAGATCATACGGTGAAGATTAACCCCCTTATTTGTGGGCCTCTTAGTGCTGACTTTGATGGGGATTGTGTTCATTTATTTTATCCCCAGTCACTTGCAGCAAAAGCAGAGGTGTTGGAGCTATTCTCAGTGGAGAAACAGTTGCCTAGCTCCCATAGTGGGAATCTTAACTTGCAGCTGGCTACTGATTCATTGTTATCCCTAAAGATGATGCTTAAGAGTGATTTCTTGAATAGAGCAGCTGCCCAGCAGTTAGCAATGTTTGTCTCGAATTCCTTGCCAAGGCCTGCATTGTTGAAGGCTTATAGTTCTGGCCCACTTTGGACCGCTCTACAGATGCTACAGACAGCTTTACCTGCTCACTTTGACTGTTGTGGAGAGAGACACTTGATTTGCAAAAGTGAAATATTGAAAGTCGATTTTAATAGGGATGTAATGCAGTCTGTTATAAATGAAATTGTTACTTCTATTTTCGTTGAGAAAGGTCCCAGTGAAGTTTTGAAGTTTTTTAACTCGATACAACCTTTGCTAATGGAAAATTTATTTTCAGAAGGTTTCAGTGTTGGCTTGGAAGATTTTTCCATTGCTAGAGCCATTATAGAAAATATCCAGAAGAAAATTCAAGATATTTCACCATTGTTGTATCACTTGCGTTCAACTTACAATGAATTGGTGGAGTTGCAATTGGAGAATCACTTGCGCCTTGTGAAAATGCCCGTTGCCAATTTCCTTCTTAAGTCATCTGCAATGGGTAATCTAATCGACTCCAAGAGTGATTCAGCTATAAGCAAAGTAGTTCAACAAATCGGGTTCTTGGGTCTTCAGCTTTCGGATAAGGGGAAATTCTATTCCGGGGCCTTGGTTGCCGAAATGGCTTCTCTTTTCCAGAACAAGTATCCCTTCAGTGCTGACTACCCTTCAGAAGAATTTGGATTGGTGAGAAGCTGTCTCTTTCATGGATTAGATCCGTTTCAGGAGATGGTTCACTCAATTTCAAGCAGAGAAGTTATTGTCCGTTCATCTAGAGGGTTGACTGAGCCTGGAACTTTATTCAAAAACTTAATGGCCATCCTTCGGGATGTTGTTATCTGTTATGATGGCACGGTGAGGAATGTATGTAGTAATTCGATTATCCAATTTGAGTATGGGGTCAAGGCTGGAACTAAGCCCCAGAGTTTCTTTGCTGCTGGCGAACCTGTTGGTGTGTTGGCTGCAACTGCCATGTCGAATCCTGCATATAAGGCAGTTCTTGATTCTTCTCCAAGTAGCAATTCGTCATGGGAGATGATGAAGGTAAATCTCTTTTGAAGTAATGAAAATGATGTCTCTATTTGTTCAATGATTTCAGTTATGTGCAATTATATTCTTCGTAAACATGAAGCACATATATCTTCGTAAACATGAAGCACATATATCTTTCTCTGATTTTCTTTGTTCAGGAGATACTGCTTTGTTCAGTCAATTTCAAGAATGATATTTTTGACCGCCGGGTTATTCTGTATTTAAATAATTGTGATTGTGGGAGAAAGTATTGCCGAGAAAATGCTGCATATGTCGTGAAAAATCAGTTGAAAAGAGTCAGCCTGAAGGATACTGCAGTCGAATTTTTAATTGAGTACGTTTTGTTTCTGTTTTTATATATATGTTTTCATATATATGGATTTAATCCTTGTCAATCTATTTATTATTTACACTATCAGACATGGATTTATGATGCAGAAAATAAGAAGACCTTTCCTCTTTATGGTTTCATGCATTTTCATATTTTGATTTCATTCAGCTATACTCTCAACATGTTTTATCATTGTTACTGTAACTCATTGGTCAAACTGTATTTCATGCATTTCCTTTATATGTCTTATATATATATATATATATATATATTTAAATCAAGCCTTATATTGTCTTATATTATTTTATGCAGTGTCATGCTTCTATTTCATTAGGCTGTGCAGCTCTCAATTTTCCTCAGGATGATATATAGTCATTGTTTAGCTTAACTCATTAGTATAGATGACGTAGATGGAGTGAGTCGAGGGAGGTTGGACAAGTTCCACAATTTGCTTGAGGAGATCTGATAGTTCATACAAGGAGCAATATGTACACTTTGGATAACGCTATGGACCGCGGGGTAAAGTGGTCAAGGAAGAAGATATGAGCAGTTTAGCAGATAGGCGTTTATTGAGGATGGAGGAACAATAGTGAATCTTCCTCAAGATCTCAAGAGATTCAGAATATCCTTCATCAAAGATTGATGACATTAAGTGGTTGTTGACCATCATTACTGCTATTTGAAGAATCTGGCCTCATATTTAAGCAGATGGAGCACGTGTCAACTTTTAGGGTTGGTGGGATCCGCATTGTTGGAGTCACACATCCCATCTGTATCTGAGGCAGACAGTCCTAGAAAGATGGAGCTAGTTGGAATCCCTTACCTCTAGAAAGTCCAAACTACCCTTTGCTTATGGAACGCGAGGCACGTAGGTGTATTCTCTTATCTAACCCGCAATGTCATAGACCTCAAATGTTCCGATCATGGACTATAGCACAGTGGTTGTACTATTGATGCATGCCAAACTCAAGATTTTTCCTGAGCTCGTCCCCAAGCTCTCGGGTATCCACGTTGTAGAAGAGCAGTTGTGGTCCTCGCGATAATCATGGGTTCTCGTGGAACTCATGATTCGGGGAGTACCACACCGTGTCTGGAAGTTGGAGAGCAACTACTAGATCCAACGCATAGGAGTGGATTATCTTGATTGAGGAGGACTTTGCCTGAAGCTTGCCTATGTGATAGGTGTTTGTCCTTAGCACTTGTTGTGGGTGCGTGGCAATCTAGTAGTGGCACGTGTTATTGAGCTTATGGCCTCATGATAGAATTCAACGAGATGTGTCTTTATAGAGCTACGATGTCATGTCAATGTGTTATCTGGCATCCTCGTCTGCCAAAAGTTGTCTTTACTAAGATGCCACATCATACATGGAGGTTTTGGCCCTTCACAATTAGTTAAACTCTATTCTTGACAATATTCAATTTGTTTAAAACACAACTCAACTAAGTCTTTACTCCAAACTATTTGATAGCCTACATGAATCCTGTTTCACCATTTTGCTCTTTGCTAGGGCCTTATATTTAGTTATACCATTAGTTACCATGACTTTCCTTTATTACTTATATCATTTTTAACCATCAAGCCTTAGCTTGTGGTATTACCCTTACCTCCCAAAGAGGACTTTGAGGGTTTAACAATTGGGACAAAGAAGGTTTTTGGCAACTAGGTATTCACCTTGATGATAGACCAAAGACAGGATTCTGCATTCCTAATCATCATTATAAGTGGATAGTCATGTTGCTCACTATATATGGAAGTATCCTTTAGGGCTAGAGGGACACATGTCTCCCCTATTTTCCTCTTGTGTGATATACTACTCTTTGTGTTATCGTAATGATCCTTCGACCTTTGTGGTCCTTCCTCCTTAGTGGTTGCACTTCATAGAGGGTGTGTGTGTCTTACCAATCAAAAAAATAAAAAAACTTCTATCAATCTTGATTTTGGTATTTTCTTTCCCCTAGCATTACCTTCAATATTCATCATGTCTTTGTTCCTCATTGGAGCAGTTAGCCAATTATAGATCTTCGTTGTACACGACCAAATTATCTTAAGTGATTTTCTCGAATAGGACTACACTCACTGCCTCAGGAATATTTTCATTCCAAATATTATCTTTTTTTTATACACATCTATGTCAATGTCATTTAAACTACTTTTATATTACCAACATGTTTGTTAACTGTGCCAACATATTTTCCCATAAAGCATAACTGGTATGATTGTTGTTTTACAGAATTTCTCGTTTAACTTTATGGGTATCTGTCGACCACACAATACACTTGAGACATTTCTTTACTTAATCTCTCCCGTTTTAATTCTATAATATAAATCATCTGTAGTTTGTTCCTTCTTTGAATAAATGACCCTAGGAAATGAAACTCCTCACTCTTTGGGATATCTTCACCTTCAGTCTTTACTACAACTCCATTTATACTCATAGTTTTGCTAAATTTACATTCCTTATATTCAGTTTTAGTCCCACTTGTAGATTTTAGGGTTTCTCTCCAAATTTGTAATTGTCCCTCTTTATTTTTATCTATTAAAGCAATGTCATCAGCAAATAAGATACAACATGGAATCTCATCCTGAGTAGTTAGTTCATCTATAATTAAGGTAAAAAGATAGGGACTTAATGCTGACCCCTAATGCAACAGACAAACTTTGCGCCGCCAGATTGTCTGGTAGAGAGAGAGCCATTTCCCACTTGAGTTTGGGAAAAGAGGAAGATGCTGCTGATTCCGCCCTGTCATAGATATATATAATACGAAAATTTGCTTTTTACTCATTATGTAAGACTTTCACGAATTGCTTTGATTGTAGTTATTCTAAATTTCTAACTATAGTCATAACCTTTGTTATATCAATGTACCTATTTGTGACCTTTTCTTTCCAAAGCCCACTATATTATCTCTCTAACTACCCTAATATAAGCTTTCTCCAGATTTAAAAAAATTATATGGAGATTTTATTTTTCTTTTTACACTCGGTAAGATTCTGCTTCTATTGTTGACCTCATTGGAATAAATCCAAACTGATTTCCAGAAACTGTTGTCTTGAGTATTAGTTACTGCTCAATCACTCTTTCCTTAAGTTCAATAGATTACCCATTAATTTAACATTGATAATTTGTACAACTTTGAATCTCTCATTTTTTTTTAATACAGGTAGGAAAGCACTGCTTCACTACTCATCACACATCTTTAGTTGATAGGATTTTATTAACCAATACATGTCATCATCTTCTAATCACTTTCGAAACTCGGAATATCGTCTAGACTAAAAGCCCTTCCTGTTTTCATGCTTTTCATCCTTCTTAATGCATTTTTTTTTACCTTGGACGCTCTAATCTTATAGAAAATTGTGTCCATAAAAAGAAAATTTACAGAACACAAAGAAAACATATCCTCTGAAGCCTAGGGGCAGTGGTGGATTCACACGAGGCTAGAGGGGGCCAAAATTTTGAAAATTTAAATTTTTACCTATATATGATTAATTTTTTTTTTAAATAGTAGCTGTCCCCCATCACCAACCTCCAAAAATCAATAGCCTAGATCTGTCTTTGCTAAAGGGAACATGGAAGGATAGAAGAATGACCACAACTAAGGCAAAAAATAACTAGAAGCTACGGTGGGGTATGCTATTGTTTTCAGTTTTTTGAAAACGGAAACTAGTTTTTATTTATTTTTTTATAAAAACAAAAACAGAAAATTTATTTGGTACAACAACGTTGTTTTTAAAAAATAAAAATAGAAAACACGTTTGATAACCAAAATAACACTCAAACCAAAGTTCCATAATATAAAATAATTGAGTAGCATCACTGCCCTGTGTGTAACTACAAGCCTACAAACTAGCCTGTTGTGTAGTCATAGTCTTTGGACAATTAATGATGGGAATTGAAATGGAGCAAAAATGAATGAGGTACTACAACAGAATTAGGGCCGGTGCTAGCTGTTATTTAGCTGCTTTTGCGGTCAAAATATGTGTATGTGTGTGTGTGTGTACATATATATACACACATATTATATATATCACTAGAAAGGTATGTAGCATATGGACGCTCTAAATTGCGCCAACTAATTAGTAGCAGAAGCAATGACTCCTAAATTGGATTGAACTCCTGAAAACATGGTGATAAAATAGGTCAAGTTTTTGTCCGTTCAATCTTACAAGATTTGTGGGACATCCCTTGTTTTTGTAACAATATTTTGATCAGAGTCCATAATCAAGTTAAAACAAGCTGGCTTTAATCTAATAGATACTATTTAAAATAAGAATCAGAGAGAGATGATAAAACAAATAAAGGAGATTTTATATGGTCGGTGGAGTTTTGGCCTGCAACTAATTTGGTGGCTGGAATCACTTTCTGGTTTTTCTCAATTTTGTACACATCGACTCCTATATTTTATGCGATTAAACTATAAAAGCTGACTTTGAATTTGATTTCGAAAAAAATTGTACCAATTTTATTGAGTTTCACAACTGTTTTTGTGATCAAATTTGATCACAACTCAATCTGACGTTTCGTTTCTCATGGAATAACAAGGGCTTCATTTTCTTCAACAACCATAACCATAATCTACGAAAAATATTCCATTCGTACCGTCTTTCAATGGGATGTAAAATCCCTAAATCAATTTGTGATATACATTCACCAATTTGTACTAATTGAGAAAAACTCAATTTGAATCCGAAAACTATGACTTTCATAATTTGAACAAATCTATAATCATTTAAGATAAAAAATTTATATATCACTTCTCTCCCTTTGATATCGGAAAGAAAAAGGCCCAAAATTAATTTTAATAAACACAGATTGGGATACCTGAGAGGCTGGAAGGGAAGGCATTGATCCAGTTAGAAGAGAGAAAAATAGGGTATTAGAAAGATTGGGGCTTTTGTTAAAAGGCCAATACTGAAAAAATTTGCTGCCCACAAGACTCTATATCCCAAGCTCATTAAAATTGGGAACCGCATGTGTTGCTCCCATTTCTGATTTTTTTTTTTTTTTTTTATAAATTTTGGAAACCACTTTTTTTCGTTTCTAGTTTTTAGCCTAAACTTTAAAAATTTTTCAAAAAAATATAAAGCATAAATTAACAACCAAATGTGGTTTTTTACTCCTGTTTTCAAAAAAAGTGAACAGAAAAGAAACGACAATGTTATCAACCGGGCCCTACAGTTTTTGTTACTATTACATTTGGCTGCTGTAAATGCAATTTGCTATGAAGAAACACAATTAGAATTTAAGTTCGAGGTTAGGCAAACATCCAGGTTGAGTTGCTGTGAACTGAGCCTGACTGGTTTGTTTTGAGCTTGACTCTGGTATCTCAGTCTTGTTTTATATCCTTGAGCACATAATCTGGGTCTTGCTGGAGTTGTCGAAAAGCCTATTGTTCCTTTCTCCCCAAATATGATACAGAGCTGCTACAGCTAGGCAAAGTGTTCTGATGGCATTTTGACTGTTTTTCTGTGTCAGTTTGAGAGAACCAGGTTATTGTCTATGCCCAGTGACTAGGGCAGGGTATGGAACATATGGCTGCTAAGTTTTTTGCCAAATGAGAAAGGAAAAGGGGCAAATGAAGAAGAGGTGGGAAACAGTTTCATGGGATTTGAGGCATAGGGGCCTCAAGGCATTGACAGCCAAAGAACAAGAATTCTGGAAGATGAATTAATCCTGATTTGGAGCATGGACCACCTCTCCTATCTTATCTTCACGGTAACAACAGATGTGGAATGAGCCAATAATGGGGTATTTTGGCGAGTCACACCCTCATAATGATCAACTACTTCAATCAGTGAGCTATCAACTACTTCAATCAGTGAGCTATCAACATCATTAAATCCTTTACTGCTGCAGGAATATACTAAATTTCAATCATTAATGCTTATCTCAAGCAATAAAACTGGAGAGAGGGGGCCTAGAGAGATGCTCTCATCTTTTATCTTCCACAAGTTAATGTCACTTCCATTTTGTGACTTTGCTAACAACTTGTTTTTCTTAAATTTTTTGATATTGTGGAATGAAATATTGCAATATTCAACTCCCACCCTAATGGCTAGTTACCTATAAAAAAAAATTACAAATTTTGTAATTGCGATTCAATATTTGAATGTGGAAAAAAATCAGAGATATTGCAAAATATAGCAAGATATCACACTTTTTTTTTGATTTGATAATTCTCATAATATCACACTATATCGCAAAATATCACACTATATAACTTTTCTAAATTTGAATCTAATAGGAATTTAATGTTTTACATTATCAATGTAATAGATTATTTATATTTAAACTTAATTTGATATGTATGCATATTTGAACCTTATTTATTTCAATGGAATTAGATTTTATGTAAATTATATTGATTAATGTTCTTTATATATTCTCATCTGCGTGCACCTTTTTTTTGTTTCATACCACATTCTTATCAAATCTATATTTTATTTGTAATATATTGACTCAAAATAATGCATTACCACATTAATTATTACTTCAAAATTTTTTTATGATTTGATATTGATATCCATCCTTTTTTTTTTAATTTTTTTTTGCAGCATCACTATGTTATTGCGATATATCCGTATTTTTGGACTTGTGATATATCTTTTTTATCGATATTTTATTCCTTGATTGATACTTCTTTTCATGTTTGAGCTGCTTTGTGCGTGCTATGTGTGGATTTATTTTTATTTTTTTGGGAATGGCTGGGTGTTTTTTTTTTTTTAAATTACCCGTGCTTGAGTCACACTTTGCTTATTGGCACCATCTTTTTACGTGTTTGTTTTTACCTTGGTCATTAAGGAGATCCTGAAGTCGAACTTGGTTTTCCCTTGTCATTCCTGGTCTTGTATAAAATTTACTATGAGGTTCATGCTTGTTTTCAATGACATACTTAATTCTGTTTTTTGTTTTCTTCATACTAGTTCCAAATGGTGTCATCTAGAAATCGATATACTCTTGATCTGCTTTTTAATGTTGTGTCTTCCTTGTTACAGATATAAAAGACAGCAAGCTACATACGAGAGTTCTGAAATTGATGCAGGCTTGGTTGGTCATGTTCATCTCAACAAGGTTGGTATGTCTATTTGAAAAAAAATATATTTAAATTCTGGGATATTGCTTTTTTTTGAAGCTACTTTCACTTGCCTATTAAAATTAATTGCTTTCTTTACTTATTGGCTGAACAGATACCATTGAAAGATTCGAACATAAGTATACTTGAGATTCTAGAAAAATGCCAGGACACTATTAATTCATTCCGGAAGAAAAAAAAAGTTGGTCATCTCTTCAAAAGAATAGTTTTATCTGTCAGGTTGGTTTTATTTATTAGACTTGTATAGTTTATTTGATGGATGAACTTTGCTAATGGTCCTGACCATTAAAATAACTGTGGCATTATTTTTTTTTCTCTCATTGTTATGGACAAACTATATATGATATATATACACGTGTGTGAATGTGTATAGATTTGGGTGTGGTAGATTGGAGAAGCCATCTGGGTTTAGAAATATTTCTTGAAAACAGACGAATTGAGACCTCCTTTTAACTCTGTTTTGCTCTCTAATTTCATGAAAGATACATTGCAAGAAAAGAAAGGACATAGGGAAGGCACTGTTCACATCTCCAATGGAGATGATGAACAGTGCACCATTCGCAGGGGATCATTGAAGGGTGCTTTCAAGGAGTTGAAAACCACGAAACTTGGCTTGAAAATATTAGGAGTAGAGAAACTGAACAGAGAAGAATAAAGGAAGAAAGAATGAGGAAAAAATGGGGGGAAGACAGAGTCGGAATCGCCAAATTAGCATTGGGAAAGCAGCATATGCCTGCAACTGCATTTTTCAATATTCATTGGATGGGTTGTTGTAATTATATGCCATCTTTATGCAATTGTATGCATGCTTAACAAAAACTTTGGTATCAATTATGAAAAAATAATTTGATTATACATATGTTTGTTTGCATAAACAGAAGTACTTGAAAGCGTGGTTTTAAATAATGGCCATTACGTATCGGTTTTTTGATCCTTTGATATCGTCACAGGCCGATATATCGGTATAAGCCAAAATTCATAGTCGTATTAGCCGATACCATTACATATTAGTTGTTACGGGCCGATATAGGACCATTATGGTCGTTACATAATTGTTATGGCTATTTTGATTTTTTTTTTTTAATTTTAATTTTTTCATTATTCTTATGATTTTTATTTTTATAAGATTTATATATAAGAGAGTTACTTAACAAAGTAATCCAAAAAATTTGAAATGGGTTACCAAAATATTCGGGTCAATATGACCTCGAAAGGGCCTTTTTCCTTCAAATTTTTAACTTTTTTTATTCAATAACTAATCATGCTAAATTGATTTTCATGCTTATAATCATTTTTTGTTATTATTTATATTATTTTTTACAAACATTATTCAAATTAAGCAATACTTCTTAATAACTTAAAAAAAAATTCATATAAAATAATAAATATCTTCCTATAAGAAAACTATTTTTTTAGGTGTTTAGAAAATTTAAAAATAACAGTAAAAAATATTAAAATATGATAAATTGTAGTCAAGATATGTATATCAGTAACTTTTAAGAGATTTGCTAGTGTTTAAAAAAATTTACGGCTGCAGTTTCTAATTCCCATTACGGATGTCCCGATACTTTCGATAACATTACACCACTACCGTGATTTAAATTCATGCTTGAAAGTGCAAGTCATTCATAATAATGACGATATTATTATTATTATTATTATTATTAGTATTATTATTGTTTGGGGCTATTGCTTGGGGGCAATAGTAAAATGCTTGGGATACTTAGCAGGAGAACCCATGTTCGGGTTTGAGAGTTTCCAGCCAACACCCCACATTAGTGGGGCCAACAAGCATTGTGTGTTGGTCTTAGTTATTATTATTTTGGCCCACACACATACATATAAAATATGTTATAGTAGTTTTTTAGTTTTTCTTTTTGTCTTTCTAATAATTATGTAATCTTAAAATATTATTGATGATATCCAGTTCAAATGTCTAACAATTTATTGCATGAATTGGTTTTCAGCTTGATTTGATAGTATGATTCGGGTTACTCATATAGTGATTTAGCAAGGTAAATAGGGAAGCATTGCAAAACTTCCGAAGGTTATTAGCACCAAAAATGCGAACTTCATACACTCAACATGACCTCTAGCTCTAAAATTCCCAAATCAAAAGTTCTCAATTCCTATGGAAATTACAATCGAATAATAATGGCTAATATGATGATCAGTAGTTGCAATTTACTGGTAATTGTAACATGGAAGGGGTAAACTTCTTTCACTTAAATTGTATTTTTTTTTTTTTTCAGAGGTAAATGTAATATATATAAAAAGGCACCAACAGGGTGCACCCCTGTACAAAAGCCAAAAACATTTACTCGCTATATGCCCATGTTCATGGTATGCAAAAAAGAGACAAAGGAATCCAAAGACCAAGATGAACCCCCTGAAATCCAAAAAATAAAGGGAGCTTAATACCAAGGACTTTACACCCATGTGAGAGACTCAATCCATTCAAAAACTCTACTGTTTCTTTCTCTCTAAATGATCCACCAAATACAAAACAGAGTCATATGCCAGATTTTTCCTGTCCTTCTACCAAAGGGTCTTCCCCTTCACAAGTCAAGTACCTCCATTTTAGACCATGACATTACCCAAAAAATACCAAGCAAACCCAATAAAAGAGACCAAAGAGACCAAGTGATAGGGCAATGGATGAGAAGATGATCAACCGTCTCCTTGTTACATTTGCATAGGCAACACCAATTTATCATTATTTGGCCTATTTTCTTTAGATTGTCCATGGTCATAATCTTCCCCCAAGCTGCCGTCCAAGCAAAGAAAGCCACCGTTGAAGGAGCTTTTGACTTCCAAACTGCCTTCCTAGGAAAATAATGACCCCTGCTGCAATAAGAATCCACTATTTACCTTACTATATCAGTAACCCGAATCATACTTTCAAATCAAGCTTCATACACTCAACATTACCTCTAGCTCTAAAATTTCCAAATCAGAAGTTATCAATTCCCATGGAAATTACAATCGAATAATAATGTGTAATATGATGGTCAATAGTTGCAATTTACTGGTAATTTTAACATGGAAGGGGTTAACTTCTTTCACTTAAACTGTAATTATTTATTTTGTGATAGGTAAAGGTAATATATATATAAAAAGGCACCAACAGGGTGCACCCATGTACGAAAGCCAATAAGTATTTACACGCTAGATGCCCATGTTCATGCTATACAAAAAAGAGAAAGGAGTCCAAAGACCAACCCCCTAAAATCCAAAAATAAAGGGAGCTCAATCCCAAGGACTTTACGGCCCAAGTGGGAGACTCAGCCCCTTCAAAAACTCTATTGTATCTCTCTCCAAATAAACCACTAAATACAAAACGGAGTCATATGCCAAATTTTTCCTGTCCATCTACCAAAGTATCTTTCCCTCCACGAGTCAAGTACCTCCGTTGTAGACCGTGATATTATCTAAAAAATACCAAGCAAACCCAATAAAAAAGACCAAATAAATCAAGTGAAAGGGCATTGGATGAGAAGATGATCAACTGTCTCCTTGTTACATTTGCATAGGCAACACCAATTTATCACTATTTGGTGGCCTATTCTCCTTGGATTGTCTATGGTCAAAATCTTCCTCCAAGCCGCCGTCCAAGCAAAGAAAGCCATCTTTAAAGGAGCTTTTGACTTCCAAACTGCCTTCCAAGGAAAATAATGAACCCTGCTACCAATAATCCAGTAATAGGATTTGACTAAGAAGTCTCCCCTTCGACGAATCCAATCAATAGAATCCTCTTCAGAAGAGGATAAAGAAACACTGTCCAAAAAATTATAGAATTCCAAAATCTCATATATTTCCCAATCTTGTAGCTGTCTACCAAGACTAACTTCCCTCACCAGAGATCCATCATTTCTTTTAGCATAATCAGCAATCCAAGCAAGCTTGTCAGATGCAATTCTGTAAAGTTTTGAAAAAGGCCAGAAAGAGTGGACCTTGTTCACTCCATGAGTCATGCCAAAAACTGAATCTAGTCCCGGTTCACACTCTCCATTTTATGTGTTTAGAGAATTCATCCCACCCTCTTCTAACACTCTTCTATATGGTCACACCATGAGACATTAATCTCCTTGGAACGCCACTCGCCCAAGTCCAAACTATATTTCTTCCCCACCACTCTCCTCCAAAAGTTAGAAGATTCCTTACCAAACTTCCAAAGCCATTTCCCTAAAAGAGGTTCATTAAACTGTTGAAGCCTCCAACCCAAGCTCCCTTCTTTAATTGGGCTGCACACTCGTTCCCAATCAATGTGGTGATATTTGAATTCATCTCCCAAGCCTTCCCAAAAAAAGTCTCTTTGCAACTGAAGTAGGAATCAGAAAAAGGCACATGAAGTATGTGGGAAGACTAGATAATGTGCTCTTTAAAAGTGTAAGACCACCCCACCCTGGCTCCCTTTGAAAAGGTATTGTTTCTTCCAACCTGCTAGCCTCCTTCCAAATGCTTGACTTCCTTGTAGAGATGCCCAAAGGGAGTCCCAAATAAGTAATAGGTAGTGATCCAGCCCTACAACCCAAAATGGTCACCAATCTATCTTTTCTAGCTACTTCTCCAACCTCTACAAGTTTGCATTTCCCCATTTTTTTCTTCAAACCAGAAATAGCCTGTCAACAAATCAAAGTACGTCTCAAAAATCCCAATTACTCCTGAGAGGCATCATAGAAGGCTATGGTGTCTTATGCATAAAGAAGATGAGAAATATCATTAGTCGTCTGGTTTCGACAATGTTGAGGCTTAGAGGTTCATTTTTTTTGGTAAAACAATCAGTTGAATGATTTTGAGAATCAGTTGATTGATTTGAAAGGGTTTATCTTTTGTAAAAACAATCAATTGACTGATTTTGAGAATTAGTCTATTGATTTGAAAGTTAGTCGACTGATAGGTCTAATGATTTTGGTAGATTAGGCATTTTGCTTATCTTGATCAAAATTTTGATTTTGAAATAACTTTATTTTTCAAGGCTTAAAGTACATCAATGAAATTCTTTGAAAAATCATTTTGTGATTGATTTGAATCGATCACTTAATTAGAAATACATTAAGTTCATGATCAATCAATCTTAAGAGTTGTTAGCCATGAATGCTATTTAGAACCTCTATTTATAGGCCTGTGAAAGATATAACCTGTTGGGTTTCAAAAACTTGCCGTTGCCCCTTTTAGATCTGTTCAAAATTTGAATTCGCAATTGCCAGATCGACAAAATTAGTCAACTGGTTTTGACAATGTAGAGGCTTAGAGGTTCATTTTTTTTTTTTTGTAAAAACAATCAGTTGAATGATTTTGAGAATCAATTGATTGATTTGAAAGGGTTCTTTTTTTTTTTTCGTAAAAACAATCAATTGACTGATTTTGAGAATCAGTCGACTGATTTGAACTTTAGTCGACTAATAGGTTGACTGATTTTGGTAGATTAGCCATTTTGCCTATCTTGATCAAAATTTTGATTTTCAAGGCTTAAAGTACATCAATGATATTCTTTGAAAAATCATTTTGTGATTGATTTTAATTGATCACTTAATTAGAAGTACATAAAGTTCATGATCAATCAATCCTTTCAAAGTTTTCAATTTTGATTTAACTTGATTTTTTAAAGCTTAAGGTACATTAATGAAATCCTTTGAAAAATCATTTTGTGATTGATTTTAGTTGATCATTTAAATAGAAATGCATTAAGTTCATGATCAATTAATCTTTTCAAAGTTTTCAACTTCGACTTACCTGGATTTTTGAAATCTTAAGATATATCAATATTTTCTTTTGAAAAATCATTTTGTTGATTACTTAAATACTTAGAGTATTACGTTTTGATCAATCAGGCCTAAATCACTCAGGAACCCAAAATAATAAAGATTAAATTCTTCACTCGACTTCATTTGATTTTTTGGGTTTGAGTGCATCAACTTGCTTGAGTTTGATGCTTGATCTTTGAAGTGGATTTCTTCATTTGCTTGAACCTTTCAAGTATTGGTCATCTCTATCTTGATCTAGTTGACCAATTTGCATTGTTGCTTCATTCGTTATATTGTCCACTTGATTTGCAAGTTGTTTCAATATTAAACAAATACTTCTAAGTTGTTTGGTTAGATCATATTTAAGTACATGTTATAAATCTCAATTCAAGGGACCAATTAAATGGTTAAATATTCAAGCATAAAGTCATTCATGAATTTTATGTTTACTACATTTGTTTATTCATGAAAGACTTCCTAAAATATGCATCCGTGTAAATTTTATATTATTATTACAAGGGTACATCCTAAATATCATGACTGTATATTAGTTACTCATTTTCTCATTGATAAGAGCCATGTCATGACTTGGAACTAGTTTGTGCATTTGTTTGAATATGTATGAATTTAACATATTAATTTCATACATATGCTTTACATGCTAAACCTTATGCACAACTTAAATATATTTGACCTTCATGAGGAGTTGTCTAACCAATTCTTAACTTATGCTTAAGATCCTTGAATAAGCTACTCATATATATATATGATTGTTCAAAGGCATCTTTGAATTACAATGCAATTGAACATCTTAGCCTATTTATGTCATTCAACATGTTGGAGCATATATACTTATCTTGATTTATTGCTTTTAAGATTTACATTTAGAGGTAATGAGCTATATCAATGTTTGCTCTTAGTTCTTCCAATTTCCTTTATCCTTAGTTGAGCAATTTTACATGTTGCATACTTTTGCTCAAATGTTGAACATATTACTTAGCTATTTTTGCTTAATAGTTTATCTCAATCCTAAGTATATTAGCAAGTTATAGTATTAGTGTGTTGCTTAGTCATACTCTTTCTTTAGATGTTAAATATCATCTTCATGAGCAAGTTATAGAAAATCACTTTATATGATCCTAGATTTAGTGCATTATTTCAATTATAATCACACAATAGCCTCGTCTATAAATTGAATATGTAACTTAAATTTCACATCGGCTATCTTTATGTATGTATTGCACTACTAAGATCAATATGTTAATTTGTGTCATTAATTAGTATAGATACCATCAAGATTATCAATTTGGGTTCTATACTTAGTAATTATTTGGTTATGCTCAAGATTGATTCTATTATTTCACGTATAAGAGAAAGCATGATAGTATAGTTCAATTACCAAACAAATACTAATTCTTGTGTTAATGCTTAGATTACATTAAGCATATACATTATCAAAATCCTATTGCCAACACTCTACTTCTCTTTTTTTCTTTTTAAGAATTTGTCGTATCAGCGTGATTATATTCTATAAAGTGACGGTTTTAGCGCCCCCCCCCCCCCCCCCCAAAAAAAAAAAAAAAAAAAAAAACCACAAAGTTATTAAAGTTTCATTAGAATGCCTCCCAAAAATTTAATATATACAGCCTCCACCTACCCAAAAAAAAACACAATTTTTGGGTCCGCCACTGTGTCTATATTCTATATCATGTGTCCAGTTTAATGCTTTAGAGTGCTTGGGTCATTCCTTCATGATAATATGTAATGGAAAATTGGTCCCTTATATTGTGTGTGTTTTACATGCCAATATGTATCTGAATGGTGTTTTATTTTTTATTTATTCCCAGTCATTTTCTTGTTGGTTTAGGGTTTTGTTTCTCTTTATCATTGAATCTCTTGCATGGCATATCATGTAGGGCGCTGAAAAGTTGTGCAATAAATTTACTTTGTAGAGGATTGTTTACTACTAATGTCCTCATATCGTGTTTTTCCCATCTTTTAATGGCACATTTTTTATTTGTCATAATATTAGGCACTCGTTTGAAAAGCTCAAACGAGGCATTCTCCTTGAAGTCTCCCACTTTTTTACAAGTTCAAATTCACGGCTGTAATATTTTCCTTAGGCTTTGACAGGTTGTTTTAACTTTATATGAAGTCAGATGACCTTTTCTTCATGTGTGCATTTTTTACTTCTTATTACTCCATTTTGCCATGACCTAGCACAATGGAAATTCCCAGTTATTTACACGTGTGTGTCCTTGGCAGTGAATGTTGTTCTTTTCACCAATCTTGTGAAAGCAAGTGGTTGGACATGCCATGCTTGAAGTTCTTCTGGCAAGATACAAGTGATCATCATTTAGAGAGGACATCTCATATTCTTGCTGACACAATTTGCCCCGTTTTGTTAGAAACAATTATTAAAGGTATGTCATAAATTGTTATTTCTCATTTGATTATTTCTGAGTATCTTTTCAGATTGTAATTGCCTTTTCTTTTTGGTCTTGGTTTCTTGTTTAATTTATCATCCACTCATCCATATTAAGGGAAGATATTGCTTTCACTGTGTGGTCATTGCTGTGCAGAGTGTTTTAACATCTGGACTGGATTGGCTGATTGAGCCGCGCCTGGGCGCCTGGACATCAATCAGTCAGCTTTCTGGTTTGGGATGAACCCAAAAAATCGTTCCTTAAAAACAAAAACTGCTCTATTTCATGAAATTCATTTAAACAAAATTATTTCTAGAAATATTTATGGAACCAGAATAACTTAAACATACAAAACATACTTCAGACATGCCATTTCACACTGGGGCTATTTTTATTTTATTTTGATAGGCAAGTGGCTCGAGGTTGGAGCTGAAACAGCCCTATTACCATGTTGATATAACACCACCCCCCCAAAAAAAAAGAAAAAAAAAAGAAAGAAAAATAATTTACAGCAGGAATTCATGAGGAATCAAAACAAAAAGGAGTACAAAATGAAATTAGAAAAAAAAGAGCTTCTTTTATTTGTCATCACACTTGTAGCAAAAAGAAAAGAAAGAAAGAAAGTAGTCAAACGAGTGCAATGGTTTGTCATTTATCATTACAGAAACGGAAACAACAACATGGCTGGGTTCATTGGTTCCAAACTTCCATGACTCTTTCTTGGCCAAAATAAGAAAAATAAAAATAATAAATTGAAAGACAACTAAATGTAGCAATAATTGTCAAAATTTAGTGTTGAGTCATTAAATAATTAGCTAAGTTAGATATATATATATATATATATATTTTGTCCAGCAAGTGAAAACGTTTCCGATACGATCTTGTTTCGATACTATGATCCTATTATCAGTTTGATTTTTATATGATCCAGATTGATTTTAGCCATATTGGATTATATGTTCTTACGATCTGAATTACAAATGTCTGTGTGCCATTAATTGTACGAGGTTATATAGTTCTACTTTAGAGAAGAGTGCTAGAAGAAGGCTAGGACTCAGATAGCTCAGTCATGTTAGAGTCTGACTTCACGGGCCTTGGTTGGCTACCACCCCACCCCCATGTTGGATGACCATGAAGTTTCCAACAGTAGGTCACTAGCTTTTTTTTCCAACAGTTAATCATAGTTCAGCACATCCTTCTCAGAACTCCTAGTCTTGTTGTCCGCTCAAGTTTGTGATGGACTAATGTTCCCTTGTGGAGTAACTACCAAAGCAGACTAGCACCCCACCTACTCTCTCCCTGATACCCATATGCATGTGCTTGTCGAAGAGAAGACAAAGGGGGTTGCGACAAAGAAACTAATATGTATCTGATCATAATTTGAGATTTAGGCCAGCAAGGAAATCATAGAAATGCTAATCTATTAGCCTATAAAATTTAGTACCGTTATTGGCACAATCAGCATGGCAATCCATATAATAATCTAATTCCTCCTGCAAACTGTTAAGCTTACTGTAGTACTCTGGAATAGTCATATCGTTTTGCCTGTTTTCATGAACTTATCCAAAGTTCATAAATTTAGGCATCATTTTCACCTTCAAGTATGTCTGAGCAACGACTGTCCACACTGCACAAGTAGTATCAAGAAATGGATAACCAAGACTAATTTATCATTGCATTTAATTAAGTTTCCAGGATAAAACCAATGAATTTTTAGAAATCCACTGATGATAGGTAGAATTTATTGCCTTTGGCTTCTCAGCAGCCGTTTTCAAGTATTCCTTTAACCCACAAGCTTGTACTAACAATAAGAATGGTCATGATCAGGCTAAATAATTAGTTTAATATAATTTTATGAGCTTATATGGAGTGTGGGATTCTCTCCAAGAGTCCCTACACAACCCATACCTTTCCCTTTACCACCAGTCGAACCCAAGCAAACAAAGCCAAAACAGCCAGAACATACAACACCAATGTAGTTTGAAGCAAACTGAGTAACAAAAACAGCACATCCAAAACTTCTGGTTGTCCTTTTTCAATCAAATGTCATCCAAATGGCCACGGGTCAGTCCAACAATCCTCCAAATACCTAATTGTGCCCCTTAGATTAGGTTTGAAGCATCAAGAACCTCCAAATGGCTCAGAATCGATGGATAAAAGGACCTGTTTTTCTCACGAAGCATGGATACAGACATGGGTACGACATAGACACGCAAACATGTTATTTGTAAAAAAAGTAGGACACGGGCACGTTGAATATATATAAATTTTTTTATGTTTTTTTTATGATTATATAATAAAAAGGTAATGTTATTTCAATTAAAATTGGCATAAAGATGCACATTTTTTAAAAATATTACCACGATATTAAAATAACAAAGCCATATAATAAAAATTAAAGAACTTTTTCATTTAATCATCAATATCTATGATTAAGTGTTCAGACACGTGTCCGAAAAGTGTCCGAGAGTGTCGGTGTCCGACACGGACACGTGAGCCAAAATAGAGTGTCCGTGCTTCATAGGTCTTCTAATTAAAAAAACAAAAAAATAAAAGTATGATTGTATGTTTTCAAAAAACTTAGAAAAAATCACCATAAGAACCATCCTAAATAAACGACTCATCCAGCAGGTTCTTTCGCCAGAAAGTGTCAATGTTGACATCACATCAGCATGATGTCATCGTCAACACCAAATTGGGTTATCTTTTACTCTCTAATGTCTTCCATTTTGTTTTTGATGGCTTCTGGGATTCAATCTTGCTTTGATACCAAGTTGAAATATGTTGAATTTAGGTCTTGTTAAAGAAAGAGAAAATGAGAGAGATTGCTGTGCAGAATAGGGTGGAATGAATTGACTTTTCCCTACCCCCTTCCATATATTTATTGAATATCAGGAATTACAAGGATACCCTCTCTAGAATATTCTGAAATTTTCAAACATATTCTAACAGTCCCCTGAGAAAGGATTTTGTATATCCTCCTATTTCTGGAAGCACCAACCTCAATTTGGCCCGAGTTTTAGAACCAAGTTATAATTTATTTCTGAAATCACATACTTTTCTAAGTAACTTGGATATGACAGTAGTTTTGAGTTCAAACTTCCCATCGTATGCATGACCGTTCTACTAGTGAGTTGAAAGATTTTGACTTAAACCAAATAATAAATAAACAAACATGCGAATAAATGAAGTCAAACCTATTAATTTGTTATGAACACAATACGAAGCTGCTTATCCCAGTCTCTGGTTACTTGAGAAATATCGAAGGGTGTTAGAACTATTTGAAAACATTTGAAAATATTTATAGTATTGTGGAAGATAGCTGATTGGACCCAGAATTGTAATTCTGATTGTTGTTCCATTTTAATTAACTCTGTCAACCGAAATTCAATTAGATTGGACAAGCTTTTGGGTCAGTTTTTTTTTTAAATAAAAAACTGCATTAAATCTCACAATATCTTTATCTGACGATATAGTTGTATGCGAGTTTATATCGTTAAAACCTAGATCATAAGTCCCATAACTACCCCTGTTTTCTTGAACCAGATGTTGTGAGTCCCGTATTCACACCCATTTTCTTGATTTTGGTAACTTGGCAGTCATGTTTGTTGCATCTGCAACCTTATTGGCTATATTTTATCTAGTTTCACTGCCAGTTTGTGATTATGATATATCATTTACTCATTATTGTTGATTGTCAATCTTCCCCCATTTTCTTCATCAAAGATTTGTCTATCAAGTAAATGACAAGAATTTGATATTTCAAGGCATCCTGATTTTTGAACTCCTGCCTTTGCCGTGTTAAAGGACCATTAGAGCCATAGGGACCTGGTTTATAATGTATTGGATTTTTGTGTTGACTTAAAGTGTGAAAAGTGTGTTTTAGAACGTCCTATAAGCTCTTACAAACAATATGGTTCTTTATGATTTTTTTTTCTTCCCTACCTCCATCTCTTCAACTTTGTCACATATGAATCCCAAAATAAACTGATTTAAAGCAAGTGGGATCATTTGATGGTGAGGGTACATTTCTTTTTCTTCTCTTTATTTATTTTACGTTACTCTTAGTTGAATAGCCCTCTGACTAGGACGCAGATTACTTGTAAAAGCTCTATTTCTTGTTTTGGGTCTCATGCACTTTATCTATCATTGCTGTTCTGACTATTCTGAAAAACTCCTTTTATGTTTGTCTTTCACTCCCCGCCCCCTTCGCCCTCTTCCCCGAATGTATTTTGTTGCTAACCTTTTGTAAAAGGTGAAGGTAAGATGGATTGCTTGTGGTGCTACATTTTTTTAGAAGAAATTTATGCTTCTGAGTGGTGATCATAACTATGTCACTCTCATGAATGGACAGGTGATCCCCGGGTTTGCACGGCAAACATAATCTGGATTAGTCCTGATACAACTACTTGGATAAGAAACCCTTGCAAGAGTCAGAAGGGTGAACTGGCTTTGGATGTTGTTCTTGAGAAAGAAGCAGTTAAGAAGAGTGGAGATGCATGGAGGACTGTCTTGGACTCCTGTCTTCCTGTTATTCATTTAATTGATACTAGGCGTTCCATTCCCTATGCAATAAAGCAAGTTCAGGAACTGCTTGGGATTTCTTGTGCTTTTGACCAAGCTGTTCAGGTATATATGAATTTCTCTATTATTATTTTCCAACTATTAACTATTTAGTGCAGCGCACTCTGTGGATGGCGATTTGGATGTACATAATCTCCCTCTCTCTCTCTCTCTAGTTTTGTTTTTTTGTTTTTGTTGGGTTGGTGTTCTTGTTACTTGTATGAAGTTGTAACATTGACTGTTACAATGGATTTGCTTTCGAAAATCGTTATTCACTTCTTTTCTACTTTTTCACAGGTCAAATTTGCAAACCATTTTATTCTGTTATATTAAGAGCCATGTCTACTGCATGATTGTTTCTTCCATGCTCTAATAATTTATGTTACATGGAGTTGGGTACATATGTCAGGTGTGCATTGTGTGCTTAAGCATCAGGTTTATTGAATCCCTGAACCCAAGGGCATGGGATAGGGCTAAGTATTCATATTTTGTTATATTCCTCTTTTATTTACTAGGTAAATGGTGCTTTTATGTAATACTAGTTTGGAAGCATGTGTTGCCTTTGAAAAATATATATATATATATATATTTGTTTTTTGTATTTGTATTATAAGAAGTAGAATTACATAACAACCTTAACTTATTCTCAAGCCTCCATCAAAATTGAATCGTAACAAATATGAAAGAAAGAGGATTGGTAGGAAAAAAAAACACATGACCTGAATTTGATGCACATATTAGATAAACAATGAGATTATGCTTCCAATAGTACAAAAAGGTTATATTGCGAAAATAAATAAATCTAAAAGAAAGAAGTAGTAGGTTGAAATCCTATCATTGTTCTTACTTGTAAATAGGTGGTAAACAAATAAGAATTAACTCCGTAAAAGTAAATTGAAGCAAAAGAAAAAATATAAAAATTTATAGAAAATTAAAGTAAATTGAAACAGTAAACTAAAAAACTAATTCTTCTCAATTTTGATTTTATTTTTCTTGAAATTTTTTATCATTTCATCATTTTCTCGATTTTTTTTGTTTCTTCTTCCTGTGTTTTGGATTACTACTGTCTTGAATTAAAATCGGGTCATCTAGAATTAGAATTGGACCAACCGTTTCTATTACTTGAAAGGTCTCGGTAATGAGTGATTTTTTCCCCTAACTTCGTTGGTTTTTTGTGTATCTTGATGAGGAAATTGTACCATTTGAACTTGCATAAAAATCTCTTTCAGAAAAAGCTGGAATCCTCTCTCTCTCTCTCTCTCTCTTTTTTTTCTCAGAAATTTAGTTAGTCATATTGTAGTTTACTTAATAATATAAGTTTTTTTGTTATATCTCATCAAACTGGACAACAAATGAGAGAAGTACTTTTTTATATATTTGATATCATGTTAATTTAATGGTTCATTTTCCTACCTCCATTAAAGTTGATGAATTGGATATGTAATTTGTGATGACTTTCCTTGAATTTTTTTTGTTCCCTTTCATATGTGTATTCATAAGTTTTATTTGTTAATTCTTCTTAAATATAGAGCATATGCCTCTTAACATTTTCTCCATGAAGGCATTTATATCATGATTTACATTGATGTTGTTAATAGTCTGTAACATGAGTTTACATATAAAGATGTGATATCCTGTCATATGGTAGACTAACATGGCTATGCTGGTGTGCTATATGGTATTGTTCATGCCTGTTTGGGCCATATATCTGCTATGAGTTATTGAATGTGACGTTTGAAAGACTATTATTCATCTTAATAATTTTCAAACAGGATTGCATTTTTTCTTACTTCTTCTATTAATTTTTTTTTTTTTAATTTTGTTTTTAATAAGTCCCACAATTTTTAAATTAAAGATTTTATTTTACTTGTGTTATCCGTTATTTTTTTTTATATTTTTCAAGTAATATTGAATTAATAAATTTTTGAATGGCTTACAAAATAAATTTAGTGTCACATGTACTAAGAATTAGAGGATAAAAAATAAACACAAAAATATAAAAGAAATTATTGGGTGGATGTTTATATGATGTTACTTCAAATATTTTATTGGAGATGTACAATTTAGCAACAAATCAATAATAATATAAATATTTATTGGAAAATACAACAAAAGTAAAGATTATAAATGGAACATGATTACAAGTCAAATTAAAAATAAATTTAAATTAGAAATATGGTACACATGCCTCTATCCACACAAATAATATTACATAAATAATGTTTATACAATTACTTTTATACTCATTTGATTTAAAATATATAATTAAGACTCTTTAATTAAAAAAAAAAAAAACTCTAAAAGCAAAGAAATAAAATACCTTAGAGCGCAATCCTAGTTGTTGATTGGAGCAAATCAATTATAAAGAGGAGATCAAACTATGATTTGATTCTTACAATATAGACCAAACCAGGATGAAGATAATAAATGAAAAGAATAAATTTGACTTCACTTTAAATACTTTTTTTTTAGGACTCCTAACTATTTGATTTCACGTTTTCTTCTTTCTTTTCATTTAATTTTTATACTTTTCTTTTTTTCACACCTTATGGTTTTCTTTCATTGTAAGTTGTAGAATCACAATTGCAAAGCTTGGGCATGTATGGCTGTTTTGATTATGTGTTATCTACTTCCATTAAAATCTCCCTAATTGATTGAAGATGTGAAATTAAATCGAAAGGTGGACTCTTTTTTTCCCAATTAAGCTTATATAAAATTTATTAAAAGGTGAAATCTCAATTTAATAACATAGGTTTGTCTATTTAGGATTTTATTTTCTTCCTTAATTATCTTAATAGATTAAGATAGAACTCTACCAGACAAACTATTTTGCCAAAAAAATAAAAGAGAATAAATTTTAAAGAAAATCCAACAATTTTTGAATTCTTAAGCAAAAAGAACTAATCCTAAAACCAACAAATATTTGACTTGATTTCAAAATTTTTATCTTTAGGACCCTTAACTATGTGATATCATTTTTTGTTCTTTAATTTTTCTCTTTTTGGCACACATTTTTTCTTTAGAATTCTAAAACCTATCTTAATAGATTGGATGAAATAGAATTGTGCAAATTAAAACAAAAAAATTAGAAGAAAGATCCCTAAAAGAATTATGCTAGAAAATAAAAGAGAAAAATAGATTAAAAAAATTCAACAATTTTAGAACCCTAAAACAAAAAAGAACTAATCCTAAAACCGGAATAATTTTATAAACATGGGTCTGTCCATTTAGGATTTTGTTTTCTTCCTTCATTATCTTAGTAGATTAAGATAGAATCAACTAGACAAAGAATTGTGTCATAAAAAAAAAAAGAGAAAAAGAATTGAAAAAAATCCAACAGTTGTAGAATTTTTAAACAAAAAGAACTAATCCTAAAACCTAAAACTATTTAACTTCACTTTAAGTTCTTTTTCTTTAGGACTAATTACTTGATTTCACGTTTTCTTCTTTCTTTTTCTTTAATTTCTATATTTGTTTCCTATTTCTTTTGCGCATGTTTTTTACTTCACTTTAAATTCTTTTTTCTTTTGGACTAACTATCTGATTTCACTTTTTTTTTTTTTGCACACTTTTTTTTTTCTTTAGGATTCTAAAACCTACCTCAATAGATTGTACTTAGATGGATGAAATATAATTGTGCAAATTAAACCAAAATATTAGAAAAAATTGCCCTAAAAGAATTATGCCAACAACTAAAACTGTAAAAATAAGAAAAGACCTCCTAAGACAATAAAAAGATAATTAGTTGAAAGAATACTTACAGTATTTTTTCTGATAAATGAAAGAATACTTATGGTATTAAATTGTATATATAAATATTTAATTCAGTAGTTAATTTGGCCATAATACTGTTTTTATAATTATTTTTAATAATATTATGAACAAAATTTCAAATCTAGTAGATATTAATGGAAATATTGTAGCTAGATGTAATAAATAGCAAGTAAACTCTTTTCTAATTCAAATAAAGTGATAAAAATTGATAAATCACATATCATATACATTATACAATTACATGTACTTTATCATGATTAATTTTTTAGTATATATCATACTGTAAAGAGAATTTTCATAGCTTCATTGCTATAATAATTACAAATAAGAAATTAAATATGGTAACTAGGGGTGCACAAAAAAATCGAGGACCGTAGACCCGACCCGAACAGAATGGGACGGTTCTAAAATCGATTTTTCGGGTTGGTTCGGGTTCAAAGCTCGGGTAAACTGACCCAACCCGGGTACCGGACGTTTAAAAAAAAATCTTGAAAATTATATATATATATATATATAAATATAATGTGTATTATATTATATCATTGTGTGTATATATAAAAATATATCATATCATTGTGGTAAATTAATGGGACAAAAATAAACAAAGGCTTAACCCATTAACAAGATAATTTGGCACCTTTCATTAACAAATCTTGACTTGTTATGTTTTATGTTTTTAACATTATTATTTATTTTTTCTAGTTAAAATAACATTGGATTTCCTCACTAATAATTTTAATACGAAAATATTTTTCTCTAACAGAAAATAAAAATTGCATAATAAATATTGAAATTGTGAAAATTAATGTAAAAAATTACCTATACATAACTCATGCACCAATTTACTATCAATTAATCTAGTTTAAATTGAATAAATGAGTGTTTGGGGTTATTTTTTCAAGAGCATTAAAGTATGGAGAGCATTTTTTAGAATCACAATTCTATTCATTTAATAAAACAAAACTAACATAAAAATAACACGGAAAATTGGAATAGAACTAAAAAAAAAAGGAAAAAATGTTCGGTTTGGGTCCAACATCTCACGGTTCCAGTTCTCTTTTTTCATAACCGTATAAGGTTGGGTCAGTTCTGGTTCCATTGTAACCCGACCCATGTGCACCCCTAGTAAGTAGTAATGAAGAAATTTCAGTCAAACATATCTAGATATTTGAAAAGATTTTTTAATAACTGCAAAAAAATGAAAACAGGAGAAGCATTAACGTTAATAATATAATAACTTTAGATACACATAAAACAAACTAAAAACACCATAAAAAATAAATAAATTCAAATTAGCATATCACTTTGATATAAAATTAATGAATATATATATCTATGTAGATATGCTAAATTGTGGATTAGCATATTAATTTGATATGAAAATATTAAACTACGCACCAAAAGGAAATGGTGAATTCCAAGTAAAAAAGTCAAAATTTATTATTAAAGTATTCAAGTGTTGAGTCAAATTCTTAAAAATTAAACAATTTCTTTTTATAAAAAATTTATTTCAATTTAATTTTGGTTCGAATAATTTTTTTAAGCAACCAACACGAGCTAACATCACTCTACTAAATGTACATCCCTTTATTTGCTCCATTTTAATGTTGGTTGAAATTATTCCATTTTTTCCTTTTGGTTGGGACCTATTGTACATCCCTTGATTTGCATGACCCTTCTTCCACTAAAACATATTTTAATTAATTTATATTTTGTGATCCATCCAACAACTTTGACCGGAGAAAGCCGTCAAGGCAATTGATCTTAAGGACAATCGTACATCCAAAAAGTATGATAATAGGCTCATTGTATTGCAATGAAGAAAACTGCTCAATTAGAAGTTATTTCTTATTTCTCAAAATTAAATTTATTTTTCAATTATTGTTAATCACCTAAAAGATAAAGAAAAATCACAACTCGTGTTTTGCCAGTTTTGTGTGGGTAGGGTTATGCTTGTTTTCTTCTGAAGTCCGAGTGCTTAGTTTTCTTCTCATTTACATTCTGTATGTTTTCTAAATTTCTTGATCTACTCTATCTTACCAGAATAAGAAAGGAATGCATGGTTGTCACTACTATGACCCAAGCTCAATTATTTGTTCCATTAACTTTCTGAAAAGACCCTACCTTGGCTTATTTTACAGCGCCTGTCAACATCGGTGACCATGGTTGCAAAGGGTATACTCAAAGAGCATCTTATTCTGTTGGCAAATAGTATGACATGCGCGGGAAATTTGATTGGTTTCAATATGGGTGGTATAAAAGCATTATCTCGATCATTAAATGTCCAAGCACCATTTACGGAAGCGACATTGTTTGTAAGGAATTTTAGTTTTTCTTTTTACTGTTCTTAAAGAAGTATGATGTATTAATGTTTCTGTGTTTGACTGCCTGTCCTTTTTTACGTATTACCTCTGCAGACCCCCAAGAAATGCTTTGAAAGGGCTGCTGAAAAGCGTCATGTGGATTCCTTGTCAAGCATTGTTGCCTCTTGTTCATGGGGCAAACATGTGGCCGTTGGTACGGGATCTCCATTTGATGTTCTATGGGGTACAAGAGAGGTATTTTATACTTATTCCCCGTTCATCTGTTCGGCATAATTTATTATCTTTGGATAATTGATGAATCAAACTTCTTCTCTGAATGTTCTCATATGTAATAACCAGTCCAGACTAATTGGCTGCTGAAATCTTTCTTGTATGTCAATTGAATACTTCGGGTTTTCTTTGCTAGGTTGGATTAAATCAGCAAGAAGGAATTGACATCTTCAACTTTCTTCATTTGGTGAGGACCAGTTTAAATGGAGGAGAATCATATAGTGCTTGTCTTGGTGAAGAAATTGATAGTATTGAACTAGGTGAAAATGTGGATTTGGGCTTGTCCCCTGAGCACAGCTCAAGTTTTGAGAAGCCAGTTTTTGAAGATAGCGCTGAGTTTGAATACAACTTGGAGAATCAAAAGTGGGATGGTAGCAGGCCCAGCAACTCAAATTGGGAGAAAGTTCCTTCTCCAAATGTTGAGTCAAGTGGTGGCGGGGAGTGGGTTGTTGACAAAAAACAAAAACCTTCTGGTTGGTCCAGTTGGGGTGCTGATCGAGTTCAGACAGATGATATCCCCTCTACAAGGGTACAAGAAAATTCTTCCAGATCTAATGAAACCAGCTGGAGTAAGGATGGCCGACCTCCACTGGACCAATCTGGTGGTTTGGTTTCTCCAACTTCTGGAGGCTGGACTGGAAAGGAAAGTTTTTCAATATCTGATGGATGGGATGATAAAGGGGCACAAGAAGATCATTCAAAATCTGGTGGATGGGATAGTATGGGATCTGGGAAGGGACAGAATCAGTCAGGATCATCAGCTGCTTGGGGGAAAAAGGTTGAAGAAGCCAATGAAACTGGCTGGTTTAAGGATGGCCAACATCTGCCAGACCAATCTGGTCGATTGGTTTCAACTCCTGAAGTCTGGTCTGAAAGAGCACAAGAGGATTCTTCAAGGTCCAATGGGTGGGATGCAGTGGATTCTGGGAAAAGGCATGACCAGTCAGGATCCTGGACAGCTTGGGGGAAAAAGGCTGAAGAAGCTGATGAAACTGGATTTAAAATGGCTGGCCGACTCGATCAACCTGCTGGTGTGTTTTCTTCAACTGCTGAACCGTGGACTGAAGATCAACCTCAAACTCTGGATGCACAACAATTTGGTTCACGCTTGACTGCAAATTCTCCAAAGGTTGGCGGTTGGAGTGAAAGTGTACAGTCTCAATGGGATCTACAAAAACATGTTGGTGATTGCAACGAAAGTGATGTACAGTCATCCTGGGGTCACCAGAAACATTTCACTGAAAAGAGAGATCCCACTGAAAGTTCACGTGGTTGGGGTTCGGAATGGAGAAACAAGAGGAACCGCCCTGCCAAGTCAGCTGGAGGGTTAAATGATGATTGCAGTGCCAGTGGAATGTTGACTGCAACCAAACAAAGGTTGGATATGTTCACATCTGAGGAACAGGATGTTCTTTTGGATGTTGAATCAATTATGATGGCCATCAGAAGGATAATGCCTAGGTAGCTTCTATTTCTTCCTGAATACATAAATGAAATTGTTAGCTAATAATTTCCATACATCTCAAAGAAGATTATCCGGAATAAACGAATGACAAATGATCATCTGACTCGATGATAATTGAAAATGTCTTTGTTTTGTTCCATGTCCCATGTTTGATAAATATGGACCACCATAAGAGGGAGAATGCCTTCCTAGTCTCCTGGTCAATCTGAAAGACTTGGAATATGCTTAAAGATTGATGTCGGGATAAAATCATATTTTTGATCAATTACAAGTAATGCCTCTACATATAGAAAACATGTTTTACTTTTTTAAGCAGTAATGTTGGCATTTTGGAACTAATTGCCAATGTTGTCAATTGGAACAGCACCATGACAGCTGTTCCATCTTCCAATGCATAATCTTTTGAAGTTTGTGAAACATTGCAAAGTAATCCTTAAATTTGATGTTTTTGATTAAAATATAGAAATCTAAAATTATGAATCTTGAGTCTGTTGAATAACTCTTATGAAGGTACAATGATGGGGATCCTTTGTCTGCTGATGATCAGTTGTACATACTTGATAATGTCTTCAATCACCATCCTGATAAAGCAGCAAAGATGGGAGCTGGAGTTGACTACATCATGGTATGACATCGGACACTTTTGTTGCCTTTTTAGATCATATTTTCAGTTACATACTCTGACCTCATAATACATTTAATTTTAGAACATTCAGCTTTGCTTTTATAGGATTCACTAGATACACTAATATATTGTTTATTTTGATCATCTTAAGTATATTGCATTGATTGAGTATATCGTTTACCAACTGGGTTAGATCAATGGGGGAGAGGGCATCGATTTAAATCGCGGTCGCGGGATATGAATCAGTCGTCGGTGTAATGGTATGGGGAGTATCAGGTCATTTGTAACGGGAATCAGAAACCACAAATTTTTTTCAAACACTAGCAAATTTCATAAAAGTCGTTGATACACTTATCTTGATTACAATCATCACATTTTAATCTTTTTTACTATTAATTTTTAATTTTCTAACAACTAAATTTTTTTTTTTTTTTTATAAATAACACTTAAGAAAATATTTTATTAATTTATATGGATATTTTAAAGTTAAATTAATAAGAAATATCATTTAATTTGAGTTGCATTGCAAAGAATAATATAAATAATAACAAAAAAATAATTATAAGTATGAAAATCAATTTAGTTGATTAGTTATGGAATAAAAAAAAATTAAAAATTTTGAGGCCAAGAGGATTTTTCGAGTTCGTATTGATCCGAATGTTTTGGTAACCCATTTTAATTTTTTTTTGGATTAGTTTGTTTAGTATCTCTTTTGTATAGAAATGTTATAAAAATAAAAATCATAAGAATTATATAGGAAAAAAATAAAAAAAAAAAAAAACGAAAAAAAAAATTGAAAAAGAAAAACATAAAATAGTTGTAACAGTCCCGTAACAGTCCTGTAACGGCCTGTGACGTCCATAACGGCCAATACGTAACGGTATCGGCTGATACGACTGTGAATTTTAGTAACACTAATATATCGGTCAGTATCGGTATCGGAGGGTTAAAAAAGCGATACGTAACGGCTGATATGTAACGTAACGGCCGATATGTAACGTAACGGCCGTTATTTAACACCATGGGAGAGGGTTAAGCACATGGAAAGTAGGATCTTCAAGTAAGGAAGTGCGGGAACTACCTAATGACCTGAGTACCGAGGCAAGTAGCAATCTGGATGACAACAACTATTTGATGGGAAATGGCGAAGCAGAAAAGGGTCAGGTTGCGCAGATGGGGTATGGGCAGTTATGGAACTAGAATGAGAAATCAGTCCTTAGGAGTATCGATTATTCGAGGAGTTGGAGAATGATATTATGGGACATGTTAATTTAGCAAGTTCAGAAGGAAGAATGCTTCGTTGGTACAGGCAACCAAATGGGGGGGACAAGGAGTCATAATGTAAGGGGATAAACAGTTGATAGCATATGATAAGCAAGGGGAATTTGAACTAGTTTTAGTCATTGGGGAAGGGATGGGATATGAGGAGGAAAGGGATATTAATGAGAAGATGGTGGATTTCTACAAGGATCTATATGGGGAAACTCAAAACTAATGTCCAACTATTGATGGTCTTGAGTTGAGTTCCATTTCTCTAGTCGCATATGGTTGCTGAGACCTTTTGAGGAGGATTTCCCCATCTCATAATACTTGATTTTAGATGCGGTTCTCATCGCAAATGAGTTTGTGGACTCAAGGCTGAAAACTAAAAAGGTGGGTGTGATGTGCAAGCTTGATGTGGAGAAGGCATGCGATTATGTTAACTGGGGTTTTTGACTTCATATGATGAGTCGTATGGGGTTTGGTGATCGTTGGAGAAGATGGATAATGGCATATATTTCTTTAGTTCGCTTTTCAATTTTGGTTATTGGGGTTCTAGAAAGATTGTTGGTTATTTCTTTAGTCCAGCATAGTTCATGGCAGTGGCTAACTTTATCCATTGTATTAGTATGTCAGAAGATTGTAACATATTAAGCTGATAGATACACAACTCATTACATTTCAAGGTCGGTGAATTGCATATTTGCCTTGTTCTAGGGGTAGTGAACAAGTTTCAGGAGTAGAGAGATGATTAAACCATCTCTGTGGCCTAAAAAGATATATGTATCTGAAAGTGATAGAATGACCAGTGGTCGGTTATTCATTGGAATGCTTGATTCCCACTACATAAGCCTTTTTATCTCTGTTTTATCTTACTCTGGCTGGATATCTCTGCATGATTTCCACGTATTTAAGTTTCATGATATCTTAAAATATTTCCCATTTCTTTTTCCCAAGAGTTAATGTCAAGAATTGGTTTGACAGGTTAATAAGCACACCAGTTTCCAGGAAAGCAGGTGCTTCTATGTTGTCTCGGCTGATGGTCGCAAGGAGGATTTTTCCTACCGTAAATGTCTAGAGAACTTCATCAAGGGAAGGTATCCTGAAAAGGCTGAACCTTTCATAGCGAAGTACTTCTTCAGAAAACCTCGCTCTGGTGGGAATCGGGAGCGTAGCCTTGCTCCGGAAGAAGCTGGGCCTGAGAATAGGCCGTAGGCTCGTGTCTTTTGTGGGTTATTTTATATCATCCTTGAGAGAGAGTTATTGGGGCTCTCTTGCAGTGTGATTTTTCTCATGCAACTTGATACAGAATATTCTTGTCATCTGCTATTTTGATTTGTGTATAGGAAGCAGATGCTTGTGAACTCTTGCCATTTTCCTAAGAAAACACATGAATCGTAACCCCAGAAGAGCTGCCTTCATTTTTCTTTTGGGAGCAGTTCTTATTTTCAGTTTGCCTGTAAATTGTAATCTAGAACTAGGAAGTCTAGAAGCATTACATTCACATATTGAATGGAAGATCTGCAGCCTGCGTTTTTATTTATTTATGTAGCTCTGCATATCCATATAAATGAGGTGGATGAGTGGTGATCATTTTATTTAAGTTAGAAAGAAAATGAGGATAATCATTTTTTTTTTTCTTTTTATCTTTTATATTTCCCCAAGCTAAATCCGCTAACCAAACCAAATGAAGCCTATCCTTTGGCAATGGAAAAACAGTATATGTATTTTTGGGGGTTGTGGTTTTTTATGGATTGATTTGGGGCCATTTATTATGATGTCAACAGTATCTCAGTTATATAGCGGGAAGACCAATGTGTTATTTATCAATGTTCGTGCATGGGTAGTTGGCTTTGAATGGATGTTTCTTCAGAGGAATATTTATGGATACAGATTGTCTTATGATCTAAGCTTTCTAAATGGTGTGTGTGTGTGTATATATATAATTTTTTTTTTTTTTTTTTATTGTCAAAAGACGCTTCAATAAGTCGCCATTTTTTTTTTTTTAAATTACATAAATGCTTTTAAAATATCAGTATGCTTTCAAGGGCTTTTTGGTTAAAGATTCTTAAATAAGTTGTTAATTAGGACCGGATCCGAGCCTCTTCTTTTTAACTCAAAAGTTTTTCAACTACTCTGTGGCTAAAGTACCTCTTCATTCATATTCAGTGTCTCTCCATCCTTCCCTTGCTTTTTCTTGCGGATTGTGGATGTATTTAAAGAATGTTTTTTCAAATTTTAAAATTTAATAACTTTAATAGCATCTTTATAATAAAAAAAAAATGAGACTTTGGTGAATGGTCTTAAATAATTCAATTCTTTAAAACACAATTAAAAAAAACACAAACTTTGGAAGGAGAAATTTCACTGATCTAGTGAAATAAATATGCAGTCAACATTAGACAGTGAAATATCACCACTTTTAATCTTAGCAAATTCAACCTATTCCACTTTCATAGAAAAGATTGAAATTTCACTATTTTAGTAAAGCGGTTCAGTTTAGTTCATTTTTCACACAACTAGTGAAATTTCATTGACATTAATGAAATAACATAAAACCTCAAGTTAGACACTGACATTTCACTATTTTAGGCAAACCAGTTTCATTTTAGTCATGTGTATAGAAACATGAAATTTCTCTCTTTGAACCAATTTTATTTTATTTTATTGTTTTTTCAATTTAGTTCCAAAATTCAATGAAAGGCGATTGACATTGGCTGGGTTATTAGTTAACCAGTCAAACTTTGACCATGTCAATCAACGGGTCGGATGGGTTGGGTTCAGGTTGACCCGGTTCAGACGCAAGAAACATAACACTCTGACCCGATTAAATAATAATTAAGTCGCTAATTATTAATTAGTGACCCTTAATAAAATAATTAAGAAAATTAAATCGGAAAACAAACGATAATTTCAAAATACCGAGACCTTAATTAATGAGGTCGATTCCGGAGAAAATAATCTAACGCTATGACTTATAAAATCGATACATGAAGGAGTGAATATTAAATTCAAATTCATAAAGGAGAAAAAAATGCAAAAAAGTAAAAAAAAAAAAAAATAATAATTTAATTGGCCAAACAACGCCTAATGGGAAAATAACAAAAGGAAGCCAAAAGTGCAACCAATGGGTTTTGAACCTTTGACTTAAATAAGGAAACCCTTATGCACCCAAAAAGATACCACTTGTGCTGCCCACTTTTTGTGCTAAATATTACAACATATATATATATATATATACATACATACATACATAAAATAAAGCCCCCACCTCCCAAACTAACCAATCACATTTCATGCAGTGTATATATATATATATGTGTGTGTGTGTGTGTGTTGCATGAAGTGAGTGTGTGTGTTAGAATTGTGTAAGGTCGGCTAGAGAGAGAGAAGAAGAAGAAGAAGGGAGAAGAGAAGAAGAAGAAGAAAGGAAGGAAGGATGGGTGTTGTTTTTGAGAGGCCCTAAGGAGCTCAGAATCAAGCAAGGGAGAGGTATAGTAAAGGTATAACCACCAAAACCCAAAACTCCTTAGGATTTCTCTCTCTAAGAATATTACAAAAGCTGAGGTTTGAACATGTTTAGACGGCATGCATGACTATCATAATGTTTTATACACATGCATTACATGAATAAATAAGGAGAAACAAGCTAGAATACCACTCCACACACAGAACACAAGGAGAAATTTTCACGTTTCCGCAATTGCCAATCCTAGGCTGCACCGCACCGCACCGCCGTCTGGCGCTGCTGCTCTCGGGTCCACCCGACGGCCCATAGGCCGAGGGGCAGGCGGTTGCGTACCCTTAATCCACACAAGGTGAGTTTGGGGTCGTGACAGAGTTGGTATTAGAGCTCTAGGTTGACTTCAAAGAATTAAGTGACACTAGAAGGAATACAGAACTAGGTCCTAGGTTACCTAAGAAATTAAAGTTAGCAAATGAGCTACTGAAGGGAACCTAGGTGAAGTACATGATCTGATAGGAAGGCGGGGTATGGGACCTGTGGATACGTAAAGTAAATATTTTGAAGTACATGATCTGATAGGAATGCGGGGTATGGGACCCGCGGATACATGAAGTAAATGTTCTGAGGTGCATGATCCGATAGGAAGGCGGGGTATGGGACCCGCGGTAGGTGAAGTAAATATTCTGAAACATATGATCCGATATGAAGGCGGGGTATGGACCCACGGTAGAGTGAAAGAAATAGAGACTGAAGATTAGAAGTGAACATAGGCTATAGAACCTACTACTTATTTGAAAAAGATAAACCAAAGTTGATCTTTTAAATCATAGGGTAAATATATATAACCTTATGTATTATGGTACATGAAGATAAACTAACAACTGTTTGTTTGTTGTAACAGAAGTAATGGTGAACACATAGAGGAATACGGGCAATCCTAATGAGAGATTAGACAGGGTCGAGCAGATCCTAGAAACGATGGCTCGGACCATGCATAACCTTCAAGCCCAGAGCAGTGCAAGGCAGTAGGCACCAAATCCCCGGCCGCTTCAAGACTAGGGACAACCTGCAGAAGCAAGGAACACTACAACACATAAGATGTTTCAGAGTTTCAAACCCCCAAGGTTTGACAGACTTGCGTCTATGATCGACGTTGAGGCGTAGGTCTTAGAGATGCAGCGCATTTTTTCAATCCTACCCTGCACTGAGGAGCAGAAGGTCTCCTTTGCTGCTTTCACCTTTAAAGATGTGGCATACTGATGGTGGCTCCTGGAGAAAGAGAGAGAACCTCTAATGACTTGGGTACGATTCTTAGAGGTGTTTTATGACAAGTATTTCCCAAGGTCAGCTAAGAACCAGAAAATAGCAGAATTTGCAACCCTCACCCAGGGAAACATGACTGTGGAACAATATGAAGCAAAATTTATGGAGTTGGCTTTCTTTTCACCCCATACCATTGCTACAGAAGATTTAAAGGCCAGAAAATTCGAGGGTGGCCTTAGGGACAACATCAGGTATAGACTTGAGCCCTTTGAGCTCCTAATATATAATGTAGTGGTGAACCATGCCAAAATTTTTGAAAGGGCTGGAAATGCTCTATCTTAAAAGGACAAGAATAAGACAGGCACTGCTCCTCAACAAATGAAGAAGACAAAGTTTGGGACAAAGTGTACAACCTCTGTGAATGAAGGGGGTAACGCTAGCCAAAAGACTTCAGAGACTCCACTGTGCCCTACCTGCCAAAAATACCATTCCGGAGATTGCCAGTGTCTTACTAGGGCTTGCTATAAGTGTGGGCAGACTAGGCATCTCATAAAGGATTGCCCAAGGTGGAGTCAGAACACCAAAGAGCCCACGGTGATAACTTCTTCGACAACATTGCAATCTCAAGCCTTGACAGCTAAGAGATCAGGGGGGAGCAAGGAACCTTTGAGGTACGGTTGAGTATTCAATCTCTTTTTTGAGGCTGCATAGACCCCTGTTGGTCAGCTAGGTACCTCGTTCAATACTTAATTATCTTTCCTGAATTATATGTCTTGTAAATTAACTTGACTATTAAGACACATGAATAATTAGATACAAATAGTGAAAAAGAAAAAGGGACAGAATCGTATAACGACCAAGAACCCTTAAGTTTTGATGACAAAACTCCATTTAAGGAGGGGAGGATGTAACATCCTGACCCGATTAAATAATAATTAAGTCGCTAATTATTAATTAGTGACCTTTAATAGAATAATTAAGAAAATTTAATCGAGAAACAAATGATAATTTCAAAATGCTGAGACCTTAATTAACGAGGTCGACTCCGGAGAAAATAATCTAAGGCTATGACTTATAAAATCAATACATGAAGGAGTGAATATTAAATTCAAATTCACAAGGGATAAAATAATGCAAAAAAGTTAAAAAAATAATTTAATTAGCCAAACAAGGCCTAATGGAAAAATAACAAAAGGAAGCCAAAAGTGCAACCAATGGGTTTTGAACCTTTGACCTAAATAAGCAAGCACTTAAGCACCAAAAAAGATACCACTTGGGTTGCCCACTTTTGTGCAAAATATTGCAACATATATGTGTGTGTATATATATATATATATATATATATATAAAATAAGTCCCCGCCTCCCAAGCTAACTAATCACATTTCATGCAACATATTTAAAATAAAAAAATAAGTGTATATATATGTGTTGCGTGATGTGAGTGTGTGTGTATCAAAATTGTGTAAGGTCGGCTAGAGAGAGAGTGGGGTAGAGGGAGAAGAAGAAGAAGAAGGGAGCAGAAGAAGAAGAAGAAGAAGAAGAAGAAGAAGAAGAAGGAAGGATGGGTGCTGTTTCTGAGAGGCCCTAAGGAGCTCAGAATCAAGTAAGGGAGAGGTATAGTCAAGGTATAACCACTAAAACCCAAAACTCCTTAGGATTTCTCTATCTAAGAATATTACAAAAGCTGAGGTTTTAACATGTTTAGATGGCATGCATGCCTATAATAATGTTATATACACATGCATTACATGAATAAATAAGGAGAAACAAGCCAGAACACCACCCCACACACAAAACCGCTATTGATGGACCTCCTATGTAGCAGACCTGAATCGACCAAAAAAGAACTTAGTTTCCTCACTTGGGACCCAAAATAGACCTTATAAGGGTTTCAAAAACCCTATCCCGCAACCTAGAAGCCTAGTAAAAGGCCCTTAAACCTTGACATGCAGGTTTCGGTTTTGAGATACAACCTTCAAAACTTGATGTAAAACCTAGTTTTAAGAACGGGGACTTGAACCCCATGATAAAGTGACCACCATAGAAGAAACACCATGAGTTTTTGGTCACAAATGTGCGTGTATGACCGAGTTGCAGGGATGACCATCAAGTCTCCAAGAGAGGTTTTAAGCCCACTTCGACCTTCTTAACAAATGCTAAACCACTCCTTAATGATCTAGAAGTTCATGGGAGGAAGAAACAGAAAGAACCAGTCCCTAAAACTCCACGAAATAGAGATTTAAAATCTTTGCAATTAGGGCTATAGTACGGGGTGAGGTGGGGAAGAAGATAAATAGTACAGGCCGAACCTCGGGTTGGATCGGGTTCGGGTCGAGACCCGCCTGGTCACACATAAGGGCCATTAGTGGGACGATGTCTTTGAGTGTTATGTTTTTAAATTTAAAACAGACTTGGCTTGTTTGGTTGCAGGGGTAGGGGGTTTAATTTGATATTCACTAATGAACCAGGGATACCCTATCCTGGTTTTGATCCCCTGTCCATTGTTTGGCTAACAGAAATCAAGAAAAATAAAGGGGAGCTGCAACTCCCTAGAGTCGAACCCAAGACATGTGTGCGTGTGAAGCCCTAAACCCCCACGTGTTGCCACTGTGCCACCATGGTACATGTGATAAATGTTTACAGAATATAATAGTATATTAAGTAATTAAATTAAATTAAGTATTATAAAATGATTTGTTACCCAAATAAATTAAAAGGATAGTATAAATTTATTATTTTGGGCATTCTGAACCCAATGACGGGGTGCATTGTACGAGACGGGACTCCAAAATGTTAAGATGCTTAAAGAGTAAAATTATTGTTTTACCCTTAGTGACGCCCAAAGCCAAATAAAAAGTCGAGAAGGTCTAAATTGACTTTTCTTCGACGTTCCGGACCCAACGGCGAGGTCCATAATACCAAAATAGGTACTAAAAAATAAGTCACATGATAAAATTTTTTTATTAAATTACCACGAGTAGACAGGTTAAAAAGGAGTAAGACCAATTCTAGGAAATTAGGATACATTGGGTCTAAAAATTTAATGAAGAGCATCAATTTAGGGATGATTTGAAGTGAATGAGGAATTAATTGAAGTCTTGATTAATTTGATTTTTAGGAATTACAAAGGAAAAGGGAAAGCCCATCAATAGTGCTGACTCGGAGGAACAAAGTGAGCAATCCTGTACCTTAAAGTGGAGGTTTTTAATCTCTATGGATTCTGAAGTAATTTGAAGTTCAAATATTCTGAAGTATTTTTTGTTAAAATATATTTAGTATTTCAAATTCTAAATTCTCGTATTTATATGCTTTATATTTCAATGTACTATCATTCTATTTATAAATTCTAACATGGCATGCAAAATTCACTTCTTGATATTGCTGACAGTTGATACATTTATTTTTGCATGTCCATGTAAATGTCAATTTTATTAAATGATTCTTGAAAATAAATGTCTTTTATTCTATCTATGTTTTAAATAATTCCAGTACATTGTGATTTAATTTCCTGAAGCTCATGTGTTAAATGTTTCAAGTGTTGTCCTCCAAGTATTTAAAAACTCTGTTAAATTGTCCATGTTTAAATACTCGTGAAAGGCATTCTCTTTATTGAAGCCATGTTTTTAAATTATTTATGAAAAATATTTGTTGAAGTCGCCATGTTTTTAAATGCTCATAAAAGCATTTCTTGAAGTAGCCATGTTTTTAAATGCTCATAAAAAAGCATTTCTTGAAGTAGTCATGTGTTTAAATGATCATAGAAAGCATTTCTTGAAGTAACCATATTTTTAAATGTGCATAAAAAAACATTTCTTGAAGTAGCCATGTTTTTAAATGCTCATAAAAAGCATTTCTTGAAGCGTTTCTTGAAGTAGCCATGTGTTTAAATGATCATAAAAAGCATTTCTTGAAGTAACCATATTTTTAAATGTGCATAAAAAAACATTTCTTGAAGTAGCCATGTTTTTAAATGCTCATAAAAAGCATTTCTTGAAGTAGCCATGTTTTTTAATGTTCATGAAAAGTAATTATTTGAAGAAACCGTGTTTTCGATGCTCTTTGAGAAGCATCCATTGAAGAATTAAAAAGTTTTAGATGCCTTAAAATGGTATCTCCAGGGAGGTAAAGAAATTTTTTAAAAAGCCTCAATTTTGCGAACTGGTAATGAAAGATAATGATGCATAAGCATCAAAATTATTGAGCTCCCTTTGGGTTCTCAATTTAGGAGATGCCCGGTAGAAGGTTTATCTCCCAAGCATGAGATCTCTTTAAAGTAAAACTAGGGTCTGGTTTGAAACGGATCCTCTAGTTAAAAAGTAAAAATATGACACGTGAAGAACTGGTAACAGGTTTTTAAACCCCCATTTACATGAATTAGATTTTTATATGACCCTCTATTTAAAAGAAAAAGATAATTTGCATCCTCCTATTTTCATGGAAAGGATTTCAATTATTTCCATGGTTTTCAAATGGCCATCCTGCACATGTTTATAAATTCTGTTGCATATTAAATGTTTTATTGAATGCTTTAAAATGCATCATGCTACGTGGTTTGAAGATTCTTGTATCCTGCGATTATTAAAATACGTGCCCAGCTTGAATGCCTTGTATGCTTCACGCTTTCTATTTTTAAGAATCTTGTATTCTGTATATGAAGTATATGTACAATTGGTAATGTATGTTTATATGAACCTTCTCTTAACTAACCCACTACTAGTGTAATAACCCGAATTTTTTTTTTTTAAATATATAAATTTTCGTGGTTATTTATTTTATTATTAGAGTTATTAATATTATTATTAATATTAATATTATTATTATTGTGAGAAAATAATGTGTGTATAATTATGTGTAAATATATATATAACATGTATGTGTGTATGAGATATTATGAATGTGTATATGTATAGAGTAATGTATGTGCATGTGTATGTGAATATGTATATGTACATATATGTAGCAGTGCATGTGTGCACTGGAAGGGTGCACCAGACCGTGGGTGTGTGTGTGAGGTGTCGGCTAAGTGTGTGTGTGTTTAGTGTGTGTGGCTAGTGTGTGATGAGTGATATATATATATATATATAGGCTTATATAGGCAGCTTTGCATTTAATGCAAAGCTGCATTTGGGGAGAAGCAAGGAGGCTGAACAGAGAGAAAGTCAGGTCAAGGAAGGCTGCAAGTGGAGAGGAATAGAGAGAGAAAGAAAGGAGAGAGAAAAGAGTCGGTTGTGTTTTTGTGCATATACACGGACGTGTGTGTTGAGTTAGGAGAGAAAACAGAAGGAAAGAATGGAAGAAGGGAGAAACTGAGAGTGGATTGAAGTGGAACAGAAGAGAAAAGAGGAGACCTGCAACCAAGAAAAATCAGGAAATTAAGGTAAGTGGGTCTCGTTCTGTTTTTAAGATTTAAGAGTTTTCATTTGATTTTAAGTGTGGGGTTTTAAAGAGCATGAAGAATGGAAAATATTGCAAAAAGAATTAGTTAAAATGGTTGAGAAATCAGTGAGTAAACCCTAGTTGCAGGTATAGGATAATAATCGGGTCCATCTATATTTTATGTAAGACACCTTGTTCAAATGGTCCTAAAGTAATCCTACGAGGTGCAGAAAGAAAATAGAAAAAGAAATAAGTCAAAACAGTCGAGAACCGAGCATGGAATTAAGAAAAATTAGCTCACCGAAAAACCGGCCGGAGCTATTAAACCCCATATTCGAGATGATTGAGAGGGTCTTGATGGAAATGGAAGGTAGATTTGGAGTCCTTGGGAAGAGAGGAAGAAAATGGCATCGAAAATAGTAGAGAAAAATGATCGGGAAAGGTTGCCGTCACCGGAGATGGTGACGGAACCCTACTGTTTGTCCACCGAAAAAACAGGGAAGACAACTGTTTGGGTTAGGGTTCGGATATCGGGTCATGGGTTGGATCCGGATCAGGACCCAACCGAATTTGAAACGGGTAAGTGAAACGGTGTAGTTTTGAGTTAGGTTTGAAATGTTTTTAAATTGAATTGGGAGTGTTTGGCAACAGGGGTAAGAAATTGAAATTGAAATTGATTTGGGAATAGGGATATCCTATTCCTATTTTGAAGCCTAACCATTGTTTGGTTATTCCTATTTAGAATAGGATTTTTAGAAATTATAAATTGACCTAGAAAGTTACAGAATTTAAAAATTGACCCCCCCAACTATTAATAATTATGTTTGACCCCACATGAATTAAATATTAATAAAATAATAATTAAATTAATTAATTAATTTAATTATTTAAATATGCTAAAATAATCCGGAGTCCAAATGGGACAAGTCATTAGTGTATTTTGACTATCTCGACCATTCTGAGACCAATGGTGAGGTCCGTTTTACAAGACGGGGTCCCAAAAAATAAAAGACCGTAGTAACGTATAAAATTACCAAAATGCCCTTGGATTAAAATACAGTCAAACGAACTCCGAATTAAATAAACAAATAGTGAAACTTTATTATCTCGAACATTCCAGACTCAACCGTGGAGTCCGTTTTGTGAAAAAAGGTCACGAAATGTAAGGACCCGTGAAAAGTGCAAAATGACTGTTTTGCCCTTTTGAACCCAGATGTCCGAATTGAGTTCTACAAGAACCTAAACTTATTTTCTTCAACGTCCTAGACTCAATGGAAGAGTTTAATTTAGCAGAATAGAAACCTATGAATTAAAAGACATAAACTTTGATGAATAGCATAAATTCAAATGACAATAGACTGAGTTGTAATTTATGCTTTTAGGGACACCGACAGGCAAGGAGAAGACAGTCTGATCCTTCCACATTCTCACTACGTTACGAGTGCAGTTTGTTTGGGTTGTGACCAACCCGACAGGTATGGTGTTTTGCTAATGTTAGAAATGAAGTTAAGTTAGGAATGTTCTGTAAATGACTGGCATGACTTATGTGTTTATGTGGAATGTGTTTACTTGATGATTTAGAATTGGTTGTTCACATGCTTACATGTTACTTGTACTTTATGAATGTTTAGTGAATGATGAACGTGAATTATGACATGTGTATATGTTGATTTTATGAGATATGCTTGCATGTGGAATCAGCTGGTGATTTATGTATTATTGTCTCGAGCATGCTATATTATGGAAACCATGTTTCATTGAGATTGCATTAGCATATTGGCATATGATGAATTCTTTGAGAACATGGCGTGGGTAAGCACATGGTGCTTTGCATTATGAGGGTGTAGATCCTGTGGTGAAAAACCCAAAATTGGCCATTGCATTGGTACTCTGTTCCCATTGGGGAGTACCTGTAATACCCCGACCCGAGTTAGGGACTATTTAACCGTCACATTAAATTAGTAATCGACGCATTAAATAACAAGGTCGGTTTCAAACCCGACGCACGGACTTTTAAGTAATAGTCCTGAAAAGTCAGGACGACTGTACATCACTTTCGTTGCAATCACCAACATGTCGATTCTGTGATGATTATATTTTCACGTCGACTACCGATTGTTGATACGAGTATGAGAATTGGACACGTATTACGAGGATACGAAGATTAGTACCAAGATGATACGTTTAAGAAAATAATTAATTTTTAAAGTAATTAATTATTTTAAATATTATTATAACAACTAATATATATATAATTAAATGCAAAAATATATATATACTATATAAATGATTATAACCTTAAATAATAATTATACATGAATGTATATATATGAGTATGTGTATGCATGCATGCATGTGTGTTAAAATATGAAATGTATGTATATTATATATGGGATAAGAGGGCATGCTATTGTCCAAGGTGTATAAAAGTGAGTGTGTGTCAAAGGGAGGTGTGTGTATTGTCCAAGGTGTATTGGGATTAAACCATATATACATATATACATATATATACATGTAAGTCAAACACCACACACACACACAACCGGCCACTCATGGCCTGCCCAACAGTGGAATTCAGACCCACTCATGAAGAAGCCTAAAATGGGTTAACCCAAAGAGAGGGGCAATCAGAATTTGCCATGATTCACTCTCCCTATACAATATACATGGTGCTTGTACACACACAAACACAACCATCCGAGAGTGAGGAAGAGATTGAAGGAGATTCTAGGACATTCAGAAGTGGGAAACAAGGAGCAAAGGAGAGAGAAACAGTTGGAACAAGGTAAACCCATGAAAACTTTTAAATTTCTCTCTCTAGAAATATGCATAAATAGAATCAGTTTGAGGCTTAGTTATGCATGTATAATGTTAGATATGTGTTTTAGAGTTGATAAGCATGAAAATCTAGACCTCAAACAACTCAGAAACACAAGCCGTACACCAAACCTCCATTGTTAAGCTTAGAGAAAACAGGTCTGAATTGATGGAGACTAAACTCCATTTGACCTATAGGGACTTTAACTAGACCCTACAAACACTCCAAAAACATACAGTCTCGATCAAAAAGCTTAAGAAACGCCCATGAAATCACAAGTTGCAGGTTTCGGCCATGAAACCCAACTCTCATTTTGGACTCCTAAACCCAGATGTTAGAATGGGGACTGAACCCCCATGTTATGAGGATCATGCAGAACGAAACCCCATAAATTTTGGTTCAGAAATGAGCACGAGCGATCGACTTGCAGGTTTGAATTATCGAATCCAAAACCGAGCATGTGAACTAGTTTAATTCCAAAAAAAGAATGCCAAACTCTTGGAAAACGTTCCAGAAGTAGATCGGGTTAAAAACAGCGAAGATTTGATGAGCCATAATCCATGAAATAGAAAAAAATGGAACACAGAAATTAGGGTTTCAGTGGGGTGAAGGTGAAAGAGACGACCCTGAGTCGACTCGCAAACCGTTTAAAACGGTGGGTGAACTCGGACGAGTGGCAGCCTCTGGGCTTGCCACCGAATTAATGCGACGGCGTCGTTTTGGGGAGTATATATAGAGCCGTTTAAAATTGAAAAGAAAAAGAAAGAAAAGAAGGAGGATTGCGGTCAGTTGGGTTCGAACCCCTGACCCCCACGTGCCCACGCACGCCCTTTCCACTCGGCCACACACTCACGTGTGCCCTATATGCGAACAGAATATATATATATATATATATATATTATACATATTAATTAAAACCGAAAATAAAAAGGTGCATTTGCACCTTACAGGACTCGAACTTGGAACGTATGGGGAGGGAGATGACACGCTGGCCAGCGTGTCACCCTATTCAACCTGTTCCATAATCCCCCTTAAATATATATATACTATACTTATTAGATTAATTTAATTAAATGAAATTAATTAAATTAAATACTCTGAAATGGCCCGTTGCCCAAAAATTACAAGTTATATATGTAACCTTACTATCTCGGACCCTCTGAGTCCATTGGTGAGGTCTGTGACATGAGATGAAGCCCCAAAAAATTTAAGACCCCTAAAAATGTCAAAATGACCAAATTGCCCTTCCCCCTAAACAAGTCAAACGAAGTCCAAATTAAACAAATAAATAGTGTATCCTTACTATTTTGGATACTCTGAGACTGATGGTAGGGTCTGTTTTACGAGACGGGACCCGAAAAAATAAAGACACGTAAAGGGGTAAAATGACCAAATTACCCCTAGTACACCAAAAGCCAAATTAAACCAAGGAAGGTCTAAATTGACTTTCTTTGACATTTCGGACTCAATAATGGAGTCCAAATTATGAAACGAAGTACGAAAAAAAAAATGACACGTAAAACGATAAATGACCATTCTACCCTTTTACATACAAGAGTCCGAATTAAATTTTACGAAAGCCTAAACTGACTTTCTTCGATGCTCCGGACTCAATGGTAGAGTCTATTCGACCAAAAGAAATGTCTAAAATAAAGATACATAAAATTTGATGAATAGCATCTGTCAGATGACTATAAAGTAAAATAACACCAAAGTACTAATCTACGGCATATACGAGGACATGACAACACATCAACCTTAGAATAAAAATTTCTAACTCATAAATTGATCTTAGGTGAACTATGGAAGAACAACGACCCAAGTACACGATCATGACCAAGGCCTAAAGGGCCAAGGACCCAAAGCAACAGGCTTTCATGCAAGAACTGTTGCATCGACAAAGAGTGATCGACAGATTTGTCAGGATAGCCAAGGCGACAGAGGTCGTCTCGGTAAGCCCTTTCATGTTCAAATCACCCACCAAGGCCATGGTGGCAGAAGCTAAAAAGAAGAAGGAGGAAAAAAGGAAATTGGAGGAGGAAAGAGAGAACACGGAAACCTTAGCCGAATGGCGTCGCAGGTAATATTATTATCATTAAGTACATAAGTTACTAGATCTGTAATACAGCTGTAAGTCGGACATGTATAAAAATTTAGGCTTCTCACAGACTACACTTAGTGAGTTATGAAGTTGATTAAGTACATATGAAATTTATGGAATCTTCATAAATCTTGATAGGCTAAGGAAAGAGAAAGGTAAAGGGAAGGCGCCTCTGTAGAGCTAAACCTAAAGGACTGAGGCGAGTAACCCTGTATTTGAACTGGAGATTTAACTCCATATATTTGAAGAAGTTTTAAGCTCAAGTTATTGCAGCCTTTGAATATCAAATTCAGTCTTTATATGATTCCGTTCTTTTAAAATATTCTGTTACGGCATGCTTATTAAATGTTTTAAATTCAGCTCTTTTCTTGAAAATAAATCAGCATGTCTAAATCAAATGCAAACCTCTTTAATATTCTGAATTTGATTATCACGTGTATTTGAAGCTTTATTGTAGAATTTATACATTTCATGCTTTAAATGTTCATGAAAAATATCTATTGAAGAAGTCATGTGACAAATGTTTTATAAGATAAACGGTACTAAGTACCACCCCCTATGATGGTTGAAATCCTTCGGGATTCAACAGTACATGCCCAGTAGAAGGATCTAATCCCCCAGGCAAATGAGATATCTCCATCGACAGTATTGGCAGTAAAATGGGAGTCTGGTTCGAAACAGATTCCGCCTAATAAAAGAGAAAATATGACAAGTGATTTTGAAAATAGAAGTAGGTATTATCCCTATTCTATTTCACGTGTTTATATGCTTTTAAATTGCATATGCTCTATTTGAAGAAAATGTGTATTTAGCTTGAATACTTTAATTGTTCAAAGCTATTGTTTTAAGAATGCATATATTCTGTGTTCTAAAATGTACAAGCAATTGGTAGTGAGTATTTCATAAACCCTCATGTGCTAAAACCACTACCAGTTGAAAACCCCATGACGAATGCAGGAATTACTCACAAGCTTTGATTAGCTTACCCGGATTTTATCCGCCCCCCCCCTTTCAGGTGACTAAGGGCAGATCGATTTTTGAAGACTATAAGGAGAAACCTAGCTTTTGGGAAGATTTGCTTGAGGAGTTCTTTTGGGGAAAAATCACATGAACTTTGATTAATATGTTTTGTATTAGCTGATATTTTAAGGACGTGTATTAAGCCCTACGGGGCAGTTGAATTAAGATTTTAATTATGAAGTCTTTTAAGTTTTAGTTATGCTCTGATTTTATATGAATGTGTGAACATGTGTACCATTGTGAATAGCGGCAGTATCGGACGGATGTGCAAATTTTAAATAAGAAAGAAAAGAAAAAAAGTTTTTCACGCTTCCGCAACCACATGAAGCACATCTATTCGGTACCACTGCCTATGCGAGCCTTGTCTCGAGGCCTTCGGGTCTCGGGGCGGCGGTCGCGATCCGGTAATCCGCGTAGGGTGGGTTTCGGGTCGTGACAGTACCCGTAAATGAGACATGGGTTGTGGCATAGAGTTGTGCATGGGTGCGTCACGCATACCATTCATATATATTACTGCGATGCTTTGAATGTCATTTAGATATAAATGTACACTTTGCACATGCCACGCCTTAGCTTTATTTCTTGCATTAGCACTTCATCATACCAGCAGTTGAGCTGAACCATTCGTGGGCAACATTTTTCAGATGAGGACCCTCCAGCTACTTGAGACTCCATGATACTCTGATAGGGTGGAGCATGTGACATATATTTTTGGTCCATGGGACTTGTCTATTGTAATGTAAGGGCTTAAGCCCGAATGACCTATGAACGATGTATTTTATGTTATCTTATGTATTGATGGGAATGGATACATGTTTAGTGGATTCATTTACCTTGTCCTTTTATTTATTTTATTTTCTGTCTCGTCAGTCGCGTCCCCGGGTTCGGTCGGGAATTCGGGGCGTGACAACTAGTGAAAACCCATGACAAGGTGCTGGAATTACTCACTGGGCTTGTTGAAGGTCACCCTATTATCCCAACATTTTTCAGGTGATGATGATGGATGGGAGCCTTGCCCAATATTAGGATTAGTGATTGGCAGCTCCATTGTGATCAGGGGATTTTTTGAAGTATTAGGGCCTATAGTTGGTCAAATTTTGTTGTAGTAATTTTGAAACAATTATGTCATTAAGCCAAGAGGCAATTGGACATGTAATGATGTAGAATATTAAATTTTTTAGCATGCTCTGAATGTATGATAATTGTTTACCACTTCGAAGAAGAAGAAATGACGGTACCGGGCGAGTGTGCGAAAAGTAAAAGAAATTTTCACGCTTTCGCAATTGCTAATCCTGGCCGCACCGCACCGTCGTTCAGCGCCGCAGCTCCCGAGTCTACCCTAAGACCCACGGGCCAAGGGGCCGGCGGTCGCGTACCCTTAATCTGCACAGGGTGGGTTTGGGGTCCTGACAAGAAAGGGTTATCAAAACGCTGCCGTTTTGGAACTTTGATAATGTTTTAATAAATTCAATTCGGACCGTTTGGAAACAAGGATAGAAAATTGGGATTGTTAACCCTATTCCCAATTTAATAAATCCTTAAATTTGACATCCTGGAATAACAACTAAATTAATTTCAAATCAGTAGGAATTCTAAAAGAAATTCCTAAATAGTGAGAAAAATAAATTCCAGGAAGGAAGAAAAATTTATAGAAATTATAAGAGGGCCCGAAAAATTATTATTAATTATTTTTAAACCCTTAATTAAGATTGGTGAGGGAGGGAGGTGGTCCAATAGGGTGCTGCCACCTCAATTTTGAATATTCTAATTTGGGAGTTTAATAGGACATATGTATATATTGTGTGAGACATATAGCACAAAAGTGTTTGTAGCCAAGTTGGCTTATTTTTTGGGCATAAGTCTTTGCTAAATTTTTGGTCTAGGGATCAAATCCCTTGGCGTCCCTTTTTGCCTCATTTTTACTCCTTTTCCTTGTGCCTTGTTTGGCATTTTGGGCCCGTTTCGTGAATTTTAGAATTTGCATTCCAGTTGCTACAAAATCTCTTGGTATTCTCGCCTCGCTTTTGATTTTTGTGTGCTAAGTTTTCATGTCGTAAATCTTATTTATTTGTCATATTATATCGTGTTTTATTTGACCAAAAAATATTCATATTTATCGACAAATTTGATTTTAAATTTGTTTTATTCTCGCATCATGCTACTTTGCCCAATTTTCTCTCCATGCATCGATTCCGTGAATTGTGATCTTATCGTCTTCTATAGTCTTCATTGTTTCGCCTTTGATGTATTTAAATGTATTTTAATCATTTTAAAAGCCACCATAATTCTCAGAATAATTTTGATTAAACGGACTCCCGTCGTGCATTATGCTAAACTTGCTTAAGTGCACTTCGTGTAGTAATTTCTCATATTCGCTTGTGTGTTACTCCTCGTTTAACACTTGTTTTCCTCTATTTCGTGAAGTTTGAATGATTGAATTGAGAAACTAAGGTTAGGGTTGGGATCCTCATAGGAAGAGGAAGAGAATCTCATTGGTTTGATGTTGAAATGTGATCAGAAATTGGCCACTAGTGCCGAAGGGGATAACCATAATCTCATTGGAGAAGAAGACCCATGTGAGTCTTGGGTCAAGGTCGGTTCGGGTTCGGGTCAAACTCGACCCACCCGTACAAATGACATGTTGATACTACGTTGTTTATGTCACGACCCGAAACCCACCCTGTGCGGATCTCGGATCGCGACCGCCGCCTTCAGGCCCGGGAGCCTGAGGGCAAGGCAAAACATGGGCGACGGTATCGAATGGCGGTGCGGCCTTGATTTGCGGAAGCGTGAAAACCCTTTTCTTTTCTTTTTTTTTTTTTTTTTTAAAAATCTGTTTAAAAAATTTCGCACAGCCGTCCGGTACTGTCGCTCTTCATAGCGGTACACATGAATAATCACATCAGAGCATACTAAAAATTTAAGTCTTATACATGATACATATTCGAATGCCTCAAGGGCTTAAGTACATATGTGGTTGCCTCTTGGGCTTAAATACATAATTGTCCAAAAGTACGACATCAAAATTCAACCAACCATAGGCCCTAATACTTCCCAAAAATATCTCCAGAATCCTAATGGAGCTGCCTATCATTTCTCCCCAAATTGGGCAAGGGTCCACCCATCGTCATCACCTGAAAAATGTTAGGGAATGGGGTGAGCTTCGAGAAGCCCAGTGAGTAATTCTAACATCTGTCATGGGTTTCAATTGGTAGTGGTTTCGCACGTGAGAATTTTGTAAAATACTCACTACCAATTGCTCGTATACTTGGAACATAGAGTACATGCATTCTTTAAACAATGGCTTTGAAACATTAAAGTATTCAAGCTAACTTGTACTTTCGGAATAAAGTATATGAATTTCAAACCATGTAAATATGCATGGTGAAAATGAGGAAAAAGCCTGCTTCCATTTTCAACACACACCTTATCGCTTTCATTAACAGAATCCGTTTCGAACCAGATTCCCATTTTACTTTTCGTGGAGATATCTCATATGCCTAGGGGATTAGATCCTGCTACCTGGCATTTATTCGTATCGTAGTTGGGTTCCTAAGAAACCCGATAGAAATCCGTGGTGCTTATGCACAATTTATCTTGCATTTAAAAGCATTTAACCTATAATTCCTTCGTGTGGATGCATTTAAAAGCATTCAAAACATACAGTTCATAATCTCATGATAGGGTATTGAAATACGTGAAACATGTAAATTCAGGATATATAATAACATTTGAAATCGAAATTTAGACATGCAGAAGTATATCTCAAAGAACAGTAGTAAATTATTCAGGAAGCATGTCATAGCAGAATATTTAAAACGGAATTGTGTAAAGACAGAATTTGATATTTAAAACATCATTCAAATCCGTGGAATTAAATCTCCACTTCAAATGTGAGGTTACTCACCTTGATTCCCCGGGTTTGCACTACTGGTGGGTTTTTCCCTTTCCTTTGTATTTCCTAAGAAAATTATAAAGAACTCGTTAACTTCACATTTACCTTAAATCGTTACCTATTCATGCTCTTTCATTTAATTTTAGGCCTGACGTATCCTAACTTCCTAGGATTTGTCTTACTAGTCAACTCGTAGTGGCTTGATGAGTTTTATTTTTCACGTGACTAAATTTTCAGTACCTATTTTGGTGTTATGGACTTCACCGTTGGGTTTGGAATGTCCGACATAGTCAAAATAGACTATCTTTTAGTTTCATTTGGGCTTCGGGTACCTTAGGGGTAGTTTGGTCATTTCGCGCGTCATATTTTTCGGAGTCCCATCTCGTGAATCGGACCTCACCGTTGATCTCAGAAGTGTCGAGATAATAAGAATGCACTAATAACTCGTCTTATTTGGACATCGGGCATATTGGGGCAATTTGGTAATTTACACTTTATCGTGTCTTAATTTTTTGGGGTCCCATCTCATGAAACGGACCCCACCGTTGGGTTCAGAATGTCCAAAATAGTAAAAATCCACTATTCGTTTACTTTATTCGGACTCCGTTTGACTTGTTTGAGGACTAGGGGCAATTTCGTAATTTTGGTATTTAAATATTATTAATTTAATATTAATTTATTTTAAAGAGGGCCACAGTGGAATTTCATAAAATTTTTGGGGTCAAATTCCAATTTCCCTAACTTCCGGACTGAACCAGTGGGTTCAGTTGCATTGGAACTGAACCGGTCTGGTTTTGACTGAACCAACCGGTTCCATTTGGTTAAACACATAAAGCTGACGTCACGATGACGTCAGCCCTGATTTTTAAATTTAAAACCAACCAAAACGTCGCCGTTCTAATAATTCGGTGGACTTGGTCTCGTCCTGACACGTGTCCGAGTTAACCCGTCTGACTCGATCTAAATGGCGAGCCCACTCGGTCGTCTTCTTCACGTTTTTTACCAGTGTTGCCCTAATTCCGAATTTCTTTCCTTTCTATTTCGTGTGTTTTGAAACACTGATTCTCTCTGTTCTTAGTTGATACACATTCCTAAGGGTTTGGCCTACATCTTGGCTGTCACGACCCGAAACCCACCCTACGCGGATTACCGGATCGCGATCGCCGCCCCGAGACCCGAAGGCCTCGAGACAAGGCTCGCATAGGTAGCGGTATCGAATAGATGTGCTTCATGTGGTTGCGGAAGCGTGAAAATCTTTTTTTTTTTTTTTATTTGCACATCCGTCCGATACTGCCGCTATTCTCAATGGTACACATGTTCACACATTCATATAAAATCAGAGCATAACTAAAACTTAAAGGACTTCATAATTAAAATCTTAATTCAACTGCCCCGTAGGGCTTAATACACGTCCTTAAAATATCAGCTAATACAAAACATATTAATCAGAGTTCATGTGATTTTTCCAAAAGAACTCCTCAAGTAAATCTTCCCAAAAGCTAGGTTTCTCCTTATAGTCTTCAATAATCGATCTGTCCTTAGTCACCTGAAAAGGGGGGGGGGGGGCGGATAAAATCCGGGTAAGCTAATCAAAGCTTGTGAGTAATTCCTGCATTCGTCATGGGGTTTTCAACTGGTAGTGGTTTTTGCACATGAGGGTTTATGAAATACTCACTACCAATTGCTTGTACATTTTAGAACACAGAGTTTATGCATTCTTAAAACAATAGCTTTGAACAATTAAAGTATTCAAGCTAAATACACATTTTCTTCAAATAGAGCACATGCAATTTAAAAGCATATAAACACGTGAAATAGAATAGGGATAATACCTACTTCTATTTTCAAAATCACTTGTCATCTTTTCTCTTTTATTAGGCGGAATCTGTTTCGAACCAGACTCCCATTTTACTGCCAATACTGTCGATGGAGATATCTCATTTGCCTGGGGGATTAGATCCTTCTACCGGGCATGTACTGTTGAATCCCGAAGGATTTCAACCATCATATAGGGTGGTACTTAGTACCGTTTATCTTATAAAACATTTGTCACATGACTTCTTCAATAGATATTTTTCATGAACATTTAAAGCATGAAATGTATAAATTCTACAATAAAGCTTCGAATACACGTGATAATCAAATTCAGAATATTAAAGAGGTTTGCAATTGATTTAGACATGCTGATGTATTTTCAAGAAAAGAGCTGAATTTAAAACATTTAATAAGCATGCCGTAACAGAATATTTTAAAAGAACGGAATCATATATAGACTGAATTTGATATTCAAAGGCTGCAATGACTTGTGCTTAAAACTTCTTCACATATATGGAGTTAAATCTCCAGTTCAAATACAGGGTTACTCACCTCGGTCCTTTAGGGTTAGTGCTACAAATGCGCTTTCCCACTTCCTCCGTAGTTCCTAATAACAATTCATTACAATCTCATCAACTTCACATTTACTACAATATCACCTATCGATGCTTCTTAACTTATGCTTCGATCGTATTTTATCCTAACCGATTTACTAACATTCCATAAACTTCGCACGTACTTAATTCAACTCGTACTTTTAACCTACGACACAATTTAATGTGTTAGAAACTTAATTTATTTCAACTTATACTCTTCTGGTAGTTCCATTAACTTTAAATTAAATTTATTTACTTGTCAAGTTAATACGTCGTGTCTTCTCGTACTTTATTTCCCGTACTTGCCTTAGTTTAATACTTCGGCAATATCTCAGTTTATAGTCATCTGACAGATGCTAATCATCAAATTTTACGTCTTTTTATTTAGACACTTCTTTTGGCCGAATGGACTTTACCATTGAGTCCGGAGCGTCGAAGAAAGTCAGTTTAGGCTTTCTTAGAATTTAATTCGGACTTTTATATGTAAAAGGGCAGAATGGTTATTTACCGTTTTACGTGTCTTTATTTTTCGGGCCCCGTCTCGTAAAACGGACCCTACCATTAGTCTCAGAATATCCAAAATAGTAAGGATACACTATTTATTTGTTTAATTTGGACTTCATTTGTTCTATTTATGACCCAAGGGTAATTTAGTAATTTTACTTATTTAATAAAATAATTTAATAAATTATTTTATTATTTTATTATTATTTTTTTCCAGGGGCATATTTGCATAATTTTTCCCAAAAATTGGGCCACAGTACAATTTCTCAGAAATTCTGGGGTCAAACCGTAATTAAGGAAAGGTTTGGTTTATTTGGTTTTAATTAAATAAGAAAACCAGTGGGTTCAGTCATATTTAAAGTGAACCGGTCCGGTTTTAATTGAACCAATCCGGTTTGGTTGGTTTGAAACGTAATGCTGACGTCATGATGACGTCAGCCCTAACTATTTTAAAATTTAAAATTTTAAATCTCCAAACGTCACCGTTTAGATAAACCCATAACCGGATTTGACCCGAACCCGTAGACCGACCCGACCCGAACAGTGTCGTCTTCCCCATCGAAGCCGACACTGTTCATACGAAACCCTAATTTTTTCCAGTTTCTTTCTCTTCAATTTCGTGGATTTTTATTCACGGTTTTCTTACTGTTTTCAACCCGATCCACTCCTAGAACATTGTAGAAGAGTTTGGCAATCTTTTTGGGGTTCAAAACTGCTTCATGAGTTCGACTTTGGGTTTGAAAAGCCGAACCTGTAACTAGCTCATTCTTGCTTATTTCTTGATCATTTCCTATGAGGTTTGGCTCGTTTTAATCCCATTTTCATTGGGTTTCGTATTTCATTACCAAGGGCAGGTTTAATGCCATGGTTTTGAGATTTACTTTGGGAACCCGAACCTGTAAGTGGGTTTTTGGAAGGCTTTCTTTGGGATTTTTGATCTTGTACGTATGTCTTTGGGATGCTGGTGAGATCTACTTGAAGTTTGGATAAGCCAGACTTAGTTTGGTTGTGATGAAAATCAGACCTGCTTTAGCAAGGTCATCAATGGCGGTTTTCATGGATTCACTGTTTTTTGGTCATTCTTGAAGCTTAAAATCATGCTTGACAAACTCATAAACATATATCTATCTTCATATGTGCATGTATAATTCAAAAACAGTGCCTAACACATCAAAATTCTAGAGAGAGAAAATGATAGTTTTTGCATTTTCTTACCCTTTTTCCACTGTTTAGTCCTTCTTCTTGTTCTGATTTCTCTCTCTATTCTCTTCAGTTCCTTCCTCTCTCTCTTTCCTTTCCTTTTGCTTGGACGAATGGTGTTGCAAATGAGGTATGTATCAAAAATGTGTTTAAGTGTATATGTATATTTCTCTCACTTCCATACCCCATCACAATCAGCCCATACCTCCCTTACTTTTCTGATTTTGGCCATACCTTCTCCCATTCCTCTACACCTACTTGGATATATAATATACCTATTTAGTACATCATCCCCTTACCTCCATGTCTCCATGTATATATATATATACATATATCTATATACATGTATTATATACTATGGACACAATATATATATATATATATTATATTTATTTTATTTTATTTTATTCTATATCCAAATATTACATGTATAATTATATATATCTAATTATACACATATGAATACTTACACATGCTTGGTCACATAATACACTTTTATGTGTGTATTTTGTATTTATTTTAATTAATAATCAATTCCATAAACTTAATTAATTAATTATTTTAAATTAATTAATTGTTTTCCTTAAGTGTAGACATCTTTACACTTATTTTCATAACCTCGAAATGCGTGCCCTATGACCCGGTATTTTTGGGTCGGGGTATTACATTGGCATTCATTTGAGGTCGTGTAACTAATCCAAATGCTCGGTCTAAGACATGATAGCCGAACTGGATAATTTGGCAATAAACCCTCATCTCGCAACCATTTTCAACGTGGTTTGGTGCTACGTGTTTCTGATGGCCAGAGGGTTTGATTCCTATTCTTAAAACCGAGTTTAGAACTCTAAAATTGAAACTTGGTTTTGAGACCGAGACCTGCAACTTACGGTTTGGGGGTCAAAACTGAAGGGTTGAGGTCGCGGAATAGGGTTTTAGTGATCCTAGGGTGGTCTATTTCAGGTCCAAAGCAACCAAAACCGATTTGGTGCAGGTCGGACCAGACCCTCCTCAGTTCAGGTCATCCATGGCGGTTTGCTTACGGGTTGAGTTTTTGGGGCAGTTTTCTGGGTCCAAACATGCACAACCATCCCAGTTTTCATTGTTAAACTATTGTACATGCACCAACAGTCTTAAATCTATAAAACAGTAGCTAAATAAAGCAGGAAAATTTTTAAAAAGTTTTTTGAATACTGGCCTTTGAACAGTGGTCTCTTCACTGTTGAGCTCGAGCAGGAGCTTCAAGGGTTGGATTTGGGTCCCCTCTCAGTCGTGCAGCCCTTCAGTTCCAGTCTCTAGCTTCTTCTAAGCTCCTTCAATGGATTCCCACAACTCAAGCTTTCTCTCTCTAACTCCCTCTCTCTAACCCACTTTCTCTCTCTAACTTCCTCTCTACAGTTCTGATCTTTCCTCCATGCATATATGGAGATTGTATATCAATAATCAAATTTCTTTTCTTGATGTTTCATCTCCCCCAAGTGCATGATGGGTTTGCATGCAATTTGGTTGGGAGGAGATGTAATCATGGTGGGATAGGCATGATGGGCTATAGCATAGGGTGATGCATGCTGATATGTTGCATGCTTGGTTATTGGTCACTTTGGGGAGAGGCCAAATCTGATTACTATTTAAATATATATCTTTGCATATATATGCACAAAGGTGCTCTTAGCTTAGTTGGTAAATTTTTGGTAACCCAAATTCTGCCTAGGTTGGTCAAGGGATCAAATCCTCTTGGCTACATTTTTTGGTCCTTTTTCCATATTTTGGGCTTAGGCCTGTTTGGCTGCGCATTAATGCAGTTTCACTATTTCCTACTTAACTTTTATTTTGTAACTTATTTTTCGACGCTGTTTCTTCTGGTCAACTCCTAATTAGGTTAGCTTCTTAATTATTCTTTATGTTTGGTTCAGATAAATGATTAGTAACTAATCATTACTTAATCAAGGTCGGGGTGTTACAGTTTAGGGTTATGTTTTAAATAGGATTGGGGGTGTTTGGCTACTGGTTTAATAAATTGATTTAAAAACCTAAATTTGAAATTGGGATATCCTATCCCTATTTAGCGACTTAACCACTGTTTGGCTATTCCAATTGGGAATAGTAAATTCTAATTTTACGAATTTGGCCCAAATCATTAAAGAATTAGAAAAGGGCCCTAGATTTATGATTAATTATAAAAAGATCCAAAGTAAATAAAATAAATATTTATTTAAATATTTTAAAAGAAAAAATTACCAAAATACCCTTAAGCCAAATGTGAGTCAAACAGACTCCGATTTAAGCAAATAAATAGCATAAACTTAATATTTTGGGCATTCCAGACTCAAGGGTGAAGTCCAATTTATGAAAACAGGCATTGAGAAATAAAGACACATAAAAGTACAAAATGACCATTTTGTCTTTTTTGGTACAAAAGTTCGAATTGAAATCAGTAAAAGCCTAAACCAATTTTCTTCGACATTCCGGACTCTATAATGGAGTCTGTTTTACCAAGAGAAATACTTATAATATTGATATATGAAATTAGTTAAAGTATAGGCTGTACATATATATAGCATTGATTTGAGAGGTATATTTCCTAATTAATAGGAACATCTAAAGGCTAGGAAAAGGTGAATTGACCTTTTATTGCAAGAAGGGTGAACAGTTAAGGGTAAGTAAAGTCCGATCTCTGCATGTGGTAAAGTTTTAGTCATGTCACACATTTATTTCTTGTTAGTGCCAAGTTTGTATTCCTACACATTCAGCTATTATTTATTCCATAATTTGATGCTTATTCTAGCTTGTGGATGTTGTTGAGTTTGAATTCTATATCTTGATCATGAGTTTCAGTACACATTTGTACCATGCCTCAAGAAGCAATAGCTAGAGTTCTCATAGTGAGAAAAGAGATATTCCACACAATTACATATTCCAGGTGAAATTATGATTATTATATATATATATATATTATTAAATACCGGAGTTGTGCACAGTCACAATGCCCATTTGATGCTATTATGAGACCTACAAGGTCAACGTCTATGAGGGGCAAAAATTAATCAATTACAAAAATAAAGAGTAGGCTGGGTATACATGAGCAAGTTAGGTGGAAAGATCTGGTTGCGAGAGGGTAGGCCGGGTTTTACTATTATACATCAACTACAATAAAGGGTAGGCCGAGTACGTATTAGCAATCAGGATGGATCTTATCGCGAGAAGGTAGGCCGAGTTCTAATGATATATATCAACTATGGTTATTATCATATCAATTATTGCGTTCATTTGGATAAGCATATTACGTTCCCAATCAATGAACATATGGTTGCACAGAGCATCTCTTATATCGAGTAGTTATCTATTATTGTGGTAGTACATTTATTGATTAGGCTAGATTCCTATTGATGATTCATATACTTAATATCATTGGATATTCATTGTTTTTACTATCATGGGATGTGCCTTAGGCCCAAGGAGTCAGTTAAATTACTTCACATTTTGTGACTTGCTATTGTGACATCTTGTTTTCTTGATTGGTTATCATATTGTCATAACCTTGTTTATCTTGGTTTATGGGCTTTCTTATACTAACTTTGACCCATGGCAGATCAAAGGGATTTACTTAGTGGGCTAAGTTAGCTCATTATAGATTTATTTTGATTATTTCAAGTAGGGACGCCCTAGTTTGAGAGGAGGGATTGAGATCCCAAATAGGCATAGAGTTACTGCAGATACAGATAATACATGGACATTTTGATAGTGAAGTATAGTACTTGTCCTGTGTTCTCCCATCACCCCATGTCTTGGGGATAATTGTATTAGAGTTTTTGGGTTTGTATATTTAAGAACTCTAGTATTATAAATGCAAAAATTTTCTTAAATCTTTCGCTGTGTATTTAATTTCTGAAAGCATGTTAATAACACTCACATATAAATGTTAAGTTAAAGTTAAAAGGAAAAATTCAGTTCGGCAAATGGGTCGGCCCGGTGTCGCGATGTCAGATTTGTACAAGGTGAGTTTCTGGTTGTGACATACGGGCCTTTTGACTCACTATACGTATCACATGTGTTGCAAAATAAGCCAGCTCAGTAAACCTGAGTTCATACTCTACAACAGTCATATTCTCTTGCTTTAAGGTTAAGAACTCGGCAACCTTCTGGTCTCTATCTGATGTAGAGAAATACTTCTCATAAAAGACTTCAAGGAACTGTTTCCAAACCATATTGGACTCTTTCTCTAGCTCTAGCAACCACCAACGATATGTGGCACCCTTGAATACGAACGTTGCAAATGCAACCTTCTGTTCTTCTGTACAAGGCAGTACTTTAAATATTTTCTCCATTTCTAGTATCCATTCTTCTACCTCTGTTGGATCTGTGGTGCCCTTAAATGAAGGGGGTTTGAGCTCTTGAAAATGTTTGTAGATGACAGTTTCCCCTCTTTTATTTGGGGGTGCTCTAGGGTGATCCTGGTTATTCTTGGCATCATTCATCACTGCTACCATTTTTTCAAGTTTTCATTTTATTTGATCCATACGTGCTCCAGTTGCACGAGCATTGTTCCTGTTCCTTGCCATCCTTACCTATAGAATTCACAAGAAAGTAATATGTCACTATCCTTGAGTTTCTAACATAGCTTTCAATAATACGTACTCTACAGTTACGCAAACTTAAATAAGTAAGTCAAGCTATTTAAACACATATCATTTCCTAGTTCTCATCCTAATCACCCAAGAAACATCAAATTCAGTTATGATTTGGTCTTTCCCAAAGACCATTAACCATTGCTCTGATACCGCTCAGTCACGACCCAAAATCTACCCTATGCGAATTAGGGGCAGTGATCGACACTGTCGCTCAGAGAGGCCGTACAAAATCAAATGAATTGCACAAGAGTGATAATATTTTTTTTGATAATAAATGCGGAAGCTATACATATGTAACTCATCTGATAACCAATTCAACACCAATCATTTATAAAGGACACTCAAGGTAAGATCATCGTGATCACTGTCATCATCATAATTCGTCAACATTTATATACACATGATATATGTATCCACAAAAGTAAAAAATGTTCATTCCCAAAAGTCTAGATTGTCATCAAGCCCAAAAATGCATCATATGATTACTGAAAAGATTCCACTTCACATCCAACTAAGATCCTTGTGCAAAAGATCCATTACATTCATGCTCTCAGCTATACGGTGTGGACTTTGCTACCTTCATGCTAATTCGATTACCTGAAATATGTTGGATAAATCCATATGAGCTTCACTAAGCTTGTGATTAATTCCTGCATCCTGTCACAGGTTTTGCAAAGACAGAGTTTTGCACAAAATACCATGGGCAACAAGTTTCTACAAATAGATAGCATATATACAAGAATGTCTTAAAACATGCTTTTAAATATGGATCACGTATAAAGCATACTAAAGGTTTAAGAAAATATAACAGAAGCATTTCTAAAACACATTATTTTCAATAACAACATTCAAATATCAAGTCACATAGTAGATAATGGAGAGTAGATCATAAAACGTATAATAACATATGCATTTCTTAAAACATGGTTTAGATAATTAATTAAAGAACGGATAACATAATAACGAATGACAAATACACATGAGAAGGTACTTCTGAAATCTGATTTCGAATAAAGAATAACACGAGAGGGATAACAGGCACATACTACACACATTGAAGAATCACATATTAAGTCAGAGCACTACATGGGTAAGTCTCATCAAGAGTTGGAGCGCTACATTGGTAAGTCTCATACACGAATTTCATAATGAGTTAGAGCACCATGCGGTTAAGTCTCATTAAGACTCAGAGCGCCACATGAGTAAACCTTGTGCAGACATAAGAATCGAGTCAGAGCGCCATGTGGGTAAGTCTCATCAAGAGTTAGAACACCACATGGGTAGGCCTTGGTTAGACACAAGAAATTGAGCAGATCGCCATGTGGGTAAGTCTCATCAAGAGTTGAAGTGCCACATGGGTAAGCCTCGAATAGACACAAGAATTGAATTACACATTGAGTCAGAGCATCATGTGGGTAGGTCTCATTACAGGAGTCAGAGCGCTACATGGGTAGGTCTCACACAGACACATGATCGGATTTAAAACAAGTATGATTCAGGTTGCGTAGTCAAATTGGTTCACACAAATCATTTTGTTTATTAAAAGGGTGTCATGGTTTACAAACATTTTTTAAATTAGGACATATAAATGCCATTTCAAAATCTAGACATGAAGATCATAGTTCTCGAATATTTCATAAAGCGTAGATAGACATTTGAGCAGATATAGAATTTCATAAGATAGATATTTGAACAGGATGTAAAACACTTAGGCATTTTTTTCAACCGGAGATAAAATATCACTGATTCAAGATACAAAATTACTCACAAAATAATTTAGCATTTTGAGCAGGAGATATAACACTTAGGCGTTCCTTAAGTAGGAGAAAAAATTGTCACGACCCGAGACCTACCATCTGCAGATCTCGTGTCGCCAACCTTGGCCTGACACTATTGCCAAACCAGGTCTCTGAACTGAAACTTAAACTATGAAAACTTGCTACACAATCAGTGTTACTAACATGCAATAAATATTATAACATAAACAAGGGAAGTATCTAAATTCAAGTTGCATGTATATAAAATCTGGTTCTCAAAATACAGACTTTAAAAAGTCTAATACATTACATCCCCAAGACGTGGATGACATGGGAGAGCTACAAGACTATATTAAATATTATACATTACATTTATCTCAAAAATGTCCACTGCTATCTAGTAGACTGCTATTGCTACTACTACTGTTACTGCTCCTCTACAGTTCTTTCTTGAAATAGTCAAATAAGTAGTATCTGTATGAGCTATGAAAACTCAGTAAGTAGTCATTTGCTCTGCCATGTGTATAAGTGTATATAAAAGTGCTAGCCATTCAATAAATATACAACTCAATATCAGATGATAAAATTCAAATGATAAGAAAATAAATCTGCTCTGCTAACAATGTCATATTGCTACAGTCATGAGCTATATCAAGTATGAAATGTAAGCACTCAAATGAAAGCTATAAAGTCTCATGATCATTCATAATAATATAACATGATCAAGCTATGAAATCAACAATAAGGGATAGTGATATCAACAAAAAAAGATGCACTGGTGGGGCCCAAAAATCCCCCTGAGCTCGTATTTAGTTCCACTCAGGCTATATGAATATTGCTCTGTATACAATATGACCCTATGTCGCATGTCTCACATAGCAACGTAGCAAATGTTCCACTCGGAACCTAGACCTAAAGGTCATAAATAACATCAGATGGAGATGTGACTGCGCACAAATCTGACACTAATAATATATCGGGATCATGCTATCTTCCACGAAGAGTATGGTGGAATCATAACTGGTTCTAGGCAATCTGACGTAACGATAGTTTTTGAGGCTATATTTACTAGACTGCTTCGAATATAACTGTCTGGCCCTCACGGCCTAGGTACAAGTGTACAAAAAGAACTCTATGCATAAGTTTACAATCATGATCGAGATATATATAGAAATCAATAAATGCTTCCCACATGATAGGACAATATCAATGTGGCTCAATAAACACTGGTATGTATGGAATACAATAGGAAATATACAAAAGAACTATTGACATGGCATATTTTAGTTACCTCTTTCTGTATCTGTCTAGAAGGTCAAACCGCCTTCTCATTTTCTCTTGGTGTTCCTATGATTCATAAAACGCATCTCAGCCTATAGTTATATGAACTATGCTATTCATCAAATTTTATGTCTCTTTACTATTGGTATCTCTTTCACTTAAATATACTCTACTATTGAATTCGGAACGTTGAACAAAGTCGGTTTAGGCTTTCACGGATTTCAATTCAGACTTCTGTACTAAAAAGGGTAAAACGGTCATTTTATAGTTTTACGGGTTCTTACTTCTCAAGACCTCTTTTCATAAATTGGACTCCACCGTTGAGTCTGGAATGCTTGAAATAATAAAAATTCACTATGGTTTTACTTTAATCGGAGTTCGTTTGACTCTTTTTTGACTTAGGGGTATTTTGGTAATTTTTCCTTTAAATTAAAATTTTTTTTATTACTTTGGGTCATATCATAATTAACCATAGATTATGGGTCTAAATTCAATTTCTCTAACTCTTTGGGTTAAATCAGAATTTTTGATTTTACTATTCCAAATCTAAATAGACAAACAGTGGATTAAGTCCAATTTCGTGGATAGGCTATCCCTATCCAAATTCCAATCCAATTTCAATTTATTAACCCTACCACCAAACACTCCAATTTTAACATTTTAAAACCTTTTTAAACTTAAACCAATAATGCATCGTATCAATAAAATGATTGACCTGTTTCTGTTTCGGTTGGGTCCCGACCCAGATCCGACCCATGACCCGAACCCAAAGCCCAACAGGACCCAACCGATCACTTTTTCGACCAGTTTTCTAACCTAAATCAATTGCAGTTCTTTTCATTTTTTTTCACAGTTTATTCATTTCTATTCTCAGTTTTTGATTTAAGACCATCCTAACTTCTCAAATAAAGGGGAACCATAGCTCCGATGACCCTCCGGTGAGACAACTCGTAGTTCCGGTGACTGGCTTCTTTTAAATTTTCATGCATTTTCTCCAACTGTTTTGACTCAATTCCTTTTCTAATCACTTCCTACACCTAAGAGGAATATTTTCTCATCATAAAAATAAAGCTTCATGCATAAGATCCTAAAAATCGATTATCACAACAAAACCTATAAATCCCTTTTTCCTACTGATTTCTTCACCAATTCGTTTCATTCTTTTTGTATAATTTTTCTTTTAAACTCAGCTACATGGCCCTAAAGTTATTATCATACTTTATGCACTAAAACTTAAAACAGAAACTAAGCTCTACATACCTTTTCTCTGATTTTCCTGTTGCAGTATCTCTTATCCTTTCAATCCCCTTCCTTGGTCTCAGCTTCTGAACCATTCCAAACTTTTATAGCTTCTCCAAATTTGCTCTTCTCTTTTATTTTTTCTCTGTAAGCGCGCACACACATATATATAAACCCTCACAACCGCCTTATGTATCTTCTCTCTCGGTTTCTCCCTCTTTCGTCTCTCAGCCCCTTTATTTGCAGCATTTGTTGACTTTTATTTCTTGATATTTTCATAAAGTATATACATATATCTTCTACTGTCGGCAACCACTCAAAACACACACCAAACACACACACACACACTGCCGACACACACATTAGCCCACTTTCTTTTCCTTTTCTATTTTCTATTTGTCTTGCTACTTTCTTTTTTGTTTTCTTTGCCTTTATTTGCTTAAGATATTTTGTATATATAATATAAATATATATTTCTTTACAGCACAACACACACACACACACACACACACTTACACACACTCAATATATTTTGCCGGCACTAATCACACACACGCACCCACTTGTATGCACTTGATATAGACCTATGTATATATTAGTTATTATATACATATATATATATATTTATACTTATATATTTATACATGTATGATACCTATATATATATACATTATGATATGCACATATATATATATATACTTATTTTCATATATATGTATTATGATATGCACATATATATAACATATGGTACTATGTGCTTGTATACACTTATGTACATATAGGTATTACACTGTGCACGTATATCGAGGAATGTATGGGTATACGTGCCCGACTCTTAGTACTGTCGATTCCTTGTACGGGTAGTCCTAGGGTACTCAGGGTTGCCTGTAATTCACTTATCATATATTTAAATATCGTATTTTACTCTATTTGTGAATCTTACTATTTATCTCAAACTACGTGCCTATTACTGTACATAATTTACTATGATAGCTCGGTCTCTTTTGGTATTATATTTTTCAGCCTATTACGTGCCTGGTATCGATGATCAATGTGAATCCATGAATAAGATAATGATAGTCAATCATAAGGAAGGAGATGCTGTGATAGCCAATGAACATAATCACCACGAGGGCCAATGGAAAGTAATCACAATACACAATCAGGAGTAATAGTGTAAAATGAAAATATGACAACAATGAAGTACTGCCACAATGAACCGATCACAATCAAATCAATCAATACAAGTCCTTCAAGACTTGAAGAATCATAAGGAATAGTGCCATTCAATCAATCAAGTTCTGTCAATCATAAGAGATGCTGTTATTCTGTTTCAGGGCTCGGCAGACCCTCGATCTTTTGGGGCCCGGCATACCCCCCAGTCAATTCCAGTAATTTTCCATTTGTCCGTTCACGGACTTGACCCGTAGGTCCCATTCAACCAGATAGCATCAGATGGGTGTTGTGACTGAGCACAACTCCCGTGTCCATAAACATGTCATGATCATAAGTAATTCCATAGAATATAAATGGAATATCATTCATTCAATAAGGATACAATAGTAGGCCTTTCAAGGCATGGTTCAACATGATAACAATGATATAACAGTCAAGCAATGTCCACGAGATAGAACAATATCTCATTGTGAATAGTAATAACATGAGTTGCTTTCAAAGCACAGTGAAACATGATAACAATGATACATCAGTCAATGATATGTCCACAAGATAGAAAATATCGAAATGTGGAACACAAGGATATCAATACATTCAAGAGTACGAGTTTGGCTAGTAAAAGAATAAACTTGGCTTGTGAAAACACCACATGTAAGAGAGAGTGATCCACTTACCTCTATCGTGTTTCTATCTCAGAAATCCCTGAGTGTACCCTTGCCTTTCGAGTTTCGTATATATCAGTGAATACGTTTCAGAATAAATGCTATTCATCAAATTTTATGCCTTTCTATCATAAGTATTTCAAATACTATTTTAGACTTTACCATTGAGTGCGGAACGCCGAAGAAAGTCGGTTTAGGCTTTCGCGGAATTCCATTTGGACTTTTGTACTAAAAGGGCAAAATAGTCATTTTGCACTTTTGCGGTATTTTATCCTTCGGGGTCTCATCTCATAAAACAGACCCCACCATTGGACTCAGAATGTCCGAGATAATAGGTTTTGACTATTCATTTGTATCATTTGGACTTCGTTTGACCCATATTTGAAATAGGGGCATTATTGTAAAAATTAATATTTAATTAATTTTCGGTTTGGGCCTTAGTGTAATTTTTCAAAACATTTGGGGCCAGTTCACAATTTCCAAAAGCTGCGGTCTGAACCAGTTGGTTCAGACCTAAAAACCCTAAACCGGACTGCCCCTTCACTGAACCAAACGGTTCAGTCCATTCAGAGAACCGGATTCCAATATCCTGGTTCCTACCCTTATCCGTGGTTGGAATAAGCCCAAACCCAATTTCCATTTCCTATCCCCATAGCCAAACAAGCCCAATTCATTTAAATTAAAAACCCAAAACGACACAGCTTTGGCTCCGTTTATTTCCGATCGGGTACCGACCCGATCCGAACCCGGATCCGTTCCAGTTTTGACCCGATAGCCCCCACGACTTTTCGGTCGTCTTCCCCACGTCTCCGGTAGGGTTCCGGCAGTGCACAGTGACCTTCTCCGGCGACGGTCACCGGTTTCCGGTGGTTTTTCCCCCCATTTCAAATGCCATTCTTTTCCATTTTTCATGTAGGTTATATTTCTACCCTTAGAGTTCAATGTAACCCACTAGTTCTTCACGAAATAGGGGTTGAACATTTCCGGCCGAATCTCCGGCCAAGTGGCAGTTTCCATTTTCATGGCGTTTTAAGCACTGTTTTGACCTCCAATTGCTTCTAACAGTTTTTTGCATATCATAGGGTCATGCTAGGGTCGATTTGAACAAAGTTTAATGCATAAAGTGACCCACGGCCGATTATTCTCTATGACCTGCAACTTAGATTTTCTCTATGGTTTCTTAACCATTTAACTTCATTCTTTTTGCAATAAATTCCATTTTTCATGCTTGTTTAGACCCTATAATTATATATAAGCTTCATGCTTTAAATCGTAAAAACAAAACTAAACTTGCTTACCTGGGTGTTCGGATTTAGCCCACTTTGACCCTCCAAACTTCCTGTTTATGCTCCTGAGTTCTTTGCTAATGTGTTCTCTCAATCTTGGTCTCCTTTTTGCCTTTAAACCCACACCCGTAGGTTCATATATAGAGAAAAGGTTTCCACCGCCTCTCTCTCTTTTCTCTCTCTCTCACTCTCTCTCTCTCGGTTTCTCCCCCTTCTATGGCCCCTTTCCTTGACCTAGGGTCTGTATTCCCTCTGCCAAATGCAAACTTTGCATTAATGGCTTGGGGAGACTTGTTGGGCACTTATATATACATATATCATATTATATATATATAACACACACACACACTTCACCCAACCGACACACACACACCTCACATGCAATGTACTTGCATACTGCCCAAGGGCAGTTTCCCCTTTTTCCTTTTCTTTCTTTTTATTTCTTATGTATATATACATATATACAAAAATACATCATATTATATATATATATATATAAATATATACATACACACCAAATACATGTTTTTATACATGTATATACATGCATATGTAAGGGTACAATCCCATTTTTAATCGTATACGCATACACTTATTTTAGTCGAGCTATGAATTTATATTCATGTATGCATGCATGGAAATACGTGCATGCACGCATTACGATGCAATGCCCTGTGGGGCTCGGGTGTTACCCAGCCTTGATCATTCATTTCCATCATTCACAGTTCCAGTCATTCATTTCCATGAAAATACTATGATACACATATCTTACCGTTCAAGTTACATGTGTTAACCGACCTACCTCGGTATACGTGACGTATCCCGGGTCGGGATATTACAGCTCGGTCTCTTTTGGTATTATATTTTTCAGCTTGGTCTGTTCATACTTGACTTTTCCTAATCTCGTAATTCCCTGAGATCATGATTCTACTATTTACCTCGGTATTCGTATCCATTTACTGTATACTACTCATCGTAATAGTTTAGTATATTTTGGGGTCTACTGTTCTTGGTCTGAGTTGGTCTCGGTTTACTTTTGGTAGTATGTTCATTGACTTTGTCAAATCTTGGTATTATTATTTGACTCTTTAAGACGTAAATGGATTTATTCTATTTTATTTTGGGTCGAGGTATTACAAAAATACCACTTATTCAAGATATCGGATTACTCACCTCAAACTTTCAGTCTGTTTCCTTAATCTCCTTTCCTTTGTCTTTAGTTCCTAGATTCATAGGTCAAAGCACATAACTTCGTATTAGAACATAACTGAGGCATTACTATTGGCCACTTATTATTTTTGTAACTAGATTTTCCTTAACGAATTTTATTCGTTGGTCTAGTAGCCTTAGACTTTAAGTTAGGTCCCGTCCTCTTTTTTTTTTTTAATTTATTTTATAGTTAAATTAATGCTCGGGAACATAATGGGTATTATCTCATTTGTTGTTCCATATTCTTTAGAATTTATTTGAGCTTAATGGACCTCACCATTGAGTCCAAGATGTCTAAAATAGTCAGGATAGACTACTTTTATATTTAATTGGCTCCGGGCATTATTAGGGGTAAAATGATAATTTTTACACTTTATGTGTCTTAATTTTTGGGATTTAATTTGACAAATTAGACTCTGCCGTTGAGTCCGAAATGCTTAAAAACTTTGGGTTGCACTATCCTTTTATTTCATTTGGGCATTGGAAACATCTTACCAAATTATATTAATTTAATTCTTTTATTTTATATTATTTATATATATATATATATGTAGTTCATAATGTTCACATGTTTGAAGTTGGCACAGTGGTCACATGCTTAGGGCTAAGTTTCACACACGCGTAGGTCAGGGGTTCGAAACTAGGAACCTATAGCTCCCCTTAGTTTTTTGATTTTTCAAATGCCAAATAGAGGACACGGCATAATTCCAAGGATAAGATATCCTTGTTTCACGTGGGATTATCAATCGGATTTTTAACCTCATAGCCAAACAAACTTATATTGTTTTAAAATTTAAAATTTTTTAAGCTTAAACGACGTCTTCCCACTTACCCGTGTGTGTGCCTGGGTGGGTTTCGACCCGAGACCCAACCTATCTACTGTTCATCTTCCCCACTTTTTCGACAAGGGTTCTGGTGGCCTTCTCTTGCGTCGGCGACCGTCGCTGGTTGATTTTTGGTAAAACTCAACGTGGTTCAAATCCAAATTCCGTGGGGATTTCATATCCAATCTTACATTTAGGTTATACTTTAGCTAAGTTGTCGAAATAAGAGATCACAGTCGGGCTCCGACGAGGGCCCAATTTTCCAATGAGAGTTCTTTTTCTATTTCGAAGGGTTTTACCCATTGTTTTGGTTCGAAATTTTTACTATGAACTTCTGGAAGTGCGGGGAACACTTTCCCAATCCTAAAACACCATGAATCAATATTAATTACTAGTTTTCAATTTTTCTTCCCCTAACTATAACTTACTGATTCTCAATGGTTTCTCAACCATTTTTTATGATTTAACTTGCAAAATGCTCCTTTTTTATGCTCTTTTAGGCCATGCATTTATTTTAAAGCTTAAACCAAGCTAGGTAAAACTTTGGATTTTCCTAGTTTCAGGTTCTAGGGTTCTTAGGGTTTCTTAAGCCAATTTTTTACCTTTCCTTCTATTTTTCATCTCTTTCATTTTCACGTGCATACATGTTATTAATACAATAAAAAAGTAGCTAAAAGTAGAAGGATTGTAGAGAGAGAAATTACCTTTCTCTTTTGATTCTCTCTCTTCCTCTTCTTCTCTTTTCTAGGTTTGGTTCTCCAAACTTTTTTGCTGATCTCCCTCAAGTTGGGACAACCATGCATGTAGTTTTTTCCTCTTCTTCTTTTCTTCTTCTTCACTTTCTCTCTCTACTCTCTCTCTTTCTCTCTCTCTCTCTACCCGTTCACTACACACACATGCATAACACACTTAATGTCTGCCATACACGCATAACATATACATACATATATATACACATGTCATTATATATATATACACACACACGAATAGGGCTGAGGTGTTGTATGAAATGTGATTGGGTGTGGGGGTGGTGGATTGGGGTTTTATGTAGTGTATATATATATATATTGTGAGATATATAGCACAAAAATGTTGTAGCTTAGTTGGTTTATTTTTTTGGCATAAGTTTCTTTCTTAATTTTTGGTCTTGGGTTCAAATCTTTTGGCCAACACTTTTGGCCTTATTTTTCTTCCTTTTTATTCTTATGCCTTGTTTGGCATTTTGTATTTTATCCCCTTTTTCTTTTTGTATTATTTTATTTCTTCCCCACGTACTTGTAGTTTTTTATTTATTTCCTTCATGTGTTGACTTCATAAATCAAAGTCTTATTATTTTATAGCTTTTATTTTTCTTCATAAAGTCTCTAATATTTAATTAGCAACTAAATCCCCGATAACCAGATCGGGGTGTTATAGTGATGACATGTCCTCGAGACCTGGCTAGTGTCCGACGTGTAAATGGTCCAAGTAAGAGGACGACCATGTCAATAGTATAGAAAGGTACCTACTGAGCAGCACAGATCTAGTGATCAGGCTGCCGAATGGCAAAGAGACGGTCTAATACCAGTGGTATTGGAATTGATGACTTTAAGAATATACAATGAAGCATCGATTCGTATGGTAACACCGGTGGCATAAAGAAGTGTAGCATACATACATATATATATATATACACACACACACACACACACTTATAAGGCTGAGGTGTTGCATGAAAGGTGATTGGGTGTGGGGGTGGTGGAAGAAAATTTTATATAGTATATATACATATCATATGAGATATATAGCATTAAAGTGCTTGTAGACTAGCTGGTAATATTTTTGGGCATAGAATCCTTCCCTTTTTTTGGTCTAAGGTTCAAACCTTTTGGCCAACATTTTGGCCTTATTTTCTCCATTTTTCTCTTATTATGCCTTGTTTGGCATTTTGGGTGTGTTTCTTGAATTTTTGAAGTTGTGTTTCAATTGTCCTAAAATCTCTTGATATTCTTGTTGTGTTTTTGATTTTTGTGTGCTTCCTTTTTATGTCATTAATTTTTATTTTTGACACGTTACATTGTGTTTTACTTATACCAAAAATATATTATATTTATCAAAAAATTCTTGATTAAATTTGTTTTACTCGCGTATTACACTAGTTTGCCTAATAGCACTTCGTACACTAATTTTAAATATTCACGAGCTACCAATTTTAATTTAAGATGTCTAATTAATTAATTAATATATAATTAATTTCATAAAAATAGGCATTAACGTAAATAACTTTGCCTTACTGGGTTGGGATATTACAATTTACGTATTCGAACTTCATTTTTGGGTCCAGTTGGTCCTTATAACATTTACGTAGACCTTTTAACTTCATCTATACACTTCTGGTAACTTCATTAAGCCTTAAGGACGTATTCATCATTTTTTTATTTTGTTACTGGGTCTTATTGTTCTCAAAAGGACGTCACCGTCAAGTCCGGAATGACAAGGATAAATAGTTTAGGTTTTTTCGGATCTTGATTTGCATATAGGTGACTTATATTAAACCTAGGGGTATTTTTATAATTTTAAATTTTCACGTGTTTTATTTTTTGGCACTTCATTTGCTAAAATGGACTCCACCATTGAGTCTGAAAAGTCAAAGAAAATCAGAATATGTTATCTCTGACATTTAACTGGCTTTTGAATTACTAAGGAAAAAATGGTAATTATGACATTTCACATGTCTATATTTTCAGGACTTCGTTTCATAAAATGGATCCCGCCATTGGATCTAGGATGCCCCAAAATGTAAAGGTAGGTATTTTTATAGTCATCGAAGTTCAATTGATCGCTTAATTAATCATTAGGACATGATTGAAATTATTCTAGTTTGCCCGTTCATAATTTTTGGGATCTAATTTCAAAAATTGAACTCTACCATTGAATCCGAAATACCCAAAAACATTGGGTTAGACTCTTCTTTCATTTTAATTGGCTTTCATTTGGGCTATTTTTGGCCCAAGGACATTTTAATAATTTCTTGATTTTTTGACCACCATTAAAATTTCCTATTTCGTGGCTTTTGGGCCACTGTTTCAACCCCAAACCTTCACAATTCATCAAATAAATATATTTGAAACATTTCTACGTTATTAAAACTAAGATTCATGCATAAAATCACAACTTCAAATTCTCTACACAAAGCCTGCAACTGACTATATCTCTTTCATTTCTAAACCAAATTCATTCATTCTTTTGTAATTTAAACCTCATAACATGATTTTTTAGACCCTATAGCTTAATTATGCTTTCATGCTTTGAATTTTAAAACATAAAGCTCTGAATTTACTCACATTGGTTGAGCTTTTGGCTCCCAGTTTCTCGCTCATTTTCTTTTCTTTTCTCCCTTGCTTCACCATTGAAAGTTCGAACTTCCTCTAATGGCTCTCAGCTTCTTGGTTTTTCTTCTGAATTTCTCTAACACTCAACACCTTTATTTATAACTTTTACTCACTGACCTCAACTTCTCTTCCCTCTTTCCTCTCTCTTTCCTTTTTCTCTTCTTTTTGAATTCTGTTTTCTTTTTAACCTCATGCATTTAATTGGCTCAATGATATTTCTATATAATATACATATATATATATATATATATATATTATTTATACACACTCTATTACACCTTCCAGTACACACAGTTTGCCGACACTTCAAATTCTCACCCTTATTCTGTATATATATATATATATATATATTGTCACGCCCCGAATTTTCACAAACCCGGGAACTGAGTGAGATGAAATAAAAAAAGTAAATGAAATGTCATTAAGTTGGATTTAGTTGATTTTTCATTTATTCCCCCATATTTCCCCAAGATTTGAGATGAAAATTTATTACTAATCTCACCCAAGGTGAGTTCCAATTAGTGGTGAAACGCCTCCTCCAACCAATGGTAAAAATAGTTTAAGTTGTGTCCAAATTAGGCCTCCAAAATAGCCCGAAATATGCCTTGGAATAATGGCGCAAATGGGTCCCAATTGTCTTAGGACATAGGCCAAGAATAGGTCAAAAGGTCTACTAAAATAGGTCTTAGGAAGTGACCAATGTCACGACCCGAAACCCACCCTGTGCGGATTAAGGGAATCGCGACCACCGCCCTTCGGCCCGAAGGCCTTAGGGCAAGGCTCACATAAACAACAGTATCGGATGGCGGTGCAGCCTGTGGTTGCGGAAGCGTGAAAAAAAAAACTTTTTCTTTTCTTTTTAAAATTTGTCGCACATCCATCCGGTACTGCCGCTCTTCATAGAAGGTACACATAATAATAATAATCAGAGCATACTAAACTTAAGGTTTTATACATACATGATATATCCAGTTGCCTCTCGGCTTAAGTACATAATTTTCCAAAATCTATTACACTTCAAAATTCAACCATCTACGAGTCCTTAGTACTTCCAAAAAGTCCTTGATCATATTAAAGCCACTAATCATCATCCCCAAATGGAGCAAGGCTCCCACTCGTCATCGTTACCTGAAAAAAATTTAGGGAATGGGGTGAGCTTCGAAAAGCCCAATGAGTAATTCCTGAATCTGTCATGGGTTTCAATTGGCAGTGGTTTTGTACAGAAGAGTTTATAAAATTCTCACTACCAACTGTTCGTATATTTCAAACACAGAGTACATGCATTTTTCATAACAGATAGCTTTGAAACATTTAAAGTATTCAAGGCTAAATAAGCATTTCGTCAAACAGAGTATATGCATTTTAAGCATATAAAGAGGCATAATAAAAATGGGGATAAAACTTGCTTTCATTTCTAAAATCATTTGTCATCTTTTCACTTTTTAACTGGAGGATCCGTTTCGAACCAGACCCTAGTCTTACTTCTGAGAGATCTCGTTGCCTGGGGGATTAGATCCTGCTGCCGGGCATTATTCTGAATTGAGAACCCGAAGGGTGCTCAATAACTGGTGATGCTTATGCATCATTATTATCTTGCAAAATGTTAGCTTCTTCAAGAAATACTTTTTATAAGCATTTAAACATAACTTCTTCAAGAAATGCTTTTATGAGCAATTAAAACATGATGTTCTTGATAGAATCTTCACATTGTTGGAATAACATTTTAGAACAGATGACATGTTAAATACTTTCAAAGAGAATTGTAACAAAAATCATTCACTGAACATGTCGCAAGAGAATTATAAGAGCGGAATATTTCAATACAGGAATCATGAAATATGGAATTTAAACATTCAATGCTTCCGATATTTTGAAGTTTAAAACATCATTTAAATTGTGGAGTTAAAATCTCCACTTCAAATGCAGGGTTACTCACCTTGATTTCCTTGGTTTGCACTATTAGTTGGTTGTTCCCTTCCCTTTGTAGTTCCTAGAAACAATTCACAATAATCTATTAACTTCAATGTACTTCAAATATCTCCTATTGATGTTTCTAATTATGCTTAAATCGTATTACGTCCTAACGTCTTATCGTGAGTCTTATTTTATTGACGCATCATATTTTTTCGTACTTTATTTCGTAATACGGATCTCACCGTTGAGTCCTGGAACGTCGAAGAAAGTCAATTTAGACCTTCTTGGCTTTTAATTGGGCTTTGGACATGTCAGGGGCAATTTGGTAATTTGTACTTTAACGTGTCCTAATTTTTTGGAGTCTTGTCTCGTAAAACGGACCACACCATTGAGTCCAGAACGTCCAAAATAGTCAAAATCCACCATTCGTTTACTTTATTCGGACTCCGTTTGACTTGTTTGAGGACTAGGGGCAATTTCGTAATTTTCATTAGTTAAATATTATTAAATTAATATTAATTTAATTTAGCTAGGGCCACAGTAGAATTTCATAGAATTTTTGGGGTCAAATTACAATTTCCCCAACTTTCGGATTGAACCAGTGGGTTCAGTTGTATTGGAACTGAACCGGTCCGGTTTTAACTAACCCAGCCGGTTTGATCCGGTTTGACATGTAATGCTGACGTCATGATGACGTCAGCCCTCAGTATTTAATTTAAATATAATCTCAGTTGAAACGACGTAGTTTCACTTAACTCGTTTATGCGACAGGTCGGGTCCCGACCCGACCCGAACCGAACCGAACCCGTCACTGTTCATCGTCTTCCTTCTTCTCCCCCCCAGTTTGCCCTAATTTTCTGGTTTTCATGTTTCTCGATTTCGTGGAGTTTCAGGTGCGGATTCTCCCTGCCATCCATCCCAAAACATTTCTAGAGGTTAGGCCAACATCTTGGCATTAGTTTTATGCCTCGAATCAGGCTCAAGTGCTCGGTTCATGTGGGGATAGCCGCACCTGTAACTGGCTAGTAAACCCTCAATTCACCATCAAATCTTGCGTGGTTTGGCCCAAAATGATCCTTAGATCATGGGGCTTCGATATACATTCTAAAAGAAAGATTTGGTGTCCATTTTTAAGGGTTGACTTTTTTGAGCCGTGACTGCAACTCGATTTTTGGGGGTCCATTTCTAGGCTTCTAGGTCACGGCCTATGTTTTTTAGAACCCTTATGGCCTCTATTTGAGGTCCCAAGTGAAGGAACCATGTTTCCTTTCGGTCAAAATAGACCTGCACCTTCGAGGTCCTTCAATGGTGGGTGTGCACTATGTGGGTGTTTTAGGGTCGATTCAATGCTCTAGTTCCATGCCTTATTCATGATTTTACATTTTAGGTATCGTGCATGCAGTTATTCAGTCTCAAAACATAAAAAACAGTAGCAAAATTCTACACAGAAAATTTTGCAATTTTGGGTTCATACCTTTTGACAATGGCCTTCTCTCTCCTATGGCTCGGTTCAGAACTTCACAGAACTTCCCCCGGACTCTCTAGGCCTCCTTCTTGTTCACAAGGTTGCCACACTCAAGCTCACACACACATGGACTTGCACTCCAAGTTCCCACTTTCTCTCTCTAAATCCCTCTCATGGTCTCACACCAACTCTGATATATACATAGGGCACACAGTTTGCTCATGTTGCTTGTTTTCTAAAACCAGAATTTGGATGCATGAAAGCTGGTTGGTGGATGGGGTTGTAAGGAAATCATGTTGTCTCCCCTATATATCTCCATGTATACATATAATAGTGGAGGTTTCGGCTGACTGATAGACTGAAGAGGGAGGAGATGAGGAAGCCAATGATGTGGGATTTTCATGTAAGGCCATTGGCCAATTTGGGAGGTGGCCTTGGCTAATTTGGGTTTAAATACAATTTGGTTGCATATAAAGGCACAAAGATGGTAGCAGCCTACTTGGTAATTTTTTGGGTAATAAGAATCTTGTCCCACTTGGTCAAGGGTTCAATTCCCCTTGGCCTCACTTTTGGCTATTTTTCCCTATTTTAGGCTTAGGCCCTGTTTGGTTGGCGCAGAATTTCATTTTGGCTATTTCCTAAATATTTTCTTTTCCGTTGCTTCTTTTTCGACGCGGTTTCTTTCAGTCATTTCCTATTTAGGTTAGCTTCAATCTCCAAGGTCTAGTGTCGGTTATTAATCCCTTGGAATTTCTGTAGTTCGCTAACTCGAGTTTTCTTAGTGTTAGAATAACATCATTTCACCTAATTAATTGGTAATGAGGTTCAGACATTATTTTATGGGTCTATCATGAGGTTCTCGATTAACTTCTAAATTATTCTTTATGTTTGGTTCAAATTAATGATTAGTAACTAATCATTTCTTAATCAGGGTCGGGGTGTTACAACCAAAAATGGCCTATGAGAGTGGCCAAACACAGTCCAATAAGGTGGCCAAATATGGTCCAAAAGAATGGCCAAACATGGCCTAAGAATTAGCCAAACATGGCCTAATGGGGGTGGCCAAACATGGCTCAAAAGGGTGGCCAAACATGGCAAAAAAAGGTGACCAAACATGGCTAAAAAAGGTGGCCAAAGGGCAGGTGTCATGGAGGGGTATCAGGGCTGTCAAGCAGCAGGTGGCAGTAGGTGCAAGGGTGCATGCACGCAAGGTGCAGGCAGCAGGCAGGCGTGGGGTGCGCGAGGCACAAGAACGCACGCGCGATCGCGGGCGTGGGCGCGACTAGGGGCTGGGCTGCTCTATTTTTTTCTGAATTTTTACTGTAGTTGGCTGCAGCTGATTTTTCCATTTTTCTGCAAAAATACTGTAGCAACTGCAGCTAATTTTTCTAAGTTATGGCCTATTTTCTCAAGGCTTTTAACCCCCACTTTGTGGCACTTTTTCCCACTTATTCATAGGCATTTTACACACCTAATGGCTCTTTTAATTTCACAAAATTTTGACATGATTTCCTTTATTTTCTAAGTATTTTTCCACCTAATATTTTGCAACCGTTCATATATGTAATAGCATCACAATCCATCCTCACTCGATGGCCACAATTCATGGGAATTAAACATACATTGTCATTTCTTTCAACATATACATATTTTGCACATTAAACGAATGTATCTTACATGTCATTTGAATTTAAACCCTTACATTACAAATTGGCCCAAGGCTTATAGTTCACCATTCTTCCAAGTTAAAACACAAGTCCTTTGGGCTTATGCCCCAAGGGCCAAATATCCTTCCAAGTTCTTTTCCACTCCTTCCTTCAAGACTTCATCAAGTCTTAAGTACTAGGAGCCTTAGCTGTAATATGATATCCCACGAGGGGTCAGCTCAACTGCTGGTATGACATAATGTTAATGCAAGGAACAAAGTTAAGGCGTGGCATGTGCAAGTGTACATTTATAATCTACATGCCTTCCAATTCATTAATACAATGCAATAGCAATATGTGTGACAAACCTATGCAACTCTATGGCACACCCATGTCTCATTCACGGATCAGTCCCTTTGGGTCAGAGTACCAATGTCTCATTCACGGATCGCTCCTGTTGGGTCAGAGTACCAATGCAATGGCCAATTTTGGGTTTTTTTACCACATGATCTACACCCTCATAATGCACGACACCAAAGTGCTCAACCCACACTATGTTTTCAAGGAATCACACCATGCCAATATGCTTTGATTTCACCATGCAATAATGCAATCTCAATGAAGCATTTTATCAAACACATGGAGCATGCTTTAAAAAATGCAATGTACTTAAATCAACGATAACTTTTATATCACAAAACTTTGTCTACATGAACCTAACATGTAATCCAATCAATTTCACATATAAACACATTACATATTCACAACCTTAACAATTTTTCAAAGATCATAAAATACATAGAGTACCAACACATGGAATAAATCATAACTCTTAAACCACAAGAGTTTCTGTACATGAACATAAGCTAGAATGCAATGAATCAAACATATAAACAAGTTACATGTTCATCACTTTGACAAATTCTCTAAGATTACAAAGTACATAAAGCACCAACACCTTGAATAAATCATAACTTTCCAACTACAAGAATTTGTCTACATGAACATAAGCTAGAATATAATGAATTATACATATAGTCATTGTTCATGTTGATCACTTTACCAAATTCCCAAAGAATACAAAGAACAGACAAGTACATAAGCAACCAACTCTAGGTTTTCAAAGCAACTACATCCTAAGTGATTTTCTAACAGCAAATAAACATATAAATCATTCAATCAACTTATAAAACACTCCTAAACTTAACCCTATTCCTTACTTAGCAAAATAACATACCTAAAAGGGTTTTTCTCAACCCTAAGGAGTTGGGTTTGCTGTGCATCTGAACCAATCTTTGATAATGTAGCCCTTGACATGGGAAACAACTTCTTAGAAGGAAGTCTTGTGAAAATCCAAGCCTAGAAGTGTGTTTTGGAAGCTTGAAGATTGGAAAAACCTAGGTTTCTTTCTCCCTTTTCTCCATGAACGTAAAGCTGCTATATCTCAAACCAAATAATGAAATTATATCACTAAGGGGCTGTATTTATAGTAAAGGGGCAAAGGGGCAAAATGACCTTTTTGCCCTTAATGAGTTCGGGACCCCGTTACATTATAACCCGTCCCAAAATGCCTCAATTCGACATTCTACTTTAGCCAAAGTTCATAAAATTATTTTTAATGAAAATTTTAAAAAAAATTTATTTTCGCTTGCGGCTGGGTTTGGCGGGTTCCACTCGGAGATGCCCTTTTGGTCCAATTTTTGAAACTATCTCTGAATAGGCTCAAATTTTTATAGGAGGTGTGTTTGAACATTATAAGCATATTTTCCTTCTATGACATATTCAAAAAGGCTCCTAACCATGGCTTATGTCTAAATGTGCACGTGTAGTGTCTTACCGGCAAATAGTGCATGAATAGTGTCCTACCGGAAAAACGAAATTTTTTTTCTCACTTTTCAGGTCTCTACACATATAGATAGATAGATAGATAACTGATCATATGTATATACATATATAAATATACCATATTTCTGCCATGTGTGTTTTATACATATATACACGTATATATACTCACACACACTTGAATACATATATATACATATATATATATATATATATTTATATATAAGACCAAATATATATATGCTATTGTATATGTATACTATACACATATATATATATATATATTCATATATATATATATATATATTCTCATATATACATGCATATATATATATATCACTTGTATATATACACGTTTACACATACGCATTCCACATACAATCGGGTTTCTCATACAGGCGTCCCTCGAGTACTCAAGATTGCTTATATTTATCATCATGTGTATTCAAAAACTATACATCTCTCATTAAAATAGTGTTTCGGTTTACATTTCGGTACTATGCTCATTGGCCTGGTTTGATCTTGCTATTATTATTTGATCCTTAGGACATCAAATGGAATTATTCTAACTTATTTAGGTCAGGGTGTCACATTCTACCCCCCTTAAATTGAGTTTTGTCCTCAAAACTCGAACGTTCAAATCTAAGGAAACCCTATTCTTTCTTACTCTATTTTGTCCAGTAGTAGTCTCGAAAGTCAAAGATTTAAGTTTATATTTCCCCAGTAAATGTCTCCCTTGAAAGAATCGTAACAGTCAATGTGTAGCCTAGGGGTTTAGTTTTTAAATTTGACTTAATAGTAAATGCCGAAGATAAAAATTGATGTGTAGAGTTAATATCAAACAGTATATAAGTAGGTTGTGAACAGATTGGAGGAATACCTATGGCCACCTATGTAGTAGCCTAAACATCTCTCAAAAGATAGAGAAGATTCTTTTTGAGCGCTGTTGCTTATTATATTAGGTCTGGGATTTGGTCACAAGGGCTGGTAAGGCAGGGATGACAGGTATGGTGCTAATCATAGATCGGTTATTCTTGGGGCATTCCCCTGCAAAATGCCCTATCTGGCCACATAAGTAGCAGCCCTTAGGGCATTGCCCTTTATGGACCCTTTGGTAGTTGGGACATTGAGTTGCGCCTTAATCAGAATGACTGACTCTGCTCTAACTGGGTCCTGAATTCCCTAACCCTGCTTCTAGCTTGGGGAATAAAGGTCTTTGCCTTTTGTATCGACTGCCTTCTGACCCTTGGTTCGCTCTCTTTTTGGTGAACTCTTCCCCATCCTATTTAACGATCCTTGCGGTTGCCACCACTTCATTGTAAGTGGTCAACTGAAGAGGTCTAATTTTGGTCTTAATGGACCATCTCAACCCACTTTCAAACTTGCGGGCTTTCATATATTCTGTACCTATGACAGATGGAGCAAATCTGGCCAACTCGGTGAACTTGGCCTCATAAGCCTCTACCGTTAAGCCCTTTTGCTATAGACTCATAAATTCTGCGATCTTCTGGTCCTTGACTTCCCGAGGGAAGTACTTCTCATTAAAGACCTCTGAAAATCGTTGCCAATCCATATTTGGTTCCCTGGCCTCCTCTAGGATCCACCACTTGTGGACGACACCCTTGAACATGAACGTGGCATAGGCTACCTTTTGGACCTCGGTGCAAGTCAGGACACAAAAGATCCTGTTCATCTCGAGCAACCACTCTTCGACTGCCGTGGAGCCTCTCGAGCCATCAAATATAGATGGTCTCATCTTTCAAAATCTTTCAAAGGAATATGATCTATCTCTATCATTCCCTTGTTGGCCCTCCTGATTGGTAGTATGCTCTTGCTTTACTAGTACACTAGTGTTGGCCTGATTCCTTAGTCGTGCCTTAACAACTCTTGTCACAAGGTGTTACAGCCTCTCTAATCATTCCATGGCATGATCCATAGCTATAGAAGAGCTTCGGGTATTTACCATTCACTATAAAATACCAATGGTCAGAATAATAATAATCATCATAAAAATCTAACCATATTTGTCAGTTCCTATCTGTAGACCGACTTTAGACTTGAAAATATAAATACTCTTATTCCTATCTCCCATGACTTCATAAAATCACTAGAGCTCTTTTACTCGGTGGTTTTCAAACATAGAGATCTGATACCATGCTGTCACGATATGAAACCCACCCTGTGTGGATCTGGCATCGCGACATCGGCCTGACGCATTTGCCAAACCGAATTTTTCCTTTTAACTTTAACTTAACATTTATATGTGAGTGTTATTAACATGCTTTCAGAAATTAAATACATAGCGAAAGACTTAATAAAATTTTTGCATTTATAATATTAGAGTTCTTAAATATACAAACCCAAAAATTCTAATACAACTGTCCCCAAGACGTGGGGTGATGGGAAAACATAGGAAAAGCGCTATACTTCACTATGAAAATGTGCATGCAGTATATGTATTTGCAGTAACTCTATGCCTGTTCAGGATCTTAATCCCTACTCTCAAACTAGGGCGTCCCTACCTGAAATAGTTAGAATAAATCTGTAATGAGTTCACTTAGCCCAGTAAGTAAATCCCTTTGCTCTGCCATGGGTCAAATTTAGTATAAGAAAGCCCATAAACCAAGATAAACAAGGTTATGACAATATGATAACCAATCAAGAAAACAAGATGTGACAATAGCAAGTCACAGAATGTGAAGCAGCTGAATTGACCCCTCGGGCTTGAGACACATCCCATGATAGTAAAAATAATGAATAACCAACGATATCAAGTATATGAATCATCAATAGGAATCTGGCCTAATCAATAAATGTACTGCCACAATAATAGATAACTGGTCGATATAAGAGATGCTTTGTGCAACCATATGTTCATTGATTGGGAACGTAATATGCTCATCCAAATGAATGCAATAATATATATGATAATAACCATAGTAGATATATAACAGTAGAACCCAGTCTACCTTCTCGCAATCAGATCTGTCCTGATTGCTCATGTATACCCAGCCTACCCTTTGTTGTAGTTAATGTATAACAGTAGAACCCGACCTATCCTCTCGCAACTAGATCCATCCGCCTGACTTGCTCATGTATACCTGGCCTACACTTTATTTTTGTAGTTGATTATTTTTCGTCCCTAATGGGCGTTGACCTTATTGGTCTCATAATAGCATCAAATGGGCATTGTGACTATGCACAACTCCGGTATTTAATAATATATATAACGATCATAATTTCACCTAGAATATGTAATTGTGTGGAATATCTCTTTTCTCACTGTGAGAACTCTAGCTATTGCCTCTCGAGGCATGGTACAAATGTATACAGAAACTCATGATCAAGATATAGAATTCAAACTCAACAATATCTACAAGCTAGAATAAGCATCAAATTGTGGAATAAATGATAGGTGAATGTATAGGAATACAAACTTGGCAGTAATAAGAAATAAATGTGTGACATGGGTAGAACTTTACTACATGCAATGATCGGACTTTACTTACCCTTAACTGTTCACCCTCCTTGCAATAAAAGGTCAATTCACCTTTTCCTTGCCTTTAGATGTTCCTATTAATTAGGAAATATATCTCTCAAATCAATGCTATATATATGCATAGCCTATACTTTAACCAATTTCATATATCGATATTATAAGTATTTCTTTTGGCAAAACAGACTCCATTATCAAGTCCGAAATGCCAAAAAAAATTGGTTTAGGCTTTTACGAATTTTAATTCAGACTTTTGTACTGAAAAGGGCAAAATGGTAATTTTTCACTTTTATGTGTCTTTATTTCTCGGGGCTTGCTTTCATAAATTGGAATTCACCCTTGAGTCTAAAATGCCCAAAATAATAATTTTACACTATTTGTTTGCTTAAATTGTAGTTTGTTTGACTCACATTTGACTTAGGGGTATTATGGTAATTTCTCCTTTTAGAATATTTAAATAAATATTTAATTTATTTACTTTGGGCCGTTTCATAATTAATCATAAATGTAAGGCCCTTTTCTAATTCTTTAAACATTTTGGCCAAATTCGTAAAATCAGAATTTACTATTCCCAATTGGAATAGCCAAACAGTGGTTAAGTCCTTAAATAGGGAAAGGATATCCCAATTTCAAATTTAGATTTTTAAATCAATTTATTAAACCAGGAGCCAAACACCCCCAATCCTATTTAAAACATAACCCTAAACGACGCAGTATCAACATGTCATTTGTGCGGGTGGGTCGGGTCTGACCCGAACCCAAACCGACCCTAACCCAAGACTCAAATGGGTCTTCTTCTCTGGTAAGATTCTGGTCATCCCCTTCGGCATCGGTGACCAATTTTTGATCACATTTCAACATCAAACCAACGAGATTCTCATCCTCTTCCCATGAGGATCCCAACCCCAACCTTAGTTTTTCAATTCAATCATTCAAACTTCACAAAATAGAGGAAAATAATGGGTCTCCAACGAGACCTGATATTTCGAACACCATTAAAATTTCCTATTTCGTGGCTTTTAGGCCACTGTTTCAACCCCAAACCTTCACAATTCATCAACTGAATATATTTGAAACATTTCTACATTATTAAAACTAAGATTCATGCACAAAATCACAACTTCAAATTCTATACTCAAAGCTTGCAACTGACTATATCTCCTTCATTTCTAAACCAAACTCGTTCATTATTTTTGTAATTTAAACCTCATAACATGCTCTTTCAGACCCTATAGCTTAATCATGCTTTCATGATTTGAATTTTAAAACATAAAGCTTTGAATTTACTCACCTTGGTTGAGCTTTTGGCTCGCAATTTCCCCCTCATTTTCTTTTCTTTTCTCCCTTGCTTCACTGCTAAAAGTTCAGACCACCTCTAATGGCTCTCAGCTTCTTGGTTTTTCTTCTGAATTTCTCTAACACTTAACACCTTAATTTATAACTTTTCCTTACCGACCTCGGCTTCTCTTCCCTCCTTCCTCTCTCTTTCCTTTTTCTCTTCTTTTTGAATTCTGTTTTCTTTTTAACCTTATGCATTTAATTGGCTCAATAATATTTCTATATAATATGCATATATATTGTTTATACACACACTATTACACCTTCCAGTACACAGTTTGCCGACACTTCAAATTCTCACCTTTATTATATATATATATATATATATAGATAGATAGATAGATAGCTGATCATATGTATATACATATATACATATGCCATATGCTGCCATGTGTGTTTTATACATAGATACACATATATATACTCACACACACTTGTATACATATATATATATATATACGGCCACATATATATGCTGCTTTATATGTATACTTTACACATATATTCATATATATATATATATAACTTGTATATCTACGCGTTCGTACGTATGCATTCCCGTCCAGTCGGGTTTCTTGTACGGGCATCCCTCGAGTACTCAAGATTGCCTGTATTTATCATCGTGTGTTTTGACATCGTGTGTATTAAAAAACTATACATCTCCTATTAAAATAGTGGTTTGGTTTACATTTTGGTACTATGCTCATTGGACTGGTCTGATCTCAGTATTACTATTTGATCCTTAGGACATAAAATGGAATTATTCTAATTTATTTGGGTTGAGGTGTTACATTCTACCCCCTTAAACTGAGTTTTGTCCTTAAAACTCGAACGTTCAAATCTAAGGAAACTTTATTCTTTCTTACTCTACTTTATCAAGTAGTAGTCTCGAAAGTCGAAGATTTGACTTTATATTTCCCTAGTAAATGTCTCCCCTGAAAGAATCGTAACAGTCAAGGTATAGCCTTGGGGTTTAGTTTCTAAATTCAACTTAATAGTAAATGCGGGAGATATAAATCGATTTGTAGAGTTAGTATCAAATAGTATATAAGCAGGTTGTGAACAGACTGGAGGTGTACTTGCGGCCACCCATGTTGTAGCCTAAACATCTCTTGAAAAGATAGAGAAAACCCTTCCTGAGCACTGTTGCTCATTATTTTGGGTCTGGGATTTGGTCAGAAGGGCTGGTAGGGCAGGGATGGCAGGTATGGTGCTAATTATAGATCGGTTATTCTAGGGGCATTTGTAACATCCCGACCTAATTAATTAATAATTAGTTTGCTAATTATTAATTAGAACCGACATTAAGAATAATTAAGACAGTTAATCGGGAACCTCTCGACGATCACGAGAGACCAATAAAATAATTAAACACTTCAAGAGAGGAGGATGTGATACCCGAACCTAATTACCAATTAATTAGGTGAAATGATGTCATTTTTACACTGAAAACTCGAATTAGCAAACTATGACGGCCACAAATGAATAATAACTGACATGAGGCCCTTTAACATTGAAGCTAACTAAAATACGAAACCCTCAGAAGAAACTGTTTTGTAAAAAGAGCACTAGAAAAGAAAATATAACAGAAATAGCCAAAACAGAATTCTGTGCCAACCAAACAAGGCATAAGCCCAAATGGGGAAAAAATGCCCAAAAGTGAGGTTAAGGGGATTTGAACCCTTGACCAAGTGGGGCAATATTTTAGGCACCCAAAAAATAAACGAAGTGCCTAAATATACAACAGAATTGTATATAAGCTTAAGTCAACCAAGGCCACCTCCCAAATTGGCCAATGGCTATACATGCAAACCCCTCATCATCCATTGAACTTTTTCACATCAGCCCACATCACCCTCTGCCCTAGCCTATGTCATCACACCTTAACCCTACAAGTGTATACACATAGGTATATCTATAGGTGCATATATTATACATGTAATTTAAGTAAGCCAAGTGGGTGTGTTCTGCATATGGAGTGTATGTGTTGTGACAGACTAGGCCGTGTGGGTGTGTGCATGTGAGTGCATGCAGCAGAGTGAGAAAGTGGAGAGAGTCTAGAGAGAGAAAGTGATAGCTTGTGTGTGCATGGTGTTTCCATTGGAGGTGCACAAAAGAGAAGAGACTGAAAGGCACCTAACTGGAACTGAGGCAACTAAAGGCCCCAATTATGAGCCATGGAGGAGGAGTGGTCCACTAGAAGGTATAAAATACCAAACTCAGAAATTTTTCCATTTCTTCTTTTGCTTACTATTTTAGTTCTTTGAGCCCTATTAACTGCATGTATGACATTCAGAATGTGTGATCTTGATCAAGGCATGAAATGAGACCCTGAAACAGCCCTAGAACACCAAGTCGTGCCCAAACCGCCATTAACAGACCTTGACAAAGCAGGTTTGATTCGACTGGGGTTAAACCTCGATTGAGGGATAAGGACTTTAACTAGATGCCATAGGGTTTGCACTGCAATGAAAACCAGACCAAATGGCTTAAAAAATGAGCCCTAAAACTAAAGTTGTAGGTCACGGGTCTGATTTGGGGTATCTCAAACCGAACCTCAATGAAGGTGTATGGCCTGATTATCTATTCAGCCTCAATGAAGTTGCATTTCTTACTTTTATGAATGCACTATTAATCCCTATGATTGTATGGTTACAACAAGCCAAAAATTATCAAATTTGGTTAAGAAATGAAGGTGTATGGCCTGATTATCTATTCGGCCATCAAAGCTTGAATCAAGCTTTTGAGCTCGTTTTGAGCCATGAAAAGGATGCCAAATTACTTATAAATCTCCTAGTAGTGGATTAGAAAGAAAAACAGTAAGAAACCATGGCTAGAAAGACACAGAATTTAATTGGAAAAATTTTCTGTTCAGGGCTCACTGTTCATCGTCTTAGGAAGACGATGAACAGTGTTGGATTCGGGTCGGATGGTTCGGGTTGGGTCAAACCCACCCAACTGCACACATTTGGTTCACTAAGACGGCACCGTTTTGGGACAATATGTTTTAATTTAAAATTTGTTTCGAGGCTGTTTGGTCACAGGACTATAAAATTAAAATTTGGAACTGCAGAAAATCCAAACTGTGGATAAGGGAGATAAAAGGGATATCGTATCCTGGTTCTGCTTGGTCCAGTGAACCGGCTTGGTTCACAATGCTGCCAGTCCGGTCTAGGGTTTTGTCTTATAAACCCACTAGTTTAGTACCTTAATTAAAATAAATTGAACCACTATTTTTATGAATTATACTTTAACCCCAACTGTTCTGGATGTTTATATTCTAGCTCAGCTTTTGAAAAATTAATGCATATGAGCCCCTGAAAAATAAATAATTAATAAAATAATTATTTTAATTATTTTATTAATTGGGTTAAAATTACTATTTTACCCTTGGATACTAAATGACTCAAACGAAGCTCAAATTAAATAAGTAAATAGTGCATCTTTATTATCTCGGGCATCTCGGACTCAATGGTGGAGTCCGATTTGGGAAATTAAGTCCCGAAAAATAAAGACACGTAAATAGTAAATGACTGTACTGCCCCTGATGATACCTAGGCGCAAGTAAAAATAAAAGATAGTCCATTTTGATTATGTTTGGCATTCTGGACTCAACGGTGAAGTCTGATTTGTGAAACCAAGTTCTGAAAAATACAGATACGCAAATTATAAATGACTGTATTGCCCCTAATGATACACACGAAAAATTAAACATAAAAGATAGTCTATTTTAACTATGTCGGACACTCTAGACCCAATGGTGAGGTCCATTTTATGAACCGAGGTCCCGAGAAGTTTAGCCATACAACATGTGAAATTACCAAAATGCCCCTGATGCTATACGAAGTCCAAATGAAGTCCAAATGGGATGAAATTGATACCGATAGAAGCCCAGACACTCGTGAAACTATACACATGATTAAATGATGAATTGGGGTCAGAATCTCACGAAACGTAAAATGACCAAAATGCCCCTGAGCATAGTAAGTGCAAAGCAGAGGCCGAATAAAGACCAATCTGATCTAATAAATTTTTATAAGTATAATTATGGAAAATCGAAGGGCTGAATAAGATTCTGGAAGAATCAATGTATAAAATGAGAAATGACTGATGTGTCCTGATGATCAAAAGTAGATACCAAATGAAGTCCAAAAGACTTAAAACATATATATATATATATATATATATATATATATATATATATATATATGATATGTGGACTATTTTGAGGACCACGACAGGGTCTGGGGCAAGAATGAAAAAATTATCATTTTGCCCTTAAGGTTAAATAAGTACTTAACTGATAACGTTTTGAGTCCAAAAGACTTAGAACTTTATATTTCAGATACGTGGACTATTCTGAGGACCACAATAGGGTTCGGGACAAGAATGAAAAAATTACCATTTTGCCCCTAAGGTTAAATAAGTACTTAACTGATAACGATTTGAGTCCAAAAGACTTAGAACTTTATATTTAAGATATGGAGATTATTCTGAGGACCACGACAGGGTTCGGGACAAGAATGGTGAAATTACCATTTTGCCCCTAAGGTTGAATAAGTACTTAACTGATAACGATTGAAGTCTAAATGACTTAGATCATAATCCTAATAACTATTAAGCCTAAATAAAGAATGAAATAGCCTCGGATGAAACCCAATGAAAGGGAAATAAGCTATTAGGCTATCTTAGGTAATCCGATAGACGCCTAAGATGATGAATAAGTCATGAATGGTTAAATTCTGATTTGTCTATAATTGATGATGATTATTCAGGATATACATAGAGGTGCCTAACATATCTGGAGGTTATCAGATTATCTGTACAAGGAGATAAGCGAACAGTTTGTGAGTAACTTGGAACTTCTAACTTGGTGTATAAGTTACACTGTCTAGATATTGTATCTTCATACACTGTACCATTTTATATGCTATACTGTTTAAATGCGTATACTCAAATGCATACCCTTCTGTATTGCATTACATGTGGCATGATTTTGTTCAGTCCTGCACTTCTATTTTGTTATGTCTTCCCTAATTAGCAGTCTTGTCCTGTTTTATTCTGTTCTAGTCCGCTCAATACTGACCTGTAGTGAGTAACTTGGAGCTTCTAACTTGGTGTATAAGTTACACTGTCTAGATATTGTTTCTTCATACATTGTACCATTTTATATGCTATACTATTTAAATACGTATACTCAAATGCATACCCTTTTGTATTGCATTACACGTGGCATGATTTTGTTCCGTCTTGCACTTTTGTTTTGTTCTGTCCTGCCTAATTAGCGTTTTGTCCTGTTTTGTTCTATTCTACTTCGCTCAATACTAACCTGTAGTGAGTAACTTGGAACTTCTGTCTTGGTGTATAAGTTACACTGTTTAGATATTGTATCTTCATACACTATACTGTTTTATATGCTATACTGTTTAAATGCGTATACTTAAATGCATACCCTTTTGTACTACATTACACATGGCATGATTTTGTTCTGTCCCACCTAATTAGCGTCTTGTCCTATTTTGTTTTTTCCTGTTCCACTCAATACTGACCTGTTCTATTTGTTAATGATATGCCTATGTCCCTGATTGATATATTCAATTCTGTTATGTTCCGTTCTGTTGATGATATGCTTGTATCTCTGATTGATATATTGTTTCCGCTCAATTCTGTTATGTTCCGTTCCGTTCCGTTGATGATATGCCTGTGTCTTTGATTGATATATTATTTTCGCTCAATTCCGTTATGTTCCGTTCCATTGATGATATGCCTGTGACTCTGATTGATATATTATTTTCGCTCAATTCTGTTATGTTCCGTTCCGTTGATGATATGCCTGTGTCTCTGATTGATATATTATTTTGCTCAATTCCGTTATGTTCCATTCCGTTGATGATATGCCTATGACTCTGATTGATATATTGTTTCCACTCAATTCCGTTATGTTTTGTTCCATTGATGATATGTCTGTGTCTCTGATTGATATATTGACATCGTTTACTGTTTTGATCTGATTTGTTATGTTATGTTCTGTTCTGTTCTGATCTGTTTGTACTGTTTGGTTCGGTTTTGTTTTATTCTACTTAACTACATTAAGTGAATTTATAAAACTGCTATTTCTGAAATAACTAAACCCTCTATGTGCTTTGTAAGCAAGAACTGGTTTTGAAACCCTTGACAGGGAACCTGTGTTACTCACTGGGCTTATTTAAGCTCACCCCATTATCCTAACATTTTTCAGGATTTATCTCCATTGGATTAGAAGGCACTATGATATGACATGGATAGGCCTAGTGGCATTCCAAGTAAAGGATTTGATAGCACTGATTTGTGGAGACTTGGACTCTTGTGGATTGAATCTGGTTATTCAAGTGAGTGTTATGATATGATTAAATTTATTGATATTGGGACATGGCTCATGGTAATGGTACTCTAGAGATATTAGATATGCTCTGTGTTATATGTCTGATTATAGATGTGCTCTGTGGTACATACCTTTATGGTATTTATAAACGAGTTGCATTCCTGAGATGAAAAAGGTTTTAAATTCCGCTGCTCTGACCTTACAATTGGAATGCAATTCTTCGTTAAGTTCAGAAGTTTGCCTTTGGTTGGTCGCATTATCGGTTGGCAAACCTAGCAAGGCAGCTAACTGGCATCATGTCCTCGACATCCGCGTAGGGTGGGGTTCGGGATGTGACAGCGTTCCCTTGTAAAATGCCCTATTTGACCACATGAGTAGTAGCCCTTGGGGCATTACCCTTTACGGACCCTTTGGTGGTTGGGACATTTAGTTGTGCCTCAATTAGAATGACCGACTCTCTTCTAACTGGGTCCTGAATTCCCTAACCCTACTTCTAGCCTGGAGAATAAAGGTCTTTTCCTTTTGTCTCGACTGCCTTCTGACCCTTGGTTCACATTCTTTTTAGTGAATGTTTCCCCATCCTGTTCAACGATCCTTGTGGTTGCCACCACTTCATTGTAAATGGTCAATCGAAGAGGTCTGATTCTGGTCTTAATGGACCATTTTAGCCCACTTTCAAACTTGTGGGCTTTCATATATTTTGTACCTATGACAATTGGAGCGAATCTGGCCAACTCGATGAACTTGGCCTCATAAGCCTCTACAGTTAAGCCCTTTTGCTGTAGACTCATCAATTATGCAATCTTCTGGTCTTTGACTTCCTGAGGGAAGTACTTCTCGTTAAAGACCTCTGAAAATTACTGTCAGTCCATATTTGGTTCCCTGGCTTCCTCTAGGATCCACCATTTGTGGGTGGCACCCTTGGACATGAACGTGGCATAGGCCACCTTTTGGACCTCAATGTAAGTCATGATATGAAAGATCTTGTTCATCTCGAGCAACCACTCTTCGGCTGTTGTGAAGGCTCTCGAGCCATCAAATGTTGACGATCTCAACTCCTAGAATCTTTTATAGGAATGTGATCTATCTCTACCATTCCCTTGTTGGCCCCTTTGATTGGTATCACGCTCTTGCCTTGTTAGCGCACTGGTGCTGGCCTGATTCCATGGTAGTGCTTTAACAATTCTTGTCACAAGGCATTCCAGTCTCTCTAATCGCTCCATGGCCTGATCCATAGCCTGATCCATAGCTATAAAAGAACTTCAGGTATTTACAATTCACTGTAAAATACCAAAGGTCAGAATAATAATAATCATCATAAGAATCTAACCATATTTGTTAGTTCCTATCTATAGACCGACTTTAGACTTGACAGTATAAGTACTCTTAGTCCTATCTCTCATGACTCCATAAAAACACTAGAGCTCTTTTACTTAGTGGTTTTCAAACCTAGAGCTCTGATACCACGCTGTCACGACCCAAAACTCACCTTGTGCGAATCTGGCATCGTGACACCAGCCCGACCTATTTGCCAAATCAAATTTTTCCTTCTAACTTTAACTTAACATTTATATGTGAGTGTTATTAACATGCTTTCAGAAATTAAATATACCGTGATAGACTTAATAAAATTTCTACATTTATAATATCAGAGTTCTTAAAAATACAGACCCAAAAACTCTAATACAATTGTCCCCAGGACGTGGGGTGATAGGAGAACACAGGACAAGTATTATACTTCATTATCAAAATGTCCATGCAGTATATGTATCTGCAATAACTCTATGCCTGTTTGTGATCTCAATCCCTACTCTTAAACTGGGGCATCCTTACCTGAAATAGTCAGAATAAATCGTTCATGAACTAACTTAGCCCAGCAAGTAAATCCCTTTGCTTTGACATGGGTCAAAGTTCGGATATGAAAGCTCATAAATCAAGATAAACAAGGTTATGACAATATGATAACTAATCAAGAAAACAAGATGTCACAATAGCAAGTCATAGAATGTGAAGCAACTGGACTGACCCCTTGGGCCTGAGGCACATCCCATGATAGTAAAAACAATGAATATCCAACGATATCAAGTATATGAATCATCAATAGGAATCTGGCCTAATCAATAAATTTACTGCCATAATAACAGATAACTGCTTGATATAAGAGATGCTCTGTGCAACCATATGTTCATTGATTGGGAATGTAATATGCTCATCCAAATGAATGCAATAATAGGTATGATAATAACCATAGTTGATATATAACAGTAGAACCCGACCTACACTCTCGCGATCAGATCCATCTTGATTGCTGATGTATACCTGGCTTACCTTTTATTGTAGTTGATGTATAATAGTAGAACCCGACCTACCCTCTTGCAACCAGATCCATCTGCCTGACTTGCTCATGTATACCCAGCCTACTCTTTATTTTTGTAATTGATCAATTTTTGTCCCTCATGAACGTTGACCTTGTAGGTTTTATAATAGCATGAAATGGCCATTATGACTCTGCACAACTCTGGTATTTAATAATATATATATAATGATCATAATTTCACCTGGAATATGTAATTGCGTGGAATATCTCTTTTCTCACTATAAGAACTCTAGCTATTTCCTTTCAAGGTATGGTACAAATGTGCACAGAAACTCATGATCAAGATATAGAATTCAAACTCAATAATATCCACAAGCTAGAATAAGTATCAAATTGTGGAATAAATAATAGCTGAATGTATAGGAATACAAACTTGGCAGTAACAAGAAATAAAAGTGTGACATGACTAGAACTTTACCACATGCAGAGATCAGACTTTACTTACCCTTAACTATTCACCCTCCTTGCAATAAAAGGTAAATTCATATTTTCCTTGCCTTTAGATGTTCCTATTAATTAGGAAATATATCTCTCAGATCAATGTTATAAATATGTATAGCATACACTTTAACCAATTTCATATATCGATATTATAATTATTTCTTTTGGTAAAATGGACTCCATTATCAAGTCCGGAATGTCGAAGAAAATTGGTTTAGGCTTTTTTGATTTTAATAAAAACTTCTGTACCAAAAAGGCAAAATGGTCATTTGGACTTTTACGTGTCTTTATTTCTCGGGGCCTATTTTCATAAATTAGACTACACCCTTGAGTCCAAAATGCCCGAAATAATAAGTTTACACTATTTATTTGCTTAAATCAGAGTCCGTTTGACTCATATTTGACTTAGGGGTATTTTGATAATTTTCCTGTTAAAATATTTAAAAAAATATTTAATTTATTTACTTTGGGTCTTTTCATAATTAATCATAAATCTAGGGCCTTTTTCTAATTCTTTAAACATTTGGGCCAAATTCGTAAAATTAGAATTTACTATTTCCAATTGGAAAAGCCAAATAGTGGTTAAGTCCCTAAATAGGGATAAGATATCCCAATTTCAAATTTAGGTTTTTAAATCAATTTATTAAATTAGTAGCCAAACACCCTTAATCCTATTTAAAACATAACCCTAAATGACACAGTATCAACATGTTATTTGTGCGAGTGGGTCAGGTCTGATCCGAACCTGAACCCGAACCGACCCTAACCCAAGACTCAAATGGGTCTTCTTCTTCGGTGAGATTTCGGTCATCCCTTTCGGCATCGACGACCAATTTCTGATCATATTTCAACATGAAACCAACGAGATTCTCTTCCTCTTCCCATGAGGGTCCCAACCCTAACCTTAGTTTTTCAATTCAATCATTCAAACTTCAAGAAATAGAGGAAAACAGTGGGTCTCCAACGAGACCCGATTTTCAAACCACCATTAAAATTTCATCTTTTGTGGCTTTCAGACCACTGTTTCAACCCCAAACCTTCGTAATTCATCAACTGAATATATTTGAAACATTTCTATGTTATTAAAACTAAGATTCATGCATAAAATCACAACTTCAAATTCTATACTCAAAGTCTGCAGCTTACTATATTTCCTTCATTTCTAAACCAAATTCATTCATTCTTTTTGTAATTTAAACCTCATAACATGCTTTTTCAGACCTATAGCTTAATCATGCTTTCATGCTTTGAATTTTGAAACATAAAGTTCTAAATTTACTCACCTTAGTTGAGCTTTTGGCTCGTAGTTTCCCCCTCATTTTCTTTTCTTTTCTACCTTGCTTCACTGCTAAAAGTTTAGACTTCTTCTAATGGATTTCAGCTTCTTGGTTTTTCTTCTGAATTTCTCTAACACTCAACACCTTTATTTTAACTTTTCCTCACCGACCTCAGCTTCTCTTCCTCTTTCCTCTCTCTTTCCTTTTTCTCTTCTTTTTGAATTCTGCTTTCTTTTTAACCTCATGAATTTAATTGGCTCAATGATATTTCTATATAATATACATATATATTATTTATACACACACTATTACGCTTTCCAGTACACACAGTTTGCCGACACTTCAAATTCTCACCCTGTGTGTGTGTGTATATATATATATAGATAGATAGTTGATCATATGTATGTACATATATACATATACCATATTGGTGCCATGTGTGTTTTATACATATATACATGTATATATACTCACACACATTTGCATACATACATACATACATATATATACACATACATATATATATATATACGGCCACATATATATATGCTACTGTTTATGTATACTTTACACATATATTCATATATATATATATATATATTCTTATATATACATGCATATAACTTGTATATATACGGTTCGTACACATGCATCCGTTTATAGTCGGGTTTACTCGTACGGGCGTCCCTCGAGTACTTGGGATTGCCTATATTTAGCATCGTGTGTTTTGACATCGTGTGTATTCAAAAACTATACATCTCTCATTAAAAGAGTGGTTCAGTTTACATTTCGATACTATGCTCATTGGCTTGGTCTGATCTCGGTATTATTATTTGATCCTTAGGACATAAAATGGAATTATTCTAATTTATTCGGGTTGGGGTGTTACACCGTAGGTTTGAAGGTGGACTGCACTAGAAGATAAAAGGGAATGTGGAGGCATTTTGCCTACCTACTTATGTTGATGTGGTGGATAGGGCAAAAAGTTTTGAGAGAGCAAGGAAAGAGAAATCCCAGTGCAAGGAAAAATCTAAGAAGAGATTTAGTGAAGATCAAAGTAAGGGGCCAGTCTAAAAGAGGACCAGAGCAGCGACAAGTGTTGGGTCAGTTGCAAGGAAGGGAGGAAATAGTGAGATGAGTGGTAACACCCAACCCTACTCCATATGCCAGAACCTTTATAGAGGCCCATGTCGTCGAGGCACTGGGGCTTGCTTTAAGTGTGGCGAGAAAGGCCATTTCATAAAAGATTGACAATGCTCAATTCTAAGGACGCAAACTCCCCTGCACCTAGCAAGACTGTCTAGAAATCAAGAACAGAAAAGAATGACCAACGGACATCAGGATGAGTGTACTCGTTGATACCACGAGAGGATTTGCGTAGCACCTCGGCCCTCCCAAGTATTTTAGTTGCTTGAATTTGAATACTAAAAGAACTATGCCTAATGTTATATAAGTGCTTAGACAATGAAACTATGTGGCAATCCAATAAGACTTAATGATATAGAAAATAATGACATAAAATTAGGATGACTTTTGAGAACATTATTAGAGTGAACCATATAGGAGAATAGAGCTTCCTAAATATGAATGTTCGAGTTTTGAGGACAAAACTATTTTAAGGAGGGAAGAATATAACACCCCGATTCGGTTATCGAGGATTTAGTCCCTAATTAAATATTAAGGACTTTATGAAGCAAAATAAAAGCTATAAAATAATAAGACTTTCGATTTATGAAGTCAAAACATGAAGGGAATAAATAAAAAATACAAGTACGTGGGGAAGAAATAAAAATAATGCAAAAAAAAAAAGAGAGGATAAAATACTAAATGTCAAACAAGGCATAAGAAGAAAAAAAAGAAGGAAAATAAGGCAAAAAGTGTTGGCCAAAAGATTTGAACCCAAGACCAAAAATTAAGAAAGAAACTTATGCCCAAAAACTAAACCAATTAAGTTACAACACTTTTGTACTATATATATCACAATATATATATATGTATATATTGTAATATCCCGACCCGGGATATAGCATGTACACCTGGTTGGACCAGGCTATGAAATGTAATCCCGAACTGTAAGCCAGTGTATGACATAAATAAAACTGAATGCGTAATAGACTGTATTGTTTAATTACGATGCATAGATACGAGAGGCAAACAGTCACAGGTGTCCGGGTGCCGCTGCACCGGAAGCCCGATTTTACATAAAAATGTGCAAGTAAATAGATATATGTATGTTGTGTAGATTGTACATATATGAGTGTACAAATAAATAATTAGGATGAGATACAATAAATATATATATGTATATACGGTCAGATTATATATATGTATATATTATAATGCAATGAAAGTAAAAGAAAAGAAATAAAAAGAAAAGAAATGGGCAGCTGTTCGTGTGGTGACAGCAAAATACAGTGCATGTGTTTGTGTGTATTGGAGTGAAACAGCAAGGCTGCCGACAGCCTTGATACCATGGGGGCAAGTGAGAGTGATATATAATATTTTATATATGTAGAGATCTCAAGAGATAGAGAAAGAGAGTCAAGGGCGGTGGAGCAGAGTGTATATATTTATATATGTATGCGTTGGGGCAGTGCATGCATAACGTGTGTACAGGAAGCGTGGCAGCAAGAGAAGATAACAATATATATTTGTATCAGTATGATGCAACAATTGTAGCCGGGTGAGGTGCAAAATATATATAAATATATATATGTATATTATGTGTGATAGCGTGGCAGCCAAGGGAGAGTGGGGCAGTGCATGAAAGATTGATTAATATATATATTAATTGAGTGGCGTTACAGAGAAGGAAATGGTGTATATGTGTGTGGGTGTAGCAGCCGTCCGAGAGAGAGAGAAGGAAAAATGAAGCCGTTGCTGTCAAGAGGAAATTGTTGCTCTCAGGTCTGTTAATCAGGTTAGCACGCAGGTTCGAATGGATTGGAAGAATTGATATGGCTGCTGTAATGAAATTGGAGGAAGTTAGGTCAATCTAGAATGAGTTTCCCTGCAGCAGTTGGAGCTGCATGTTGCGGATAGAAGAAGCGGCAGACCTGGGCAAATGACCGTAGGAGAAAGGAAAATGGCAGTAGCGGCAGAGACCGTGAGGAGCCTTTGGAGGTTAATTTGATGATTTTGTGAAGCTGATGTTGCAGGATTTGAATGAGTTGTTGAGAGTTTCTGTTGGAAGCAGTTGTTGTCAAGGGAGCGGCAGAAACATCAGGTGGATTGGGAACCTGTTGTGACTAAAGGTGGAAGATGGCACGGCTGGAAGACGGGTTCTGCAATTTGGAGACGGGTTCTGCAATTTGGAGAAGAGAAGCAAGAGAAAGACGGTGCAGCAGTGTGTTGGTGAGAGGGAATTGCTGATGCTGACTGTCGGACTGCTAGGGGCAGGTTAATGCAATATTATTTGTAGCTTCCGATTTGTGGTAGTGTAATTGGTGGGAGTTTCAGGTTGCCACAAATTTTCCGTTGACATATAGGTTCTTGAAAGTAGTTGCAGCACTTCAGCAGCGGTAATTAGGTAAGGAGAGGCAGTTGTAGGACATGATGAGTCTAAGAACAATGGACACTGATGCAGCTCTTTTTGGCTCGTCAAGGGTACGACCGTCACTGCGAATGTACCTGCAAAGAAATGAGATAAAAAGCCACCGGGGAGGGCTCCGGTGGGTAGCCGCTCTGATGGTTTAATGAGATCAAGTAAAGAAAAATTGCTTTGATCTAATAATATCTTCTTCTTCTGTTTTTAAGGAAAAAATCAGATGCTATATACATACCTTTTCCAATGTATTTATAGGTTAAGGGGTTTTGTTTTTTGTGCTAAGCGGTGGATGCAATGATATCCTTATGTCACTTTTCATCATTGAGTTTACAGCGATGTAGGGCTAAGACTTTATTTCGTCTTTGGTCAGAGCTAGACTCCACCGCTTGTCAGGCGGTACAGAATTCATCATGACGGCATACGTCATAATAATTTTTGTAAATAGTTGTCCTATTACGACATCGGTATTCCGAGATATCCTGGTAGTGACCTCGGTATCCTTAAGAAACAACCTAGGCTATTTGTTGAATGTATTTGGAATGAAATCACCTCTTTATTGGGAGAAGAGTATATAATTCAAGCTGGACACGTGTCAGGTTCTGATTGGGAGTATATTTTTGGTGTATCAGCTACTCCCCCCCAAAGCCTGAGTCCTGAATCATGCGTGCAGGACTGAGGTTAGGGTTTCTATTGTTTTCAAAAAGTCACGTGCACGCGCTTTTAATAAGCGGTTTGTTTGGTATTTCGAGGAGCCGTGAGCCGTCATGGCAGATTTAATGCGCAGACCGTCGTTTCGAGAATCGAAGCTATTTATTACACCAGCCGTTTTATTTCGCTTTTCTCAAGATTTTTTGAAACTGTTTCTGTTCCCGGTTTCGTGAAATCATAAAAAGGAAACGTTTATTTTGCTAGAAATCCGGATGATCTTTAGGACAAGAACTCTTTACACCTCTCAAAATAGTTTCAACATATTTTTCGAGCGTAACCTCCGGTGAACTTTAGGACGGTTTCGGGCGACAGTGATCGGACATTTGAAACGTGTGACTGGTAACTTCCTTATTTCTCGTGCCATTTTTCTCTTCGTCGTTTTGTTCCTAGTTCTGGCTCTGTTTTTGGTTTCATCGTTTGTTATTCTTCTTTCTGGTATCTCGAAATTTCTTTGTGTGTTGATAATGTCCGGTTTAAAAATGGGAGAAGTTAGGGTTGAGCCAGAAATTGGGGGTGAAGACGATCCGCCATCTTCATCCTCTACTTCTTCGTTCTCATCTTCTGAGTCGGCCCTAGAGTCGAGAGATAGGGAGGCCAGCACATCCCATCGGGAAGAGGGTGAGAGTCATATGACGAAGGGGATGTTATCAACCCTTAGGAAGCAATACCAGTTTCCAAGGAATGTGTCCTGTAGAGTCCCTAAGCTTTCAGATAGTCCTTCCGATATTAAACGGGGGGCAGATCTGTGTTTATCTTGAATGGTTTGAGTTAGGCGTACGCCTACCTTTTCATCCTCTTTTTAGGGAATTTTTTACTTATTTTAACATCTGTGCTGCCGACCTAAATGTTAATAGCTGGAGACAGCTGTTAGGTTTTTTAGTTTTAGGTCATTTGAATAAGGTCCAAGTAGATCTGGACCTCATTCGTAGTAAAATGGACATGAAGTTCCTTTCTACTGAGGGACTATATTATATCTGTTTTGATCAGAGATACCGACCTCTGACGTCAGTCCCATCTTCCAACAAAAAATGGAAGAAATGGTATTTTTTCGTCGGGGGAGGTTGGGAGCGAGAAGACTATGAAGGCGACCTGAGTCTTTTTCCTTGGCATACCGGCCCTAGTGGTGAGTCTTTGTTAGATTTCAGTTTGATATATAATAATGTTTTTATGTATCTGTTTCTCTTTGAGGTATATGTGATAAGTATGTTCTCTTGGTCTTGTCACAGATAAAGGGAAGTGAAAAAGGTCGGCTTTCACTCCCGAGATTGAGAAGAGATATGAACAACTTCTCCAGCCTGCTTTCCGTCATCATTTGCAAATCTTATCACCAAAAAATCTAATGGCGGCAGGTTTGACAAAGGCAGATGGGGCCAAAGTAAAGAAGTCTATTTTGGCCGGATATGTCCCATCCAGCAAAGCTAAAACTGTGGGTTCCACCTCGTCTGTACCTGAACAAGCTGAGGTACCGACGTCGTCAGAAGTACCTCAGCCAGCCCAAAAGAAGAGGAGGGTAATTTCGAGGGCGGCTCGGGAGGCTGCCGAAGCTGCAGCTCGGGAGGCTGATAAGATGAATCAGTCAGGACCATCTCAGCCTACCGAGACTCAAGTTCCACCCCCTACCGAGACTCTAGGGCAATCAACTGAAGCTGCCTCAGCCGCCCCAAGGACAACGCCTGCAGGCCCTACTGGAACTCAAGGGGGATCGAGCTCGGTGCTCCTTAACCCTGCCGAAACCCCTACAGGTTCAGAGGCCATAAAGGTCGCTTTGAAGATGGGGCTTCCCCCTGGTTTTAACAAAAAAGGGTCGAGGCAAATTCTAGGAGAATTGATGTCGGGCTATGTAAGGGTAATGCTTTGTGATACTTCTCTCTTTTTTTTTTTTTTTTGATATGGTTCGAGGTTTGTTTGTAGGGCATCAGGGCAACTGGTTTACTGATGGACCGGTTTGCGGAGGTTGAGAAGGCGTCGTCCCTTCAAGATGAATTAAAGAAGGCGCAAGCCGATCTGAAGGCAGCTCAGTCCGAAATTAAGAAGGGGCAAACGGATTTGAAGGCAGCTCAGTCTGAAATCAAGAAAAAGCAATCTGAGCTGCTGGTTGCTCAATCGGACCTGAAGCATGCTCAAGCCAAACTGAAGGTAGCTGATGCTGAACTTGGAGTAGCTCAAGCCAGCGTCTCCTCTCTAGAGACCAAATGTGAGGCGTTTCAGGCGGAAAATATAAGTTTAGGTCAGAAGTTGGGAGTTATGATCGATCAACGAGATCTATTTCGCCGGAGGATGGATGAGCAAAAGAAGAAATTCCAAGAAACCGAAGTAGCAATGGCTAAGAAACTGGAGGAGGTCAAGGAAGCTACCAAGGAGGCAACGAAAACTAGGGATGATGGAGTTGATAAATTCAATGGGGAGAGAGCTCGTGGACTCTAGTTACATTCTTTGCAAGAGGAGAATCCAGAAGTTGTATCCAAACTTGGATATTTCTCATCTGGATGATGTAGAAGTAGAGTCATTACCGAGTTCCCCCAACCCTTCAAATGTAGAGGGTTTTGTTGAAGTTGTCCCTCCTATTTCCTCCAAAACCAAAGTAGATAATATGTTTGTATTTTTTACGACTTCTTTGTATAATTTTGACTTTATATATGAAATTTGCTCGTTTTTCATGTCAATTCGGTGTATAAGTGCAATTTTGGTGGCAACTATATATATTGTTCACTTTTTTTTTTTTATAATTTGATACGTTTGCAACTCAATATAAAGAATCATGGCCCCAGGTCCTGAGGTGTCAAACTTGAAAAAATAAAGATACGCAGTGTTATATAAAACAAAAAAAATGTTTGTTTTATAGGATAGCCTTCATATGCTTGGAGATCTGGAGAGTTATTTCTGGAACAGGGGTTAAGACCCATAGCACTTATGAGTGCTGAGGTCATATTGAGACGGATCAGGTCAGTATATCTGAACATTGCCTTGGGACCATTCCTATAGCACTATGGCTATTAGGGGTCTGTTGAGATAAATCAGATCAGTAGACCTGAGTATCGAATTGGGACCATTCCTACAACAAATTTGTTTGTAGGGGCCATTTGAGATGGATCAGATCGGTAGACCTGAGAAATGACTTGGGACCATTCCTACAGCAATCTTGCTTGTAGGGGCCATTTGAGCTGGACTAGGTCGGTAGACCTGAGCAATGAATTGGGACCATTCCTACAGCAATCTTGCTTGTAGGGGCCATTTGATCAAGTCGGGAGAAACCTTGTGTTGCCAAGATATATTTCCTGAAAGATAGGAGCCTTTTCATTGATAGTACTTTCTCAGGTGTTCAATATTCCAGGGTCTAGGAATCGATTTTCCTGTCATATCTTCCAACCAATATGTTGTAGGCCTGCTCATTCTGATAACCTTGTAAGGTCCTTCCCAATTTGGGGATAGCTTTCCCATCGTAAGTTCCTTGGTGTTAGGGAAGATCCTTCGCAGAACCAAATCACCTAATTGGAACGTTTTAAGCTTTACATGCTGATTAAAACTTTTGGCCATCCTCCGACGACATTCTTCCATTCTGAGTGCAGCCTGTTCTCTTTTTCCTTCCAGTAAATCGAGGTTTTCAGTTAGCTGAAGATGATTAGCCTCCTGATCGAAAGCTTCTGTTCTTAATGTGGGCATGCCGATTTCTACAGGAATGACCGCCTTGGAACCATATATGAGCGAGAATGGTGTTTCCTGTGTGGCGATTCTCCTCGTTGTTCGGTAGGCCCAAAGTACACCGGGAAGCTCTTCTACCCATTTTCCTTTTGCTCGTTCTAACCTCTTTTTGATGCCACTTAATATCGTCCGATTAGTCACCTCGGCCTGCCCACTTGCCTGTGGATGTCCTGGTGAGGAAAAATGATGATTGATATGGAGATCATCACAGAATTTCCTAAATATTTTTCCTGCAAACTGGGTGTCGTTGTCTGATATGATAATTCGTGGTATTCCAAACCTACAAACGATATTTTTCCATGTAAAATTCTTTACATCTACCTCGGTAATGTGAGTCAATGGTTCCGCTTCTGCCCATTTGGAAAAATAATCAATAGCGATCAACAAATATTTCTTGTTTTGAGGGGCCTTTGGCAAAGGTCCATCCCTCATTGGGCAAAAGGCCAGGGACTTGCAATGGGTATAAGCTCTTATTGTGGTAGATGTTGATATGAAGCGAAACGCTGACATTTGTCGCATTTTTTCACATATTCTCTGGCTTGATTTAGCATACCAGGCCAGTAATAACCATGGGTCAAAGCTCGATGTGAGATTGTCCTGCCACCATTATGATTGCCGCATATCCCCTCATGGATCTCGGCTAGTACATATTCCGATTCTTCTGGAGATAGGCACCTCAGTAGGGGTTAGGTGTATGACCTACGGTAGAGTTGCTCATTTAAAATTAGGTACCAAGCTAATCTGATCCGTAGTTTTCGCGCTTGATTTCTGTCATTCTGGGAGTTGCCCTTCTTTTAAATACCTAAAGATAGGAGTCCTCCAGTCCTGACACTCTTCCGAGATGTAAACGTTTTGAACCTCGTCAATACTGGGGCGATCTCGGGAGGAGATAGATACTTCTGAATCCCCTTTGGTACCGAGATGAGAGGCCATATTTGCCAAGGCATCCGCTCTCGTGTTCTGTCTTCTCTCTACTTTGTGAATAGAGAAATTAACAAATGATTGTTTTAGAGAGTTTATTATATCAACATATTTGATCATTCTTTCGTCTTTTACTGCAAATTCACCCAGAACTTGGTCCACCACTAATTGTGAATCAGAGAAGGCTTTGAGGTCATGAGCCTCATGTTCTATGGCTAGTTGTATGCCGAGGATTAATGTTTCGTACTCGGCTTCATTGTTTGAAGCTTTGAAGCCCAAAGTAATCGCCTTTTCTGTGGTAATACCATCAGGAGATCGGAGGATAATACCAACTCCAGAACCTTTGTCAGTTGAAGAACCATCCAAATATAGTTGCCACATAGCCATAGTTGGGTTAGCGTCTAATTTTTGTTTCAGAGCTGGGGTGAATTCGGCAATAAAATCTACCAAAGCCTGAGCTTTAATGGCAGTCCGAGGTATGTATGCTATGTCAAATTCTCCCAGTTCTATCGACCATTTCACAAGATGACCCGAAGTTTCAGGTTTGTGTAATATGGCTTTTAAGGGGTACGAGGTTGGCACTATAATTGAATGGGATTGAAAATAAGGCCTGAGTTTTTTGGCGGATATAATTAGTGCAAAGGCTAACTTTTCTATCTCAGGATATATTTTTTTTGATCCAAGAAGTGCTTTACTTACGTAGAATATGGGTTTTTGAATCCCTTTTTGTAACACCCCAACCCTGTATAATTAATGATTAATTATCAAATTATTAATTAGTACCGGCTTACAGAATAGTAAAGGGAATTAATCATAATCCTGGCGGTCATGATAGGCCGATGAAATAATTAAATATGTCTGGAGAAAGAGGGTATAATACCCGAACCCAAATTGCTGGTTAAATCGGTAAAATAATGCTGTTTTAACACTAACGGAACCCGAATTAGTTAACCCCGAAAATCCCAAATGATTAATAAATGACATGGAACCTCTGACACTGAAGTTAACTGAATTATGAAGCTCTCGGAAGAAACCACATCGAAAAAGGAGCTACGGAATGAAAGTTATGTAGCAAACATTGAAAATTGAATTACTGTGCAACCAAACGTGGCCTTAACCGAAAATATGGAAAAAATGGCCAAATGGGAGGCCAAGGGAATTGGACCCTTGACCTTTGAGTAAAAAGAAACCTCATCCAAAAATTACCAACTGGGCTACTATTATCTTTGTGTCCATATATACAACAGAAATGTATATAACACTGAATTATTCTATTCTACCACCAAAACTGGCCAATGGCCATCCATGCAACACCACACCCTTGCGTCACCCCTATGCTCCCTAGCTCATCATCACCCTACTTCAGCCATGATGACCTTTCCTCCAACCAAAATACATGCAGATTTATCATGAGGTTGGGAGATGTATTGAAGAAGAAAAATTTGCATTACAAGTCTCCATATGTGTATTGGAGGGGGGAGAAATCAGAAATGGGTGCATGAGATCTGCTAAAGAGAGATTGGGTTAGAGAGAGAGACTGCCAAACCAAGTGTATGTGTATGTGCATGTCCATGTGTGTGTGGCCATAGGAGGTGCCCAAAGGAGGAGGAACTAAGGAGGCCATGTGTTGCACGGCTGGGACTGAGGCACACCTGGGGTGCCAAGGATCCGAACTGGACCATCGAAGAGTAGGAAGCAGCCACTGCTTGAGAGGTAAACACAAAAAACTGCTAAAAATTTCTGTTTGAATTACTGGTACGGTTTTGATGAGTTTCGATCCATATAGTCTGCATTTTTGAGTTCCTGTGAGGGTTAGTACTGTTCTGGAATGACTGAGGAGGTCGAATAAGGGCTAAAACCCCAAAACTGAAAGAAATTCGCCATTAATGACCTTGAGGTTGCAGGTCTGAATTGACCTCAACCAAACCAATTATTGAGGGTCCGAACATGAACTAGACACTTCTAGGGTTCTGAATATCACGATACACGACCCAAAAACACAATGGAAGACCCTCAAATTTGACACTATTCTTTTCGGCCATGGAACCCAAAACCTGAGATAGGCTTGCAAACTGAAATTTATAAATGGGGAATTGAAGCCCCTATCCTAAGGGTCACAACAAGCCAAGAATCGTGCGATTTGGTTGAGAAACAAGGCCACACGACCGAACTGAAAATCTGCACGATAATCGGGTTGTACAGAGCTTAATCCTTAGATTTGAAGCTCTAAATTAATACCAAAAGGTCTGAATGACTCCCAGTAATGTTTTGGGATCAAAACATATCGAAAACAGCCCTTGAAAACCCACAAAATTGAAGAAATAACAACCTGCAACTAGGGCAACGGATGGGGAAAAGATGGGGAAGACGGAGTCAACTCGCGAGTCATACCGAGTTGGCCGAGTCGACTCGGACACGCGTCGGCCTGTGAGGCTGCCACCAAAATAATGAAACTGCGTCGTTTCTGTTTTAAATTAAAATCGAATTTGTCTTGTTTGGTTACGGGTTTTACAAATTGAAAATCAGGACTGGGCCTTTCCAAACCGAGAATAAGGAAGCAAATATGGATAACTGGCATATGTTATCCCAGTTTTCCTGAAAGACAGTGAACCGGTTGGTTTTCTGAATTTTGGACCAGGTTCAATTTCTGAACCCCTGAACCCTCTGGTCTGAACCCTAATTTTCTGAATTTATATTTAACCCCCCAAATGTTTCTGAAAATTACGGATTTGCCCCAACAGTTCTGAATATTGCACAGTGGCCCAGATTTTGGGAAAATTATACATTTAAGCCCCTGCCAAATTAATTAAATAATAAAATTATTATTTTATTAATTAGGTAAAATTACGATTTTACCCTTGGACATTTAATATGTCAAACGGAGTCCAAATAAATTAAATAAATAGTGTATTTTCACTATGTTGAACATTCCTGGACTCAATGGTATAGTCCAAATTGGGAAATTATGTACCGAAAAATACAGACACATAAAGTATAAATGACCATACTGCCCCTGATGCTTCCCAGGATCAATTAAACATAATAGATAGTCCAACTTAATTATGTCGGACACTCTGGACCCAACAGTGAGGTCCATTTTATGAACTGACGTGCCGAAAAATATGACACGTGAAATGACCAAAATACCCCTGAGCACTGTGAGTGCAAGATAAAGGTCAAACTCATCTGATAAATTATCATAAGGATAATTATGAACACTGAAGGGCTAAATAAGACTCCGGAACAGTTAACGCGTAAAACGAGAAACGACTAATGTGTCCTGATGACCAAAAGCAGATACCAAACGAAGTCCAAAGGACTTAGAAAATCATATCTAAGATATGTGGACTATTCTGAGGACCACGATAGGGTCCGGGACAAGAATGGACAAATTACTATTTTGCCCCTAAGGCTAAATAAGCACTTAACTGATAGCGATTCAAGTCTAAAAGAGTTAGAACTTCATGTATACGATATATGGGATATTCTGAGAACCACGACTGGGTCCAGGGCAAGAATAACAAAATTACCATTTTGCCCCTATGGTTAAAATAAGAACCTAACTGATACCGATTGGAGTCTAAAAGACGTAGAACTATATATTTAAGATATAAAGACTATTCTGAGGGCCTTGACAGGGTTCGGGGTAAGAGTGATAAAATGACCATTTTGCCCTCAAGGCTGAAGAAGTAACTGACTGATAACGATTGAAGTCTAAATGACTTGGGTTATAATCCTGATGACTGTTAAGCCTAATTTAAGAATAAAATAGCCCCGGATGAAACCCGATGAGAGGGCGATAGGCTACTAGGCTATCTTAGGTAAACCGATAGATACCTAAGATGACAAATGAGACCTGAATGGATGAGTTCTGATCTGTATATGATTGATGATTATTGTTCAGGATATACATGGAGATGCCTGACGTATCTGGAGGTTATCAGGATTGTTTGCGCAAGGAGATAACCGTAACAGTTTGTGAGTAACTTGGAACTTCTGGCTTGGTGTATAAGTACACCGTCTAGTTACTGTATTTTGATTCACTGTACTGTTTTGAACGTTATACTATTTAAAAAGCATATATTTAAAGTAGCATATGCCTTGTTTTGATTGATATATTGTTCCGACATGTTCAGTTCCGATATGACTTGTCCTGATTGATATTGTACCATTTTGTTCCGTCATGTTCAGTTCCGATATGACTTGTCCTGATTGATATTGTTTCATTTTGTTCCGACATGTTCAGTTCCGATATGTCTTGATCTGATTGATGTATTGTTTTGTTTTGTTCCGTCATGTTCAGTTCCGATATGACTCGTCCTGATTGATATTGTACCATTTTGTTCCGTCATGTTCAGTTCCGATATGACTTGTCCTGATTGATATCGTTTCGTTTTGTTCCGTCATGTTCAGTCCCGATATGACTTGTCCTGATTGATATTGTTTCGTTTTGTTCCGACATGTTCAGTTCCGATATGTCTTGATCTGATTGATGTATTGTTTTGTTTTGTTCCGTCATGTTCAGTTCCGATATGACTCGTCCTGATTGATATTGTACCATTTTGTTCCGTCATGTTCAGTTTTGATATGACTTGTCCTGATTGATATCGTTTCATTTTGTTCCGTCATGTTCAGTTCCGATATGACTTGTCCTGATTGATATTGTTTCATTTTGTTCTGACATGTTCAGTTCCGATATGTCTTGATCTGATTGATGTATTGTTTTGTTTTGTTCCGTCATGTTCAGTTCCGATATGACTCGTCCTGATTGATATTGTACCATTTTGTTCCGTCATGTTCAGTTCCGATATGACTTGTCCTGATTGATATCGTTTCGTTTTGTTCCGTCATGTTCAGTTCCGATATGACTTGTCCTGATTGATATTGTTTTGTTTTGTTCCGACATGTTCAGTTCCGATATGTCTTGATCTGATTGATGTATTGTTTTGTTTTGTTCCGTCATGTTCAGTTCCGATATGACTCGTCCTGATTGATATTGTACCATTTTGTTCTGTCATGTTCAGTTCCGATATGACTTGTCCTGATTGATATCGTTTCGTTTTGTTCCGTCATGTTCAGTTCCGATATGACTTGTCCTGATTGATATTGTTTCGTTTTGTTCCGTCATGTTCAGTTCCGATATGACTTGACCTGATTGATATTGTACCGTTTTGATCCGCCATGTTCAGTTTCGATATGTCTTGTTCTGATTGATGTATTGCTCTACTTTGTTCCGTTATGATCCGTCCTGTTATGCCTCTGTCCTTGATTATGCCTGTGACTTGAACTGGTGTTTTGTTCCGTCTGATCCCGTTATGTACCGTCCGTTAATAATCTGTCTGTCTTGATTGATATATGGTCCAGTTCCGTTATGATCTGTCTGAATTCTTAACTTGGTATATAAGTTACTGCATAGATACTGTATTTTGATGCACTGTACGGTTTTAAAAGTTATACTGTTTGAATGCATGTTTTTAAATGCAAACTTTTATACTGTATTGTACGCGGCATGATTTTGTCCCGTCCTACTATTGTTTTGTTCGGTCTGTCTCATTCCGTTTTATGGTCTATCTGATTTTGTTCTGCTATGATGTGTCTGACTCTGGGTACCATTCTGATTATGAGCGGTCTGGCATAAGTAGGCTTGATTACGCGCCTAACTGATATATTATTGTTATGCCCTGTTATGTTCCGCCCAGTACTGATCTGTTCTAATATTTGAATTAATTGCCTATACTCTCGTTGATATATTGGCATCATGCACTGTTCCGTTTAGTTCAGTCCTGCTTTATCCTACTGAAACTTGCATTTAAAGTAGATTTATAAAACTGCTATTTCAGAAACAACTAAACTACCCTTGTGCTTTGTAAACAAGAAATGGTTTTGAAACCCTTGACAGGGAACCTGTGTTACTCATGGGCTTTTCGAAGCTCACCCCATTCCCTAACATTTTTCAGGAATGATATCTGTTGGATCTGATGGCACTGATCTGTGGAGACTGGATTACTGAGGATTGAATCTGTTTAATCAGGTGAGTGATGTAATACGACTGACTTGACTGATATGTACTAGATATAGACATGGCTCATGAATTTAAACGGTACTGTAGAGATTATAATTCTGCTCTGTTGTTATATGTCGGATTATAGATATGCTCTGAGGTTAGAATTGTTAGCTGTTGGATTTTAGACTGGCTCTGTGGTACATAACCTTACAGTGAATACATGAGTTGCATTCCCTTGACAAAAAAAAAAAAAGTTTTAAATTCCGCTGCATCTGACCCTAAAGTCGGAGTGCAATTCACTGGAAAGTTCAGAAATTGCCTTCGGTTGGTCGCGTGGCGGCATGACTGGCATCACGTCCTCGACATCCGCGTAGGGTGGGGTTCGGGATGTGACACTTTTTCTTCTCGAAGTAACGCAGAGCTTACTGCATCTTTAGATACCGCAAGATATAAGAGAAGCTTTTCTCCTTTCCTTGGTTTGGATAACAGCTCTGGAGATGCCATATACTGTTTAAGTTCCAAAAAAGCTTTGTCGCATTCAAAGGTCCATTCCAAGACCTTATTCCCCCGTAAAGCTTTGAAGAACGGAAGACAGCGGTCCGTAGACCTTGAGATGAAGCGATTCAATGCCGCAATCCGGCCATTCAACTTTTGTATCTCCTTCCGGGACCTCGGAGGCTCGAGTTCTGCCAAAGCTTTAATTTGGGATGGGTCGGCTTCGATGCCTTGCTGTGAGACAAGAAAACCAAGAAACTTCCCACGGCTTGTCACATCCCGAACCCCACCCTACGCGGATGTCGAGGACGTGACTGCCAGTCGGTCGCGACGCGACCAACCAAAGGCAAATTCTGAACTTTTCGACGAATTGCACTCCAACTGTAGGGTCAGATGCAGCGAAATTTAAAACTTTTCCTTTGTATCACGGGAATGCAACTCACTTATCCATCATAAGTATATGTATCACAAAGCAAGACTAAATCCAGTCAGTCAACAATTCTAATTTCAGAGCATATCTAAAATCAAGCATATAACAACAGAGCAGATCTAATATCTCTAGAGTATCATTAGTTCCATGAGCCATGTCTATCTAGTATATATCAGTCAAGTCAGTCATAACATACCACTCACCGGAATAACCAGGTTCGATCTATAATAAACCAGTCTCTACAATTCAGTGCCGTCAGATCCTTACTTGCAATGCCACTTGGCCTATTCACGTCATGTCATAGTACCTTCTAATCCAATGGAGGTAATTCCTGAAAAATGTCAGAATAATGGGGTGAGCTTAAATAAGCCCAGTGAGTAACACAGATTCCCTATCATGGGTTTCAAAATCAGTTTTGTGCTTCCATGGCACATGGATAATTTAGTCATTTCAAAAATAACTATTTTTATAAGTCCATTTCATAAGCAGTCTAGTACAATAAAACAGAATCGAATAAACAATACAAACGGGTCGGAACATAACATAACCAATCGGTCAAAACAATAACTATTGCTAATATATCGGTCAAGACACAGACTCTTCATTAACAGAACGAATCACAATCGGGACTGAGTGGGAACAATAAGTCAGTCAAGACAGGGGCATATTATCAATGGCTAGAACATAGCGGAGTTGGACAAGATCAATCAAGACAAGGCATACCAATAACAGGACGGAACATAACGGAACTAGACCATCTATCAATCAGGCCAGACATATCATCAACAGACGGAATATAACGGAATTGAACGGAAACAATACATCAGTCAAGCAAAGGCATATCGCGAACGGATAAAATTATAACGGAACTAAACGGAAACAATACACTAATCAAGACACAGGCAATCATAAACAGGACACAACATAACGGAACTGGGTAGAAACAATATAACAATCAAGTCAAGGGACACATCACCGTCGGAACTAATCATAACTGGACTGAACAATGTTTCAATCAAGACAGACGTATCATCAACGGACAGTACACAACGGAACTGGACCATATATCAATCAAGGCGGACTTAACATCATTAACGGACGAAACATGTCAGAACCGGACGGAACACATCAATCGAGGCAGACATAACATTAACGGACAGCACATAACCGAACTGAATGGAATTCCTAATTCGAAGGATACAAGCACATCACGTGGAATGTGATACAAAGGGCGTACATTAAGTACATACATTTAAACAATATAGCATTCAGACAGTATACTATACAAAGCGGTACGATACAACAAAATGTTGTTCTTTGCCTATATCACATGGTTTATTTAATCGTTTCAAAAATAATGGTTCAATATATCCATTTTATCTCAACAGTTCAAAACGGGAAAAACAGTACGGAATGCTAGCACAAGGATCAAGAATATAGTCAAGTATTTAAAAAGACTAAAACCATGTCATAAGTGATATAGTACGAAAAGCATGCATTTAAATAATTGCATTTAAACCGTATGGCATTCAAAACAAATCAGTAGATCAAGGGACAGTATCAAAACAGTGTCAGAAGTTACTCACAAACTTTACACTTATTTCCTTGCATAAATGATCCGATAACCTCCAGGTACGTCAGGCATCTCCATGTATATCCTGAATAATAATCATCAATCACAGACAGATCAGAACTCATCCATTCAGGTCTCATTCGTCATCTTAGGTATCTATCGGATTACCTAAGATAGCCTAGTAGCCTATCGCCCTTCCATTGGGTCTCACCCGAGGCTATTTCATTCTTTAATTAGGCTTAGCAGTTATTAGGATTATATCCTAAGTCATTTAGACTTCAATTGTTATCAGTCAGGCACTCATTCTACCTTAGGGGCAAAATGGTAATTTACTATTTTTGTTCCGGACCGCGTCGTGGTCTTCGGAATAGTCTTTATATCTTAAGTACAAAGTTCTACGTCCTTTGGACTCCAATCGGTATCAGTTAGGTTCTCATTTTAACCATAGGGGCAAAATGGTAATTTTGCCATTCTTATCCTGGACCCTGTTATGGTCCTCAGAATATCCCATATATCGTATATATGAAGTTTTAAGTCTTTTAGACTTTAATCGGTATCAGTTGGTTACTTATTTAGTCTTAGGGGCAAAATGGTAATTTTGTCATTTTTGCCCCGGACCCTATCATGGTCCTCAGAACGTCCCATATATCTCATGTATAAATTTGTAAGTCCCTTGGACTTCATTTGGTATCTGCTTTAGATCGTCGAGACACATCGGTCATTTCTCGTTTTACGGGTTGACTGTCTCGGAGTCTTATTTAGCCCTTCACTGTTCATAATTATCCCTATGATAATTTATCAGATCAGTTTGACCTTTATTCGACCTCTACTTTGCACTTACAATGCTCGGGGGTATTTTGGTCATTTTTCGTTTTGTGTAATTCTGACCCCGATTCATCATCTAATCAAGTATACAGTCTCACTAGTGTCTGGGCTCCTACCGGTATCAGTTTCGTCCCAATCGGACTTTGTTTAGGTCTCGTACGGTATCAGGGGTAATTTGGTAATTACATGTGTCGTATTTTTCGGCACGTCAGTTCATAAAATGGACCTCACCATTGGGTCCAGAGCGTCCAACATAGTGAAATTGGACTGTCTGTTATGTTTAATCGACCCTGAGTATCATTAAGGGCAATTCAGTCATTTACACCTACGTGTCTGTATTTTTCGGGACCTCAGTTCGTTAAACGGACCTCACCGTTGAGTTCAGAATGCCCGAGGTAGTCAAAATAGGCTATCTGATATTTTTATTTGGGTCTGGGTACCATCAGGGGCAGTTCGGTCATTTATCACTTACGGGTCTGTATTTTTCAGGACTGTATTTCCAAAATTGGACTGTACCATTGAGTCCAAAATGCTTGAAATAGTGAAAATACACTATTTATTTAATTTATTTGGACTCCGTTTGACATATTTAATGTCCAGGGGTAAAATTGTAATTTTACCTATTTAATAAAATAATAAAATAATTATTTTATTATTTAATTAATTACCAGGGGCTTAAATGTATAATTTTCCCAAAGTCTGGGCCAGTGTGCAATATTCAGAACTGTTGGGGCAAATCCGTAATTTTCAGAAATCATTTGGGGGTTAAAACATAATTACATAAATTAGGGGTTCAAACCCCTTGGGTTTTAGGTTCAAGAACTGAACCGGTCCAAATACATTGTGAACCAACCGGTCTGTGACCCTCAGCAAACCGGAATTAAATATTCCAATTAACCTCAATTTGCCCCCCTATCCGTGTTCAGGATTAGCCCAGTCCCAAACTTCAATTTTTAAAACCCGTAACCAAACAGGCCAATTCTTAAAACATCAAACATCAAAACGGTGCAGTTTTATTAAAACAGTGGCACGGTCTTGAGGCGACACGTGTCTGAGTCAGCTCGGATTGGCTCGGTCAACTCGGCCGAGTCAACTTCGTCTTCCCCAACTTTTCTACGCACTGTTGCCCTAATACCAGTCCTGATTTTTCTCAATTTCGTGCTATTTCAAGCACGGTTTTCAACATGTTTTAATTCCAAAACATTTCTGGGAGTGATTACAACAACATAGCATCATTTTCATGCTTCGAATCCACGGATTAAGCTCTGTATAACCGATTATCATGCAGGTTTTCAGTTCGGTCGTGGGGCCTTATTTCTCAACCAAATCTCACAAGGTTTGGTTCTTTGTGACCGTATGTCCATGGGGATCAACATCCCATTTAGAAATTTCAGTTTAAGAGCCTATTTCAGATTTTGGGTTCCATGGCCGAGACCTATAGGTTCGGTTATGAGGGTCTACCCATGCGGTTTTGGGTCGCGGATTAGGGTCTTTAGGACCCTTGTGACCTCTAGATCAGGTCTTGACCAACCGAATTCAGTTTAGCTTAGGTCGAATCAGACCCAGTTTTGGAGGTGGTCATCCATGGTGGATGGGTCACAGCTTTGGGTTTTTCATGACTATTCGACCCTCTCAGTTGTTCTATAGCAATCCTAAGCCTCACAGTAACTTGTATATATAGTTTGCATGGATCAAATTTCATCAAAACAATACCAGTAATTCAAACAGAAATTTTTAGCAGTTTTTGGGTTTACCTTTTAAACAGTGGTTGACCCTTTTTCCATGGCCCGTTTGTGTCCTTTGGCACCTCCGTAGCCTCAGTTCCCTTCTGGTGCCTCAGTTCCTTTTCCTTATGCATTTCCATGTGGTCACCCCTACCATGCACACACCATGGTCAACACACATCATGGCTTCACATTCACTTCTCTCACCCAATGCCCCTGACCCTCTCTTTAGATTTCCTCTCTAACGGTTCTGTCACACCCTATATGCAGTGGTGAATTCTCAAATAACACTCCCTTTTTGATCTAAGAGAATCCCCCAACATTATCTCTCACATGTATACACACTTATACATATATTTCCATAAGTATGTTCAGCAATGAGGGGACTGGATAATCAGAGAGTGATGTAGGGTGATGTAATTCCATCATGTGGGGTTTGCATGGGTTGCCATTGGTCAATTTGGGTGGCAGCTTGGGGCAATTCATTGTTATATACCATTAAGTTGTGCATATGGGCACAAAGGTGCTGGTGGCCACTTGGTTTAATTTTTGGATGGAATTCTTTCCTTCTATAGGTCAAGGGTTCAATTCCCCTTGACCACCAATTTGGCCATTTTTCACCATTTTGGGCTAAGGCCCTGTTTGGCTACACATTAATTCAGTTTTTGATGTTTGCCTCATAACTTTCATTCCGTAACTCCTTTTTCTATGCAGTTTGTTCCGAGAGTTTCATATTTCAGTTATCTTCAGTGTCAGAGGTTCCGTGTCATTTATTAGTCATTCGAGATTTCCGTGGTTAATTAATTCGAATTCCGTCAGTGTTAAATTGACATTATTTCACCTAATTAATTGGTAATTAGGTTCGGGTATTGTACCCTATTCTCGAACATGTTTTAATTATTTTATTGGTCTATCTTGACCGTCGGGAGATTAGGGTTAATTCCCTTGATTATTATCTGAGCCGGTATTAATTAATAATTAATATTTAATTATTAATTATACAGGATCGGGGTGTTACACGGCTGACCCCAAAGGTACACTTGGAGGGGTTCAACTTCATCTTGTGCTTGTTCAAAATGTCGAATGTCTTCTTCAAATGTTCAACGTGGTCCTCCTTCTGCTGGCTCTTGACTAGCATGTCATCGATGTAAACCTCCATCGTGTCGCCGATCAGAGGTGCAAACATTTTATTAACCAAGCGTTGATATGTTGCTCCGACATTTTTGAGGCCGAAAGGCATCACTTTATAGCAGTACAAACCTCGTTCAGAGATGAAGGAGGTTTTTTCTTGGTCGGGAGGATACATTTGAATCTGGTTGTATCCGGAGTATGCATCTATGAAGCTCATTAACTCATAACCAGCAGTGGCATCAACGAGTTGATCAATTCTCGGGATAGGGAAGCTATCTTTTGGGCAGGCTTTGTTCAGATCGGTGTAATCAACGCAGACTCGCCATTTACCATTCTTCTTTTTAACAAGGACGGTGTTAGCAAGCCATTCAGGGTAAAACACTCCCTGATTAACTTTGCAGTTAATAACCTCTGAACTTCGTCATTGATTATCTTATGTCTCTCTGGAGCAAATGTTCGTCTCTTTTGCCGCACGGGGTGGCAATCTGGATTTGTCGTCAGCTTGTGGCAAATACATGATGGATCAATACCTTCCATGTCTTTAGTTTCCCATGCAAAGACCGACAACTGAGTTTTCAAAAATTCTATTATTACTTTCTGTTTTGGTGGAGATAGGTCGGCACCAATCTGTAAATAATGTTCTTCTTCCTCCAAACCCACCGATATCTTCAGTGGTTCTTGGACTGGCGCAGCCATGCTATCTACACCGCGCGGGCTCAAAGGTTCGTCAATTTCGGTAGGACATTCCATACTTACACTTTGGTTAGAGAGATCGGAAAAAATGAGTTTCTGAGGTGTTTGTAATTGCTATGGCTGGGTTTTACCTTTTAGTGCGACAACGTGACATTCCCGAGATGATGATTGGGAACCTCGAATAGTACAGACTTGATCGTTGTGTACATATTTGAGGCACTGATGAAGGGTGGATGTGACGGCCCCCATTTGATGGAGCCATGGTCTTCCCATAATTACGTTGTATGGAGATCGGCAATCCACAATCACATATTTAGCTATCATGGTTCTTTGTTCTTCACCGACTCCGATAGTTGTTGGGAAGTCAATACTGCCCATGGGAGAACTTAGGTGTCCATCAAAACCAGCCATCACCACCGAGGTGCCTTTGAGATCAGACACGTTGAGCTTCATCTTTTGGAAAGGCTCATAAAATAAAATATTAGCGCAGGCTGCCCGTGTCCACTAATACTCTAGAAATGTCGAAATTTGTGACTCGGAGAGTGATGACAAACGCATCAGTATGTGGACAGTGTATGCCAGCCAAGTCCAGCTCGGAGAACTGGATTTGTGGTGAGGGTTTCAACCTCTTTTCAAGAGTCATGACTTGAATTGGGATTGGTTCCACCTTCGCTTCTCGAGCATAGCGTTTCCTTGCCCGATTTGAGATGCCAGAGATGGAATTGGTAGCGTGTAGGACGAGGATAACATGATTATTAGGTTGGGGTGGTTGGCTTTGACTTGTCCCAGGAGTGGACCCCGGGTCTTGTCGTTGTGGCTAAGGCCTAGGGTCCTGCTGAGGTTGTTGGGGTTTCTGAGTTTGAGTATTCGGTCCGCCTTCTCGTTGAACGAACTCTTTGAGCCGTCCCCTCCGAATTAATTGATCAATTTCTTATTGAAGATGTCAGCAACGTTCTGTAGTGTGTCCGTGATCTCGGTGGAACTCACAGTACTTACTACGATCTCGGGTGTCCGGATCACTATATAAAGGTTCTGGACGCTTGAAATTTTCATGTGCCCGGACCTGGTGATAGATCTGGGAAATAGAAGCAGTCAAGGGAAGGAGTGGCACATTCAAAGGTGCATATGATCTGAAGCAGTCCCGAGGTGGGCTGGTTTTGACCTCGGGATGTTGTTTTTGTATCGGGACTCCTTGGTCTTTTATTGGTATTGCCACCACTCTGTGTTTGAGATTTACCCTCCATTTGTGCTTGTTCCTTGGCAAGACGAAGGGACGTCCTGGTATCTTCCAGATTAATATGCTTTCTTGCCTTTTCCATAAGTGAGGCCATGTCTACTGGGGGGTTTTTTGTCAAAGAGTCATGAAAACGCCCTGGCCAAAGTCCCGCATGTAAGGAGGCCACCAAAAAGGCTTCACCGCAGTCAGTGATCTCAGTCAGCTCGGCATTAAATCGAGCAATATAATCCCGGAGTGATTCTCCCTTTCGTTGCTTGATAGATAATAGAAATTCTGGCCCCTTTCTGAGTCTCCGACTAGTTAAAAAATGGTCGAGGAAACGCCTACTGAGCTCATAGAAATTGGGGACTGAATTGGGAGGGAGGTTGTGGAACCATCGAAGGGCTGCGCCTTTAAGGCTTGTGACGAATGTTCGGCACAGAAATGCGTCGGTGGCGCCATGAAGGGCCATCGTATGTTGATAATTGGAAAGATGATCACCAGGATCATCTAGTCCTTCATAAGGGGTGAATTTTGGAACAATGAATTTGCGATGACGTTCCTCGGCCAAAATAGCTGTCGTAAAAGGAGTAGTAAATCTATCGAGAAGCCTTGCTATCTCATCCTGTTGAGGAGGTTGATTTTCCTCTCGAGTAGGAGCTGCTTGTCCCATGGAATCCGTCACTTCTTCCGATCTCATCGGTATTCTGGACGGAACAGAATGCTTGAATCCTGGAATACCGACCTCAAGTCCAGTGGGTTGAGGATTATTTTGACTAGGAATAGCATGTTCGGATTGTCTTTGGAAGGAAGCAGGTGCCGGCTGAAGTGGTTGTCCGGATTGTACCAAATTAGCTCCGAAATTCGCGGGGCTAACAACACGGCCCCTGCTATAATTAATGATATTAGGTTGAACGTTAGGCATGCCCCCCGGAATGTCATCTCGAACTGGAGTTACGCCTGGTGGAGAAAAGGGACGAGCGCTAGGACCGCCTTCTTCATATCGCCTCCCTCCAGGGGGATATAATATGGGATATCCATTTTCAGGAACTCCTGTATGAGGGATAACCGATGGATTTTGAGTTAAAGAAGCCAAGACTTGGGATATGGCTAAGAGCTGAGCTTCAGTCTGATCAGATTGTTTCTGCATCTTAGCTCGAATTTGATCAAGTTGTTGCTGTACAGGATCGGAGGTTGCAACTTCCTCATCCTGAGCCAACGGTTGAGTTGATATTGGTGCAGAGCGATGGTTGGAAGCCATGACTACCAAAAACTTTAAATGGAGAAAATGATATAAGGAAGAACGATAAACGTTCCCACAGACGGCGCCAAGCTGATGCAGCTCTTTTTGTCTCGTCAAGGATACGACCGTCACTGCGAATGTACCTACAAAGAAATGAGATAAAAAGCCACCGGGGAGGGCTTCGGTGGGTAGCCGCTCCGATGGTTTAATGAGATCAAGTAAAGAAAAATTTCTTTGATCTAATAATATCTTCTTCTTCTGTTTTTAAGGAAAAAATCAGATGCTATATACATACCTTTTCCAGTGTATTTATAGGTTAAGGGGTTTTGTTTTTTGTGCTAAGCGGTGGATGCAATGATATCCTTATGTCACTTTTCATCATTGAGTTTACAGCGATGTAGGGCTAAGACTTTATTTCGTCTTTGGTCAGAGCTAGACTCTACCGCTTGTCAGGCGGTACAGATTTCATCATGACGGCATACGTCATAATAATTTTTGTAAATAGTTGTCCTATTACGACATCGGTATTCTGAGATATCCTGGTAGTGACCTCGGTATCCTTAAGAAATAACCTAGGTTATTTGTTGAATGTATTTGGAATGAAATCACCTCTTTATTGGGAAAAGAGTATATAATTCAAGCTGGACACGTGTCAGGTTCTGATTGGGAGTATATTTTTGGTGTATCAGACACATTGCTGTTATATCAGAATTATACTAGTGATGAGTTGCACTTGAAGCTTGGTGACAGTGTGTGACTGTTTATGAGGTTCAAATGGGGGAGCTACAGGTCCTGGTGTATAGCCAGGGTGGTTTGTTTTCAAATCCTACATCCAAGGTGGATCCCCTGCACCTCGAATATTTAGCTTCTTTGACCGAATTATTGTCCTAGGCTTGATGCATAAAGTGCAAGTTGGCATTGTCTTCGATCATGTGTTCTCTTGCAAATTGGCTGGACAGCATGTGATGCAGACCCATTCTTATATAACAATTTCAAGCAAATTTTTGGGATAGATCATGTAGTAAAGATACAGTTGCTTGAGAATGAGCTTGCTAAGGCTTTAGAGGCAAATAATAAGAATGAAACCCAGCTTTAGAAGTTATTGCTAGTGGGTAGCAAAAGGTGGTAGACGGTAACAAAAGTCGCTGGAAAATTTGAGAAAACTCGGAGCAGTTATTAAATGATGATTGCAGTGCCAGTGAGAGTGGGATGTTGACGGCAACCAGTCGAAGGTTAGATTTAATGTTTGTTTAGCTAATTTAAATTTAAAATAGCATTTTATGGAATTATGATTATGCTCAGAATGTATGGTTAATTGTGAATTGACATAAGCAATAACATAATATTTCAATTAAATAATTATTTAAAGGAGAAATTATCAAAATGCCCCTAAATCGAAAAGTAGTCCAATGGACTCCGATTGAATTAAATAAATAGTGAATTTTTAATATCTCAAACCTTCCGGACTCAATGGTAAAGTCTAAATTAGTAATAGAGATACTTATGATAGCAAAGCATAAAATTTGATGAATAGCATTTATTCTGAAACGTAATTACTGATATATAGGGAACTCGACTGGAAAGGGCAGACGCATGGAATACTGATTTAGGAATGCATATTTAGAGGTAAGTAGATACCCTTTCTCTTCCATGTGGTGTTTTCAAGCCAAGTTTATTCTTTTACTGCCAAACTTGTACTCTTGAACGTACCTGATGTTATTGTTTCCACAATGTGATATTGTTTTATCTTGTGGACATTGATTGACTGCTATATCGTTGTTATCATGTTGAACCATGCTTTGATAAGCCTATTGTTATGTTCCATTGTATATTTGATATTCCGTTTTTATACTCTTATGGAATCACATATGATCATGAAATGTTTATGTATACCGGATTTGTGCTCAGTCACAATATCCATCTGATGCTTTTTAATCCATTGGAGACCTACGAGTCAAGTCCGTGAACGGACATATGGCCATGCACTGGAATGCACTGAGGGGGGTATGCCGGGCCCCAAGGACCGAGGGCGTGCCAAACCCTGACACAGAATAAAAGCATCTCTTTTATGACTATTCGACTACAATTGTTGAATTACATTATTCTTGTGATTATCTGGTATTGAGAGATATTTCCTTATTGATTTGTTTGTGATCGGTTTATTGTGGCAGTACATTCTTCTTGTTATATTATCGTTGAGAATTCCATGACGATGTTATATCCATTACTCCTGATTGTACATTGTGACCTATTGTTTATTGGCCCTTACGGTAACATTTCTCATTAGCTATCACAGCATCTCTTTTATCATATTCTTATACCAGTGTCGGAGATCTATATTTACTTGCTGAGCTCTCGTAGCTCATTCCACCCTACTTACCCCCATTTTAGGTACTGACGCCGCGAGACCCTAGTAGGAGTCTGAGAGCATAGGAGGAAATTTTGAATAACTGTACCAATCTATGTTTAGTTCTCCCATGTATTCACCACCCACAGGTGCTGGTTACGTCTGGTTCTTATTTTGTATACTGTAGAACCATATGACCCCAATAGGAGTCTGAGAGCATAGGAGGACATTTTGAAGAATTGTACCAGTCTATGTTTAGTTCTCCCATGTATTCACCACCCACGAGTGCTGGTTACGTCTGGTTCTTATTTTGTATACTGTAGAACCATACTATTGTATTGTAAAGACTTTCCGCTGACATTGTGTACTGAAAGACTTTCGCTGATTATAGATATTGATAAGACTTCCGTTGTTATTGTTTTCAGATTTTAGTACTTTGCATATTAGTACTATGATACAGGAATGGAAAAAATAGGGACGGCCTTAGGGTCGGCCCCGCGACACGAGATCCGCATAGGGTGGATTTTGGGTCGTGACATATATAAACAACATAAAACCCCAATCTACCACCCTCACACCCAATCACATTTCATGTAACACCTCAGCCCTATTTGTGTATATATATATATAATGACATGTGTATATATGTATATATATGTTGTGCGTGTGTGGCAGACACTAAGTGTGTTATGCGTGTGTGTAGTGAGCGAGTAGAGAGAGAGAGTGAAGAAGAAAAAGGATGAAGAAGAAGAAAAGAAGAAGAGGAAAAAACTGCATGCATGGTTGTCCCAACTTGGGGGAGATCACCAACCAAGTTTGGAGAACCAAACCTAGAGAAGACAAGAAGAGGAAGAGAGAGAATCAAGAGAGAAAGGTAATTTCTCTCTCTACAATCCTTCTACTTTCAACTACTATTTTAGTGTATTAATAACATGTATGCACGTGAAAATGAAAGAGGATGAAAAATAGAAGGAAATCACACAAAATTGGCTTAAGAAACCCCTAAGAAACCTAAAACCCGAAACTAGGGAAATTAAAAGCTTAACCTAGCTTAGTTTAAGCTTTAAGATAAATGCATGGCTTGAAAGATCATAAAAGAGGAGCATTTTGCAAGTTTAATCATAAAAAATGGGTGAGAAACCATTGAGAAACAATAAGTTACAATTAGGGGAAGAAAAATTGAAAACTTGTAATTAAGCTTGATTTGTGGTGCTTTAGGATCAAGAAAGTGTTCCCCCCACTTCCAAAAGTTCATAGTAAAAATTTGGAACCAAAACAGTGGGTAAAACCCTTCAAAATAGGAAAAGAACTCTCATCGGAAAGTCGGGCCCTCGCTGGAGCCCGATTGTGATCTTCTATTTCGACAGCTTAGCTAAAGTATAACCTAAATGTAAGATTGGATATGAAATCCCCATGGAAATTTGATTTGAACCACGTTTAGTTTACATCGAAAATCAACCAGTGATGGCTGCCGACGTAGGAATAGGCCACCGGAACCTTCGCCAGAGAAGTAGGGAAGATGAACAGTAGATGGGTCAGGTCTCGGGTCAGAACCTGCCCAGGCGCACACACGGATAAGTGGGACGGTGTCATTTCGGCCTAAAGGATTTTAAATTTTAAAACAATATAAGCCTGTTTGGCTACGAGGTTAGAAGTTCGATTGATAACCCCACACAAAACAGGGATATCTTATCCCTGGAGTTACGCCGTGTCCTGCTGTTTGGCATTTGAAAAATTATAAAATTAAGGGGAGCCGCAGCTCCCTAATTTTGAACCCTTGATCTGCGCGCGTGTGAAACTTAACCCCAAGCATGTGGCCACTATGCCAGCTTCACACATGTGAATATTATGAACTGAATATATATATATATATATATAATATAAAATAAAAGAATTAAATTAATTTAATTTGGTAAGATGTTTTCGATGCCCAAATGAAATAAAAGGATAGTGAAACCCAACATTTTTGGGCATTCCAAACTCAACGACAGAGTCTGATTTGTGAAATTTAATCCCAAAAATTAAGAGACATAAAATGTAAAAATTATCATTTTACCCGTAATGATGCCCAGAGCCAATTTAATATAAAAAGTAGTCTATCCTAACTATTTTAGACGTTTTGGAATCAGTGGTGAGGTTCGTTAAGCTTAAATAAATTTTGAAAATTATGTAACAACAAATAAGGTAATACCTATTATGCCCCGAGCATTAATTTAACTATAAAATGAATTAGAAAAAGAGGGCGGGACCTAACTTAAAGTCTAAGGCTACTAGACCAACGAATAGAATTCGTCGAGGAAAATTTAGTTACAAAAATAATAAGTGGCCGATAGTAATGTCACAGTTATGTTCTAATACGAAGTTACGTGCAGTTGAATTGTGAATCCAGGAACTAAAGACAAAAGAAAAAAGATTAAGGAAACAGACTGAAAGTTTAAGGTGAATCCGACATCTTAAATCAGTGGTATTTTATCTCTCATTTGAAGAACGCCCCTAAGTGTTTTATCTCCTGCTTAAAATGCTAAATTATTTTGTATCTTGAATCAGTGATATTTTATCTCCTATTGAAAAAAATGCCTAAGTGTTTTACATCATGTTCAAATGTCTATCTTATGGAATTCTATATCTGCTCAAATGTTTATCTGCACTTTGTGAAATATTCGAGAACTATGATCTTTATGTCTAGATTTTGAAATTGCATTCATAGGTACTGATTTGGAAAATGTCTGTAAACCATGGCACCCATTCAATGACCAAAATGATTTGTGTGAACCAATTTGACTACGTAACCTAAATCATACTTGTTTTGAATCCGATCATGTGTTTGTGTGAGACCTACCCATGTGGCGCTCTAACTCCTGTAATGAGACCTACCCACATGGTGCTCTGACTCAATGTGTAATTCGATTCTTGTGTTTGTTCAAGGCTTACCTATGTGGTGCTTCGACTGTTGATAAGAGTTAGCCACATGGTGCTCTAACTCGATTTCTTGTGTCTAACCGAGGCCTACCCATGTGGCGTTCTGACTCTTGATGAGACTTACCCACTATGGCGCACTGACTCGATTCTTGTGTCTACACAAGGTTTACCCATGTGGCACCTGACTCTTGACGAGACTTGCCTGCATGGTGTTCTGACTCGTTGTGGAATTCATGTATGAGACTTACCTACGTGGCACTCCGACTCTTGATAAGACTTACCCACTTAGTGCTCTAACTCAATATGTGATTCTTCGATGTGTGTAATATGTGCTTGTTATCCGTCTCATGTTATCCATTATTCAAAATATGATTTCAGAAGTACCTTCTCATGTGTATTTGTCATTCATTATTATGTTATCCGTTCTATAATTAATTATCTGAACCATGTTTTAAAAATTCATATGTTATTATACATTTTGTGAACAACTCTCTATTATCTACTATGTGACTTGATATTCGAATTGTGTTATTAAAAAAACGTGTTTTAGAAATGCTTCTATTATATCTGCTTGAACCTTCGATATGCTTTATACGTGATCCATTTTTGAAAGCATGTTTTAAAACATTCTTGTATATATGCTATCTGTTTGAAGAAACTTGGTGCCATTGCTATTTTGTGCAGAACTCTGTCTTTTCAAAACCTGTGACAGGATGCAGGAATTACTTACGAGCTTAGTGAAACTCATATGGATTTATCCAACATATTTCAGATAATTGAATTGGCATGGAGGTAGCAAAGTCCACACCGTATAGCTGATAGCGTGAATGTAATGGATCTTTTGCACAAGGATCGAGGTTTCATCAAACCCAAAAATACATCATATGATTACCAAAAAGATTCCATTTCCCATCCTTGAGTATCCTTTATAAATGATTGGTGTTAAATTAGTTATCAAATGAGTTACATATGTGTAGCTTCCATATTTAATATAAAAAAAAAAAGTATCACTCTCGTGTAATTCATTTGATTTTGTACGGCCTGTCTGAGCGACAGTGTCGGTCACTGCCCCTAATCCGCATATGGTGGGTTTCGGGTTCGTGACAGAGTGGTATCAGAGCAAAGGTTAATGGTCTTTGGGAAAGACCAAATCGTAACTGAAGTTGAAGTTTCTTGGGTGATTAGGATAATAAATGATCAATAATTCTTGGGAGACGATAGTATGGCATGATTTAGGATAGTAGACTTATTAAAGATTCTTAGAGTAGTCTTTTACCCCAGTAATTGTTTCTTTATATGACAGTCTATTTTTGAAAGTATTCTTAATTGTAATATCATATTTGGTTCACCGTGAACCTCCCACATCATCTTTGATCAATTCAGATCTCAAAGTTTTATGACTTTTTAATTTATAGCCATTATTTTTGTTTCCCTTACCTTTGCTCAAAAGGTTATTCAATGTCTAGTTTTTCATACCCATCATATTCGGTTTTTCATCTTATGTTACATTTTTCTCCCCATTCGTTATTCAATTTTTACAAATTTGTTCTCTCAGAGAACTCATTCAACTATATAAAGAGTTTCTTGTACATTCTATGACTTTAGAGCCTTAGAGAACTCATTCAACTATATAAAGAGTTTCTTGTACATTCTGTGACTTTAGAGCCACACAATGAGGTGATTAGTCTCATTTGTAACAAAACATTTAATAGCATACTAGCACTTATTCATTTGCAAGTATTGTTATTCATAATCTTGTTCGTTTTGGACTTCATGTCATATTTCAGGGTTGTTTACATCAATTAACCATCCTATTATTTTATCGTTACATTTGACATTCAAGGTTTATCAAGATTATGTCAAGCTTTTCCCACTATGGAAGTTCTCAGCTTCTTTAGTATCACAGATTTAGTTATTCTTACTTTCTACCTCAATCACAGTTGTTCTCATAGTATCTCAAAGAATTATGTATCACTTTATCATAGTCGTTGTCCTCACCAATTTTCTAGACATCATGCCACAAGTTCCGTCCCTTTAATTGTCAGATCACATTGATCCTCAAAAGTTATCCAAAGTCATTAATCATTTACCTTTTGGAATAAATTCAGCTAACTTAATAAAGTACCGCCCACAATTGGGTGGTATCGTCACCTAGATCGACAAGATCCATTGAATTTTCCCCAATGATCTTTTATCATGTGTTAGCCTCCTTTTGGAATCATTACATTTCATAATGTTCACTTTGAAAGTCTCGCTTATTCAAGAATTGTCTCCCAAGGCTTTGTTCGCCTTTGCCCTATTAGGGTCTATCTATGACTCATTCAAGAATCCTTACGTTTCTAACATATCATTAATCCATCTGAAGTCCCCAACTCTTCATGTCACTATCCAATAAGTCTTTCTCAAATTATCTCTCATATAGATTTGTTGTTAGATCACCGATTTCGCAAGATTTCACAATCCCAACTCCATGTCACCCTATATCTTCCCAAAGAGCATTAACTGTTGTCCTTGTTCAAATGATAGTTTCCCTCAATTCACTGATCAATTTATAGCTCAGATATCGAGGAGTCATCAACCTCGATATTGGTATGATTCTTCCCAAGAATCATTAACCTTTGCCCCGTAAGCATACTACCATCTCCCAAAAGTCATTATGCATTTGATCATCTCAATCACCCTAGAATCATCAAATTTAGTCATAGCATAGTCTTCCTTAAAGACTATTAACCTTAGTACCTAAACACGCTATCATCTCTAAGAATCACCGATCATTTACTCATTAAAATCACCCAATAGTCCACAAATCCAATACTGGTATGATTTTTCCTAAGGAATCATTAACCTATAGCTCTAATATGGTACTTGAATTCTCAAGATCATCAACTTTGCTTATAAGCCTACTATTTCCTCTCGAGAATTATTGATTGTCTGATCATCCTAGTCACCCAAGAAATATCAACTTCAATCACGACTTGGCCTTTGCTCTGATACCACTCTATCACGGCCCAAAACCCTACCCTACACGGATTAGGGGCAACGAACGACACTGCTACTCGAACAGGCCGTACATAATCAAATGAATTGCACAAAATGATAAATAATTTATTTCTTTCTTTTTCTTCATATCAATAAATTATAATCACTGAATCATTTAATGCGAAAGCTACACTAATGTAATTCATCTAATCACAGACCAAACTCCAACAACCATCAATCAAATATCTCCAAGTAGCATTTTGATCATCATGATTCACTAATTAAGTCTAACATCACTATCAATGATACAATATTACAGATACCTATTAATTGGATCAGCTTTATAGAGTACATGTTCAATTTACGACTTGGAGTTCACATCATCAATATTGCTCGCAAGCATGCCACTAACCCCATCAGTCGCGTCATTTTGTTTCTTTCCTTATAAGGCTACCTGAAAAACAGTTATAAATATAGAGTGAGCTAACTTAGCTTAATAAGTAAATTCCATTGCTCTGCCATGGGACATGGTTAGTTTGGGTATCAAGATACAGCCAAATGGTAAACGAAATAATAGATATCAATAACCAATCACAAATGAAAACAAATTAACCAAGGTGACCCGTGTGTCCAAAAGGCACATCCCAAGGCAATAGAATAAGCAAATCAACAATAAGGATTGGCCTATACAATAGTTAGCTGCTACAAATCACAAGATAACAATTCGAGTCCAAAGATAGGCAAGTAAGCATATCATCAATCAAATAGTATATCAACAGATAATCCAAGGACAGGCTTATAAGGCATGTCACGACCCGAAACCCACTCTGTGCGGATCTCGCATCGCGACCGCCACCCTTAGGTCCGGGGACCCTTGGGCGAAGGCTCACATAGGCAGCGGTATCGAATAGATGTGCAACATACGTTTTGCGGAAGCGTGCAAAACTTTTTCTTTTCTTTTCTTATTTTTAAATTACGCACATCCGTCCGGTACTGTCGCGCCATACATAACATACATGGTTACACATTCAGAGTATAATGAAAACTTAAAGACTTAATACATTAATACAATACATATTCGGTTGCCCTGAGGGCTTATTACATATTCTTACATTGTCTACTAATACAAATGTACTACTAGAGTTCATAGGTTCTTCAAAAGAAACTACTTAAACATATCTTCCCAAAAATAGCTAGACTCATCGTCATCGTCCTCAAGACCTTGCCTGCTGTGAATCACCTGAAAGGGGGGTCCGAACAAAGTCCGGGTAAGCTAATCTAAGCTTGTGAGCAATTCCAGTATTCGTCATAGGGTTTTCAATTAGCAGTGGTTTAGTACATAAGAGTTTGTAAAATAATCACCGCCAATTGTTCGTATACTTTGAATACAGAATATATGCATTCCTTAAAACATGTAGCTTTGAAACATTTAAAGTATTCAAGCTAAACTCATACTTCGTCAAATCGAGTATATAACTCAAAACATATGCATTTCATAAAACAATTAGCTTTGAAACATTTAAAGTATTCAAGCTATACTTATACTCATGAACTTCAAAACATATAACATAACATGTATTTCTTAAATAGAGTATATAAACTCAAAACATATGCATATCAAAAATGAGGGTAAAACCTGCTTCCATTTTCAAATCATTTGTCATCTTATCGCTTCCATTAATGGAATCCGTTTCGAACCGGACTCCCATCTTACTTATAAATGGAGATATCTCAGTGCCTGGGGGACTAGGTCCTGCTACCGGGCATTTGACAGTCAATTGAGTTCGTATGTAACCCAAAATCTCATTATGTTTTTATAGATTAATTGAGTTCCGTACAACCCAAAAATCTGTTATTTATAAATTCGGCTGAGTTTCGTACAACCCAACCAAAAATCATGGTGCTTAGGCACAGCTTTTCTTACATTCAAATACATTTAATACATGATTTCTTCAAATAGGTGTTTCTCATAAACATTTAAAACATCATGTACATAATTTCATAACAAATCCTTTAAATGCTTGATATAAACAAATTCAGAACACTTTACATAATTTGGCATTTAAAACTTTAGACATGCTGAAATATATTTTAAGAAAACCATGACAGAAACCATTCACTAAGCATGTCATAATAGAGTTTATAAAAATAGAACAATTTAACTGAATCATGTAAATACTGAATTCGAAATTTCAAACACTTCATATCTTTGCATTTAAAACCTTTTCAAATCCATGGAGTTAAATCTCCACTTCAAATACAAGGTTACTCACCTTGGTCCTTTAGGGTTAGTGCTAATAATGCGCTTTCCCACTTTCCTTGTAGTTCCTAAGAACAATTTATAAATATCTCATCAACTTCACATTCATTGTAATATCATCTCGATATTCCTTAACTTATGCTTAAATTGTATTAGATCTTAAAACGATTTCATAATTTCCTATGTACTTAACTTAACTCGTACTCTTAACCTATGACACAATTAATGTGTTAGGAATTGAATTTATTTCAATTTATACTCTTCTGGTAGCTCCATAAATTTTAATTTAATTTATTTACTTCACATGTTTATATGTCGTGTCTTTTCATACTTTATTTCTTCGTACTTGCCTTAGTTTAATACCTCGGCAATATTTCAGTCTATAGTCATCTGACAGATGCTATTCATCAAATTTTATGTCTTTTTATTTTAGACACTTCTTTTGGTCGAATAGACTCTATTATTGAGTCCAGAGTGTCGAAGAAAGTTGGTTTAGGCTTTCTTAGAATTTAATTCGGGCTTTTATATGTAAAAGGGCAAAATGGTCATTTATCGTTTTACGTGTCATATTTTTCTGTACTCCGTTTCGTAATTTGGACTCCATTTTTGAGTCCGGGATGTCAAAGAAAGTCAATTTAAACCTTCTCTGATTTCATTTTGGCTTTAGGGGTACCAGGGGTATTTTGGTCTTTTTACCCCTTTATGTGTCCTTATTTTTCGGGTCCCGTCTCATAAAACGGACCCTACCATTGGCTTTAGAATATCCGAAATAGTAAGGATACACTATTCCTATGCTTAATTTGGACTTCATTTGCTCTATTCATGACCTAAGGGTAAAATAGTAATTTTACTTATTTATTAAATAATTAAATTAATTATTTAATTATTTTTCAGGGGCTTAATTGCATAACATTTCCCTCAGTTGGGCCATAGTAGAGTTTCTTAAAACAGTTGGGGTCAAACTATAAATAGAGGAAGTCTTGGTTTATTTAATTTTAAATAAATCAGAAAACCAATTGGTTCGATCCAAGAATAAGTGAACCGGTCCGGTCTGGTTGTAAACCAACCGGTCTATCCGGTTTTGTGCGTGTTGCTGACGTCGTGATGACGTCAGCCCTATCGTTTAAAAGATTTAAAACCTTATTGAAACGCTGTCGTTTCATTTATTCGGTGGCAAGCCCAGAGGCTGCCACGCGTCCGAGTCGACTCAGCCTTAATTTAAAACCGAGTTAACCCGTCTTCTTCTTCCCCACTTCGAACCCAACTGTTGCCCTAAATCCCGACTTCAAAAACCTCCATTTTCGTGGAGTTTGGCTCAAGAATTCTTGACTGTTTTCAATCAAGAATGTTTCTAATACATAAACAATTCATTTGGCATTCGTTGGAAGGATTAAAACTGGTTCGTGTGCTTGGTTTTGGGTTTGATAATCCCAACCTGTAAGCTGCTCGTAAATGCTCATTTCTAAGCTAAAACCCTTCGGGTTTGATCCTTTATGATCTATTTTTCATGTAGTTTTAGTTTTCATTTTGATATACTCGTTTTGGGGCGATTTTGGAAAGTTGGTCCCCAAACCCGAATCCTGCAACTTCACATATAGGGTTTGTTCCATAGGTTTTGTGGTCGCGGCTAGGGTTTTTCATGACCCTCATGACCTCTTCGTGAAGCCCCTATGCTTTATTTTTGATATACTTGCCAACGTTTCAGACCTGTATTAACCCAGGTCCTACAATGGCTGCTGTTCTGGGTTTGCATTTCCTTGATGTTTTTAAAGCCTAAAATCATGCTTGACATACTTATAAACATATATCTATCATCATATGTGTGTATATAATTCAAGAAAAATTTCTAATACATCATAATTCTAGAGAGAGAAACATGGAAATTTTCCAAAATTCTCACCTTTTAGGTTGCTGTTCTTTCCCCTTTTTCCTCTCTGGTTCTTCCTCTATTCTCCTTCTCTGCTTCCTTAAGTGGTCAAGCATGCAAGTCATGCATTGGTTTCTTTTTAAATAAAGGAAACCGACTCTTCTTTCTCTTCATTTTCTCTTTCTCTCTCTACACGTTTGCAGCCTCTATTCTTGACCTTATCAACCCATCTTACACTCCATTAATTCTGCTTTTTCATTTTTGGCAACTTACATTAAATGGCCCCTGATATTTTTTGTGTTATATGTATATTATATATCTACACACACAACTCATCTACACACACTCACACACAACAAGCCGACACACACACACCCATTCACACTATTGTTCACCTATCTTAGATATTTTAGGTTTTTATGAATATATATATATATATATATGTATATATATACCTACTCACATAGACATTTAAAGATATTTAATATATTTATGTACATACATACATACATACTTGATCACATGTACATAACACACATTTCATGTGTGTTATTGTGTGCCATAATAATAAATCACAATTAAAAATGATTATCTTAATTAATTAATTTAAATAATTAATCAATTATTCTCTTGAGTGTAAATATCTTTACACTAATTTTCTTTAATTTCGTAATGCGTGCCATATGACCCGGTATCTCGGGTCGGGATATTACAAGGCATATCTGTAATCAAATAGTACATCATCAACATATCCAAAGATAGGCTTGCAAAGCATATTAATAATCCAATAGTGCATCATCAGAATATTAATAAACGAAATAAGATACTAATAGAACAGATGCTGTCACATATAGGGCCTGGCATACCCTTCAAAAGTGCTCATCCAGGTCCACTCCCCCTTTTGGACAACTAGATAGCACTAGAGCTCTTTGTACATATATCATGTCCTTTATAGACTAGGTGTTGGGTATCATTCCCAACAACCGACCTGTAGGTCCATAAGCAAGCTGTGAATCAGATGGATGTTGTGACTGATCACAACTCTAGGCACTCATAATAATATCATGATAGTAAAATTCCACAGACGATGCACATATTTGTGGAATAACAAATTCTCAGTAGTGAGAGGCATAAAAAATTTCCAATATCCAAGCAAGCATAGAAATGGATAAAAAATCACGCAAGGATATTAGCAATCAAATTCTCAACAAATCCACAATGTAGAACAAGCATCAAATTGTGGAGATCAACAATGTCAAAATTTGGTGTGCTATTGCAGGCAACCAAAAAAATAAAACCTAGACTCCTAAAAATATATGTAGTAGTGGGAGTAAGGATCGTTCCCATGGAGAGTATCTAGCCTAGTTTTATGCTATGTGAACAATGATGGGGGGTTTAAGTATAATGAAAATAATTTAAAAAAAAAAACAACTAAGGAACAATTCAAATTAAAGTATTAAAATCAATCAAAAGAACAAGTATTGGTCTAAGTCAACATCTACCATCAAAATTTTACAACTGATCATCGATGCAGATATTTATCAATTCACACTTTGAATATTCATCATTGGAACTATTTTCCTATCTCTCCTTAGTTGTAGTTAATTAGAAAACAAGCGATCTAATTAACCATAACTACTAAACAACCCAAGAAAAGCGCTAAAGGTTTAATCTAGTAGTAGCTTTAAGAATTAGAAAGATTGATGAAGCTAAACAACACAAGCACAAGCGGTTGTATTTAATTTAGTCGAGTGTTCTTCCTAAGATCTAGTAATTTCTGACGTAGCAAATCATTAAATCTTAGTTCCTTTATAAATTAGAGTGATCAAACAATTACGGATTTGATATCTAACCTAACAGTAGATTGCAATGAATAATAAACTAGTAGGCTTCCTAGAATTAAACGAGACAATCATGAAAATAAGCACAGAAGAACATTTGATACTCAAAGCATAAATTGAACAATAAAAACAAATTAGATCTCACAGTTTTATTAATTTTAAGGCTTCTGTTTCTTTCGACCAATTACAAAAATTTAGCCACGCACGGCCATGAAAACTTGAAGTAGAAGTTTTTTAGAAAAAGAGGGGAAAGAGAGAGAGAGAGAGAGAGAGAGAGAGAGAGAGAGAGGCATGCAAAATCTGATGCTATCTCTTTTTACACATTAATTTAGTGTTGAAAGCCTACTAGAACTCCTAAAGATATTCTAAATATTATCCTAAAATAAAAATATCCAAATCTAACTATAAAAAGGAAAGTATTAAAAATAAAATAAAGTCCTAATATAACTAGAAAAATGGTGTTTTCAGCTAGAATTTTTTAGCACCAGTCTGAAATTTCCAAAAATAAATCACGTGGACCCGCGTATTAGAATTTCGCGTAGCTAAGGAACGTCAGCAATGTAAGTGCAGCAACTTCAAGCCCGATGTTGACCTTGATGCAGCCAGAATCTGTCACGCTTTGAATTTCCACGAATCCGGGGGTGAGCAAAATAAAATAAGAAAAGTAAATGAAATATGATTTAATGGATTTAATTAAACATGCATTCATTCTCCATCAATATATAAGCGTGTAAAGTACATTCAATAAACATATCTCTCATGTCAGTTGGGCTTAAGCCCTTACATTACAAAATACACCCCATGGGCCAAATATATTTCTAAGTCCTTTTTCCCTCCTTCCTTTAAGACTTTTCAAGTCTCAAGTGCCAAGAGTGTCATCTGTAATGTGATATCCCACGAATAGGTCAGCTCAACTACTGGTATGACACAATACTAATGCAAGGAACAAAATTAAGGCGTGGCATGTGCAAGTGTACATTTATATCTATATGCCATTCAAACTATCCATACATCAATGCAATGCATTATCAATATACATGCCACACCCATGCAAACTCTATGCCACACCCATGTCTCACTTTACGGACCTCCTCGCTGGCATGAGTACCAATTGTATGTCTCACTTCATGGTCTATCCCCGTTGGCATGAGTACCAATGGCCAATTTTGGGTTTTTCACCACAAGATCTACACCCTCATAATGCACAGCACCAAATGCTCAACCCACACTATGTTTCAAGGAATTACACCATGCCAATATGCTCTGATCCCACCATGCCATAATACAATCTTAATGAAACATTTATCCACACATGAAGCATGCTTTAAACAATTCATTTCACTTAAAGCAATAATAACATTTAAATCAAAAAATTCCTTCCTCATGTATATATGCTATACATATTCCAATTAAAAACATGCTCAAGTTATACATTCACAATTTTAACAATTCTCGAAGAACATAAATCACATACTGTGCCAACACATGGAACGTACATACAATCATGGTTCACGTTTATCACTGTCACGCCCCGAATTCCAGCGAACTCGTGGCGCGACTGACGAGGCGAAAGGAAAATAAAATAATAAAGAAATAAAGGACAATCTAACAGATTCAACTCAAAACCTACATTCATTTCCTTTAATGTACATCCATGTAAAGCACGATCAATAAAAACATTCAACATGTCATTCAGGCTTAAGCCCTTATACAATATCAATACATCTCGAAATATGCTCCCAAGGGCCAAGATCATTCTAAGCTCATATCTCTTCCACTCTGCAAGACTTCCTCAAGTCTCGAGTGCCGGGAACGTCATCTGTGGGGAGTTATCCCACGTATGGGTCAGCTCAACTGCTGGTATGATATAATGCTAATGCAAGGAACAAAATTAAGGGCGTGGCATGTGTAAGTGTACAGTTATTTCTATATGTCATTCACTATCATCCATACAACGTGCTAGCAATAATCTACATGTCATCCAACTCATTAATATAATTTAAGGCGTGGCATGTGCAAGTGTACAATTATTTCTACATGTCATCCAATATCATCCATACAACGTGCTAGTAAAAATCTACATGTCATCTAACTCATTAATATAATTTAAGACGTGGCATGTGCAAGTGTACATTTATCTCTACATGCATTCTAAATCATCCATGCAATATGATAACAATAATCCACATGCCTTCCAAATCATCCATACTATGTAATAGCAATAATCCACATAACATCCAAGTTATCCATGCAACGTAGTGACAATGCCCATGAAACACCCACACAACTCAATGCCACAACCATGCCATCTCTATGCCACAACCATGTCAACTCTATGCCATGCCCATGTCAACTCATGTAATGTCCCTTCACGGATCGCTCCCGTTGGTTCAGGTACCAAATGCAATATCATGTCCATGTCTCATTTTCGGAACACACCCGATGGAAGCTAAGTACCATGTCTCATTTTCAGAACACATCTGATGGAAGCTGAGTACCATGTCTCGTTTTCAGAACACATCTGATGGAAGCTGAGTACCATATCTCGTTTTCAGAACACATTTGATGGAAGCTGAGTACCATGTTTAGCACCACGTGCTCAACCCAGACTATGCTTTCAATACATCACACTATGCCAATATGCCTTAATTCTATCATGCAATAATACAATCTCAGATAAGCAATTTTACCAACACATAGAGCATGCCTTTAAACAATGTATCCTACTTAAAGCAATCACAACATCTGAATAACAAAACATCTTCCACATGAATGTATGCAATACACGATCAACGAAAATGCATACACAAGTCACCTGTTCACAATCTTAACAACTCCCCAAAAATATAGATCACGTACAACCTAACACATAGAACAAATCATATCTCCGTAGAGCAGCAAGAAGCACGTAAGCAACGTAAACAATCAACTCAAGATTTCTTTTTTTTTTTTTTTTTTAAAACAACATTCCTTATGTGATTTTTCTAACATCAAACAAATAATTATATGATTCATTCAATCAACATGCAAATCATTCCTAAACTTAATTCTATTCCTTACTTAGCACAATACGCCATACTTGATGGGTCAGTTTCAACTCAGGAAGACGTACTCGTAGTGTATCAGAACTATAGTGAAAATGCAAAAGGTCGGACAACCTTCTCCTTGTCTTTCCGTGTTCCTAAAATCATGAAATACAACTTAGTTCAATTGCTACTTGAATTATGCTATTCATCAAATTTTATGTCTTTATTTTATGAGTTTCTATTTTGCTAAATTAAACTCTACTGTTGAATCCGGAACGTCGAAGAAAATAAGTTTAGGCTTTCACAGAATTCAATTCGGACATTCGAGCTTAAAAGGGCAAAATGGTCATTTTGCACTTCTTATGGGTCCTTACATCCCGAGACCTCGTTTCAAAAATTGGACTCTACCATTGGGTTCAGAACATTCGAGATAATAAAAATCCACTATTCTTTTATTTTAATCGGAGTTCGTTTGACTGTGTTTTGGCTCAGGGGCATTTTGGTAATTTTCAAGGGTTCCACGGATCTTTTATTTTTTGGGACCTCGTCTCCCGTCACAGACCTCACCCTTGGTCTTAGGAGGCCCAAGATAGTTAGAAAACCTATATGGCTTGTCTTATTTGAGTTCCGAGCCATTTCGGCATAATTAAATTAATTTAATTCAATTATTTAATTAGGTATAATACACATATATATTTAGTGCACATTTAGGCGGGTGAGAAACGGGTGGCACGTTGGCAGCGTGCCACCTCCCCTGTTCGCATGTCCCTAGTTCGATTCCTCGCGCCTTCACTCCCGGTGTAAACCCCCCCTTTTTCATCTTTTTTTTTTTTTTTTTTGAATTGTTGGGCCAAGACTTGAGGCCCAATCCCAGTTTGAAAACAAACAGGCCCGAACCCTCCTTAAACCAAACAAGCCCAACAACCATTTAACTTAGAACAGGCCCAACTAACCCCCTGACCGAACCTGGACCAGCCCAACATTTTAAAACCAAATGACCCACTGAGTTAAAAGGGAAAATGGCCCAACTCTGCCCAAACCCCAGACGACATTCCGGTCGTCTTCTCCGGTGGTCCTGCCAGCGCCGGTCGACGAAAAACTGCGGCCCCTCACCGTTTTTAACGTCGATTTTTCTCTGTTTTCACACTAAATGAATCCTAGGACCCTAACCAATTATTTAGGACTGTTTATGAGCTTCAACACAGTTCACATGCACTGATCCACATCAGTTTTCTGGTTGAGAAACCCAGATTTCGGCCAACGATTTCTTCCATATTTCATGCCATTTTCTTCCTTGTTTCGGTCTCATTCTTAATGAAATTAGTTTCTGCACCTACCAAGTGCATTTCCCTATCATTTAAATAGAGTTTAATACATAAAATGATAACCCTTCAACCCTTGGTCGTGACCTGCAACCGGACTTTCCTACCTGGTTTCTACACCATTTGATCTCATTCTTTTTGTAAAACGATCTATGTTTTATACTCTACAAGGCCCTCGAATCTATACAAATTAATATGCAAAAAATATATCATGCATATAGAAAATTTAGAGAGAGAAATGAATGGTTTGGGAGTGTTTACCACGACAATGGTGTCCTCTCTCCTCTCCTTGGTTTGCTTCTGGTTTCCCTTCTCTTCTCCGACTTTTGGTCACCAGGTGATTACGCCCAAAGAATAACGCGGTAGTTGTAGTGTAGCTTTGGAGTGTCGATTCCACAGGGAGACTAAATTAAAAGAATAATAAACAGACTTTCTGAAACTACAGAAGTATTAGACGGTTAACGAGAAAAAAAAAATATAGAAAAGTGATTTTTGAATGCAACTAAAAATTAAACAAGCTGAATAACGGATGAAAATATTCAAATTTAACGAACAGTAGAGTTTCGGGAATCCCTTGCACATAACTGGTATTTTAATTATTTTTAATTCACTGTTAACTCAATTGAGAATTTAAATTCCAAATATCTCAATCGGAAGATATAAAAATTATGAACCAAAATTAAACTGAAAATAACTCTGTGAAAAATCATTCAACACTTTTAAATCCCCCAAATTAATATTCACATTAAGAAAATCCAACGACGACAATATACCCAACCAGTAATATTGCAGCAGAGAATTGAATTAATATAAATAACTAATTGTTCCAAAAATAATCAAAACATGAATCCATTCGATAGAAAAAGCATGACTGAATCTATAAACGGACTAAACCCTTTAATTATTCGGAAAATAAAATCCAACAATTAATTATGAATGATCATCAAAGAATTTAACAAGTGAGAACCACGTACAGGAATCAAAAATAAATTAAAATAACCATCTATGGTTCAAGTTCATCCCTAACTCTACTTAGAAATTTAGTTACCCATGTACAGGACGGGCAGCATAAATTTCACGGTGAAAAACTGAGCCATGGAATTTTCTGTTCTGTTCTCCTTTGCGCAGCGGCTCTGCTCTCTCTTTTTTTCTCTGCCGCCGCAGGCTGTTCTTCCTCTCACAGCCGCCGAACACTCTTTTTATTCTATATCAGCCCTAAAAACCCAAATAGCCGCATCAAGCCTTGCGCTAGGCTTATGCGCGCATCAGTTGTGGGCCCCGCCTAATTCACCAAGCAGCCACACTCTTCATTTGGTTTACGCCGGCTTGCCAAGAAACAGCCTCCCCTGTTGGGCCCACTGCCACACACCAAGCGCACAAACAGCCAAGCCAGCTTCAGTCTATGCCATGCACCTGCCTCAGCCCATCTACGCATAGCCTCCTCGGTCAGTGCCCAAGCCTGGGCCCCGCACTCTTTTTTTCTCCCGCGCCTGGGCGCCCAAGGCCCAAGCCTTGCCAATCCTTTTATTTCCTTGTTTCTGCGCAGGGACTGGGCCCTACCTCAGCCACTTTTGACTTCAATTGATCTCATTTCTTTCCTTTTAAACTTGGTCAGCCGTCCAAGCCCCCCTTTTAATTCTTTTTATTTCTTCTTTTCCAGCCGCATATGCACACAGCCGCAATGTTCAAGCCCATTTTTCCATTGGATAACGATAGAATCTCGATTCGAGTTCTTCACGAAAGTTGTATCCCCGGATGAGTAGATAATTTTAGGCTTAAAAACCACCTGATTTGGACTTTGGAAGCTCAAGTTATGGCCTCTTCAAGTTGGCTGGACGGACATGTTCATAGCAGCTTTCCAGGCCTGTCTGTGAAATAATATTTGGATGCCCAAACGAACTCCGATTTTTGCAAACCAGACCTTTTTAAAAAGCCCAAGACGTCCTCTAAATATTTCATGAAGACCGTTTTCTCATTCTGAAAATTTAACGCCATCCAAATCTCAATTGAAACTCAATGGTCGAATCTGCCAAAAAGCCAAAAATAGTTCCAAAAATATTAAGTGAAAAACGCAATTGCAAACTATCTCTCGCCAACAAAAAATGCAGTATTTGAGATTTAAAATATTATAAAATAATGCTCAAATATATCTCACTGTAAATAGAAATTAAATTTAATAAAAGCAATTGAAGCCCAACATTTCTATTCATAATTCTAGCAATTTTAATCAAATAATGGGACATTTAGAGTGCACTTTTGCGCACTCATCACCAGGACTCTCTCTCTTTCTCTCTCTCTATCTATCTCTCTTCCTTTCTCATTTTCTTTCCCTATTCAACCGTGTATAAAGTATAGGTATATACATCATCACCTGCCCCCCTCTCTCTCTACCTTACGATCACCCTGCACAGCCTCTTTTTCTGACCTTACCCACTGTTCTATCACTCCCCTTTTTTCTCCCTTTTCAGAGCACATTAAATGCATTCCCTGTGCATTTGGTTTTCCATATATATTTACATATATTATATTGCATACACACACACACCCATGTCTGCACACACACACACATACACACTCAGCCGAAACCCACACTCCTAGCCACTTGCATGCACAGCCTGTCCCCCACCCTCTTTGGTGCATTCACCAATATATATATATATATACATATTTAAATACTTGTATACTCATAGTGTATAATACTATAGACATATGCATATATACACACATAACATACCAAAAAAATAAATAAATTAATAGATAAATAAAATTAGAAATAATAAAAAAAAAATTTCATTCCAAAATTTTGGATCTTTACAATCACTTAACCCAACTCCCAAGGAAATAACAAGTAACACATAAGCACATAAATAAACATACGAATTAGTAAATCAACATGGAAATCATTCCTAAACTTAATTCTGTTTCTTACTTAGCAAAATATCATACCTGATGGGTTTGTCTCACCCTAGGAAGTCGTTCTCGCTGCATAGCTGAACTAATCAGTGAGAATGCAGCCCCTTTACTATGTTTGTCTAGAATAGTCAGACCAGCCTTCCCTTTTCCTTTCGGTGTTCCTAAGATTCACAAATTATGTCTTAGTGGATCGTTACAAGATTTTATGTTATTCATCAAATTTTATGTCTCTTTACTATTAGTATCTCTTTTACTTGAATGGACTCTACCATTGAGTCCAGAACGCCGAACAAAGTCGATTTAGGCTTTCGCAGAATTCAGTTTGGACATCTATACTAAAAAGGGCAAAATGGTCATTTTACACTTTTACGGGTTCTTACTTCTCGAGGCCTCTTTTCATAAATCGGACTCCACCTTTGAGTCCAGAATGTTCGAAATAATAAAAATTCATTATTCTTTTATTTTAATCGGAGTTTGTTTGACTACTCTTTGACTTAGCGGCATTTTGGTCATTTTAGTATTCCTACGGGTCTTTTCTTTTTTGGGACCTCGTCTTGTAACACGGATCTCACCATTGGTCTTAGAAGGTCCAAGATAGTTAAAATGCACTAATAACTTGTCCAATTTGGACTTCGGACCTTTTTGGTATTATTTAATTTAATTTTATTATTATTATTATTATTATTATTATTATTATTATATAATATATACATATTGGTGCGCCTCTGTTAGCACGGGCGTGCCTGTCATAACTGGTCTGCGGCTTGGATTTCCTTCCATTGTTCTCAGCTTCGAATCACAAGGGGCGCAACTCCCTTTTTATTTTTCAAAGAATTTGGTTACCAAACGGTGGTTAGCGCCTAAGACTAGAACAGGTTATCCCCATTCCCCAAATTCAATCCAATTTCTAATTTCTTAATACCGTATGTAATATCCCGACCTGGGATACGTCACGTATACTGAGGTAGGTCGGTTAAAATATGTAACTTGAACGGTAAGATATGTATATCATGGTATTTCATGGAAATGAATGACTGAAAACTGTAAATGATTGAAATGTATAACAAGTGCTGGGTAACACCTGAGCACCCCGGGACATCGCATCGTAATGCGTGCATACACGTATTCCCATGCATGCATACGAGAACATAGGTGAGTAGCCCGATCAAAATGAATGTATGTATATATGATTAAAAATAGATTTATACGCCTACCCATGAATGTATATACATGTATAAAACATGTATTCTATGTGTATATATATATATATGTATAACATAATGTATTATACATATATTTATGTATAAATGTATATGTATAAGAATTTAAAAGGAAAAGAAAGTGAGCAAAAGGGGCTGCTACCAGCCGTGCAAGTGTGTGTGAGTGGGTGGATATATATATATATATATATATATGTATCAAGAGGTGTGTGTACGGTTGTAGGTGTGTGTGTAATAAGTTGAGTGTATAACACTCAATAGGGAGTGGTGGTGACAGAAAGTGGGTGTTGGAGTGTGTAAGGAGCTCTCAGGGCATGGTTAGGTCTGACTAGAGAGAGAGAGAGAGAGAGAAAAGGAAAAGCTTATTATGTGCATGTGATCTCTCACTCTCGGGAGAAAAGGAAATCAAAGGAAAGATCAAGAACTAAAAGGGAGAGGGAAGCAGAAGGAGAAAGAGAGAAGATTAGAGAGAGGAAGAAGGGCTCAACAACAAAGGAAAACTGAAAGTATAGGTAAGCCACTGTTTCTTTTTTGAAATGTTAAAGCATGATTCGATTTATTTTGAATATAGGGTCTAAACAAGCATGAAAAATGGCGTTGATAGGAACAAACCGCACCTCATTTGGTTCACAAATGAGGGAGAAAATTCGAGTTGCAGGTTCGGAGGATAATCTGGGTTTCACTGATTTTACGTTTAAAACTTTGAAATTAGTTTATGAAAATGATCCTTATAAATGCAGAAACACATTAGAAATCAGTTAGGGTCAAAACAGTGATCAAAACACCACAAAAATGAAAAATATAACTTGGCCGGAGAGTCGGCCGGAGATATTTGAACCCATATTCGTGAAGATCAAGACGGTCTTGATCAAAACGGAGGATGGAATCATGATCCCCATGTGATGGGGAGTAAAACGGCATTCAAAACGGGAGGAGAAAACCATCAAAAATTGGTGACAGTCACCGAAGAAGACGACTGTTCACCACCAGAACCCTACCGGAGCAGTGGGGAAGACAATCGGAATGTCATGGGGGCTATCGGGTTAAGACGAACCAGGTTTGGGTTCAGGTCGGGTCGGTACCCGACCGGATATGAAATGGGGCATGAAACTGTGTCGTTTATATTTAGTTTTTAAAATGGATTTTTGGGTTGTTTGGCTATGGAGATAGGAAATGGAAATTGGGTTTGGGCTTATTCCAACCATGGATAGCATAGGAGAACTGATTATCTTGTTCCGGTTCTCAAAATTTGGCTGAACCGTTTGGTTCAGTTAGAGGGCAGACCGGTTTAGGGTTTCTGGTTCTGAACCAACTGGTTCAGACCGCAGCTTTTAGAATTTATGAACTGGCCCCAAATGTTTTAGGAAATGTCACTGTGGCCCAAACAGGAAAATTAATTAAATATTAATTTTTACAAAAATACCCCTATTTCAAATATGGGTCAAACGAAGTCCAAACGATGCAAATGAATAGTCAAAATTTATTATCTCGAACGTTTTGAGTCCAATGGTGGGGTCTGTTTTACGAGACGGGACACCGAAGGATAAATACCATAAAAGTGCAAAATGACTATTTTGCCCTTTTTAGTACAAAAGTCTAAATAGAATTCCGCGAAAGCCTAAACTGACTTTCTTCGGCATTCCGGACTCAATGGTAAAGTCTAAATTAGTATTTGAAATAATTATGATAGAAAGGCATAAAATTTGATGAATAGAATTTATTCTAAAACGTATTCACTGATATATAGGGAACTTGAAAGGCAAGGGTACACTCACGGATTCCTGATCTAGAATCACGATAGAGGTAAGTGGATCACTCTCTCTTACATGTGGTGTTTCCACAAGCCAAGTTCATTCTTTTACTGCCAAACTCGTACTCTTGAATGTATTGATATCCTTGTGTTCCACAATTCGATATTTTTCTATCTTGTGGACATTTGATTGACTGATGTATCATTGTTATCATGTTTCACTGTGCCTTGAAAGTACCACATGTTATTGCTATCCATAATGTGATATTGTTCTATCTTGTGGACATTGATTGATTGTTGTATCATTGTTATCATGTTGAACCATGCCTTGAAAGGCGTACTGTTATGCTTTCATTGAATCTATGATATTCCATTTTATACTTCTATGGAATCACGAATGATCATGATATGTTATGAATACCGGATTTGTGCTCAGTCACAACATCCATCCGATGCTTCTGTATTGACTAGAGACCTAAGGGTCAAGTCCATGAATGGACAGGTGGCAGGAATGAATTCCTCGAAGGCTTTCCACCGGCAATTGACTGGCACGATCACTGGCATTTCATTGCATTTCCACTGGCATTTCATTTGCAATTTCACTGGCATGTTACAGAATAAAAGCATCTCTTATGACTGACAGAACTTGATTGTTGAATGGCACTATCCCTTGTGATTCTTCAAGTCTCGAGGGACTTGCATTGATTGATTTGATTGTGATCGATTCATTGTGGCAGTACTTCATTGTTGTTATATTATCATTGGATTTCTTCATATCGCTATTACACCGATACTTCTGATTGTGTATTGTGATTACTGTTCATTGGCCGTCATGGCAATTGTTTCCATTGGCCCTCGTGGCAATTGTTTTCATTGGCTATCACAGCATCTTATTCTTATGATTGGCTATCATAATCTTATTCATGGATTTATTGATCATCGATACCAGTGTCGGAGATCTGCATTTACTTACTGAGCTTTGTAGCTCATTCCACCCCACTTACCCCCATTTCTGGTAATGACGCTGCGAGACCCCAGTAGGAGTCTGAGAGTGTAGGGGGATATTTTGAAGTACTGTACCAGTCTATGTTAGTTCTCCCATGTATTCACCACCCCCGGGTGCTGGTTACGTTTAGTTCTCATTTTGTCTCATGTAGAACTATGTCATGTATTTATTAGACTTCCGCTATTATTAAAAGACTTCTGCTGGATGGATTACTGTAATTGATAAAGACTTCCGCTGTTCATTGTTTAAAATTTTTAGTACATTGCATATTAGTACTATGATACAGGAATGGAAAAAGTAGGGACGACCTTCGGGTAGGCCCCGCGACACGAGATCCTCATAGGGTGGGTTTCGGGTCGTGACACCGTAGCCAAACGCCCCTATTCCTCTTTTAAATTAAAACTGTCCCAACCCAAAATGGCACCATCCCACTAATGGCTCTTACGTGCGTTGGGTCGAGTCCCGATCTTAACCCAATCTGACTTGGAATCCGGCCCAACCTGTTCACCTTCTTCCTCTCTTCCTCAGCTACGTTGCCTAGTTGCAGGTTTTTACTTCTTTCAATTTCTTGGATTTTTAGTGGTCCTTTTTAATTGCTTTTTGTTCCTACGATCTTCTGGGACTTAAGGTAAGTTTCCAAGGTTGGTTTCTTGGATCGAAATGGATCAAAACACAGGATTTCTACATTATCATCATGGTCTGTAATAGGCTCGGTCTGAGCTTGTTTTTGAATTGTTCTAAGTGATTTTTGCTTTATTTTGTTCCTTGTTTAAGGGGCTTCAAATCCCCATTCTTAAAATCATGTTTTGGTGTAAGTTTTGGGGGTTGATCTTCAAGACCCGAACCTGTAACTCAGGTTTTGGAGGTATTTTTCTAGGCTTCTGGGTCGCGGCATGGGGTTTTTAGAATCCTACCAGGGTCTATTTTGTGCCCCTAATGAAAAAACTAAGTGTGGTTTTGGTCGAATCAGGTCTGCTCCATTGAAGGTCCTTCAATGGTGGCCTGTGCACGGTTATGTACTACTTGGGTTGTTTTGAGTTCCTATTTCTTCCCCTCGATCGAAATAACAAATCCTAATGCCATGCATGCATTTAAAAGGCTTAAACAGTTCACATACATGTATAAATTTTTAGAGAGAGAAACAAGATGGGTTTTGTGATTTTAGCTCACTGGCCTGAGAAATTCAGCTCTCTTTCCTTCCTTATTTCTCCCTCCTTTCTTCTTGTCACACCCCGAATTTTCACGAACTCGTGGAGTGAGTAACGAATCAAAAAGGAAATAAATAATAACAGATAAATGCATGCATTTCATACACTAATTCAATTCACTATTGCGTTACATTCCATAAGTCCTGTCTGCCGTTTCATAACATACAAATAAACATAAAGCGATCTAGGGCTTATGCCCTTGTACAATCATCAAAATATGCCCCATGGGCCAAACCCTCCATAACTCGTGTCTCCTTAGTGCTCTAAGACTTCCTCAAGTCTCAAGTCTCTGGAGCATCATCTGTAATATAGTGTCCCACGAATGGGTCAGCTCAACTGCTGGTACAATGTAATGCTAATGCAAGAAACAAGATTAAGGCAGTGGCATGTGCAAAGTGTACATTTATCTCTATATGCTTTCTAATTCCTTGAATATAATGATATGCAAGTATGCATGACACACCCATGCACTCAATGCCACACTCATGTCTCCTTTACGGGCCTCACCCCGACGGACGGAGTACCTATTCCCTTTACGGGCCTTCCCCCGATGGACTGGGTACCAATTCCCTTTATGGGCCTCCCCCTGATGGACTGGGAACCAATGCAATGGCCAATTTTTGGGTTTTTCACCACAGGATCTGCACCCTCATAATGCATAGCACCACGTTCTCAACTCACACTATGTTTCAAAGGAATTCACCCTATGCCAATATGCCTTGAATTCACCACACAACAACATAATCTCAATGAAGCATGCTTTAAATAATATACCACATTCGAAATGACAATGATATTTAAATCACCAACTCATTACACATGAATACATATCTCATGCCATCCATCCAATCACATAGTCACCATTTGCATGCATCACTTCACCAAAATCTCAAAAAATGTAAAAAGCACAAAACACATAAACAACCAATCCCAAGTCATCAAATAATCATAATCTGAATAATTCTCAAACAATAGTTAAGCATATACATCATTCAATTCACCTAATAAAATATCCCTAAACTTAACCCCATTTCTTATATTAGCAAAACACCATACCTGACGGGTTGGTCTCAACCCTAGGAAATCATGCCCGATGTGTAGCTGGACTAAATGGTGGGAATGTAGAAGGTCAGACCGCCCTCTCCTGTCTTGTCAGTGTCCCTAAAATCATAAGATACAACTCAGTCTATTGCTACTTAAGTTATGATATTCATCAAATTTTATGTTTTTATTTCATGGGTTTCTATTCTACTAAAATAGACTCTACCATTGAGTCCGGAATGTTGAATAAAGTCGGTTTAGGTTTTCGCGAATTTTAATTCGGGTATCTGTACTAAAAAGGGCAAAATGATCATTTTGTACTTTCACGGGCTCCTAGTTCTCGAGGCCTCTTCTCGTAAATCGGACTCCACCGTTGAGTTTGGAATGCATGAAATAATAAAATTCCACTCTTCTTTTATTTTAATTGGAGTCCGTTTGAAAACCCATGTTTTGTTAGTTCAGATCTATTTTGGAGATAGGCAGCTGAGCATAGTTCAAACGTTGGGTCGTTAGTTTGTGTGCAGTGTTTGGAGGAGTTAGACCTCTAGTATGTTGTCGAACCCGAAGCAGTTATTAAATGACGAGTTCAGTACCGGTGGAATATTAACAGCAACCAGACAAGATTAGATTTGTTTATTGTTTAGCTAATTTAAATTTAATATAGAATTTTGCAAATTTATAATTATGTCCAAAAATTATGATTAATTGTGAATTGACTTAAGCAATAAAATAATATTTAATTTAAATAAATTTAAAAGGCCCAAACCAATTAAGACCCAACTAATTTGAGTCATTCTTAACTAACCCATCAATTTGAAAAGTACGTGCTGTCACACTAAAATCTGAATAAAAATCTATTTTACACCAATAGTCACTATTAGTGATGTTGCTTTCTAAAATATTTACAGTCTCTCATTTGACAATGTGTGGACAGATTGATTTCTCTAAAAGAAATCCATTACTGTCAGAAGCGTCTCTACCCACATATTTTGCTAAATCCCCTGGATCCACACCGTTACCCATTTCAGCCCATTCAGCAGCAATACGCCCAACATCATCTAATCCAATCTAATCCAACCGATTCTGCTGCCCCTGAACCGCGAATCAACTCCTCAATCATCCGGTTTGCCCAACAGTAAGGATCAAGCTCCTTTTCTTGCATATAATGCCTGGACAGTGAGTAATCCATCAACGACTGAGCCTGTTCTCCCCCTGAAGACTCTATCTCCACCAAATCCTTGGACCCTTGTCGCAGCTGCTGCTTGCGCGCAACTCCTTCTCCCATAAGCTGCTCTGATTCAAACTACAAACCAACAAGCTTTTAGATCTTCTCCATTACCACCAAAAATCTGAGCAGTGATTTAAATCTTCGTGAGTCGAATATCAATCCACAGATCATTTGAACCAAACCCAACAGTGTGAGTAGGAGTAAGAAATTCTCGATGAAGATGCCGATCAGAGTCTGCTACCAGGGCTTCTCTGGTTTAGAGATAACCATTCAAGTGGTACGGCTAGGCAGTAAGGTTGTGGAATCGGGCAAGGCTTTCTTGATCTGAACCAAATCTCTAGATCTCTCGCTTTCTAGATCTCTCAAGAACCGCTTCTTACTCTTCCAGCAGTTTCGGTGTAGAAGCTTTGTGCTCCTTCTTCGAGGTTGCGATTGAAAAACACCACCAAAACCTCGCCCAACTGTGACAATATATATATATATATAATTCATACACTGTTCGGGTCCATACATGCGGCACCGCCGTTCCTCTCTCCAAATTTCTCTTACTGCATACCCAACAACCACACACATATATATATATATGATGCTGCACATTTCGGCCCGCACACCGTGGCCCCTTGACTTGCACCATATTGTCCGCTTTGGGCACTCTCCCCGTAGGGCACTCTCCCGCACGGTTTTGTTCCTCCTGGGCTTTAGCCCAGGAAAAGGCCTGATGCAAGGGGGAGGGAGGCCTGTGCTTATAAGCGACAAGCGGTCCCGGCTCCTTTCCGATGTGGGATGAAAGTACCCACAACAGCTGCTCCCCCCAGTCGTGGACCGGTTGGAGCATGAGAAGCTGGACGTGGCCCAACGTTCCCACAGACGGCGCCAAGCTGATGCAGCTTATTTTGGCTCATCATGGAACTGTCCGTCACTGTGCGCCTGAAAAGAAATGATACGTAAAAAGCCACCGGGAGAGGTTCCGGTGGTAACCTTCTCCGATGGTTAAATTAGTTTCCTTTTATATGATCAAAGGTTTAGCTCTCTAATCATCAAATATTTCAGATGTCCATTTTCCTTTTGCTCGTTCCAGCCTCTTTTTGATACCACTTAATATAGTCCGGTTAGTCACCTCGGCCTGTCCGTTTGCCTGTGGATGTCCTGGCGAGGAAAAATGATGGCTGATATGGAGATCGTCACAGAATTTTCTAAATACTTTTCCTGTAAACTGGGTGCCATTGTCTGATATGATAGTTCGTGGCACTCCAAACCTGCAAACGATATTTCTCCATGTGAAATTTTTTACATCCACCTCGGTAATGTGAGTCAGTGGTTCTGCTTCCGCCCATTTGGAGAAGTAATCAATAGCGATCAACAAATACTTCCTATTTTGAGGAGCTTTGGGCAAAGGTCCAATAATATCCATCCCCCATTGGGCAAAAGGCCAGGGACTGACAATGGGTACAAGCTCTTGTTGTGGTAGATGTTGATAGGAAGCAAAACGCTGACATTTGTCACATCTCTTTACATACTCTCTGGCTTGAATCAGCATACCGGGCCAGTAATAACCATGGGTCAACGCTCTATGGGAGATGGTCCTGCCACCATTATGATTGCCGCATATCCCTTCATGAATCTCGGCTAGTACATACTCCGATTCTTCTGGAGATAGGCACCTCAGTAAAGGTTGGGTGTAGGACCTACGGTAGAGTTGCTCATTTAAAATCAGATACCGAGCTGCTCTGATCCGTAGTTTACGTGCTTGATTCCTATCTTCCGGGAGTTTTCCTTCTTTCAGGTAACTGAAGATAGGTGCTCTCCAGTCATGACATTGTTCCAAGATGTGAATTTTTTGAACTTTGTCAATACTGGGGTGATTTCGGGAGGATACAGTCAATTCTGAATCCCCTTTGGTACCGAGGTGAGAAGCCATATTTGCTAATGCGTCCGCCCTTGCGTTCTGTCTTCTCTCTATTTTATGAATACGAAAAGTGGCAAATGATTTTTGTAGAAAACTTACCATTTCAGCATATTTGATCATTCTGTCATCTTTCACAGCAAATTCACCCAGAACTTGGCCCACCACTAATTGGGAATCAGAGAAGGCTTCGAGGTTGTGAGCCTCATGTTCTAGGGCTAGTTGCATGCCAAGGATTAATGCCTCATATTCAGCCTCATTGTTTGAAGCCCTAAACCCCAAAGTAACTGCTTTCTCTGTAGAAATACCATCGGGAGATCGGAGGATAAGACCAACTCCGGACCCTTTATCAGTGGAAGAGCCATCCACATATAAATGCCACGTGGCCATGGTTGGGTTAGCGTCTAACTTCTGTTTTAGTGCCGGGGTGAATTCGGCAATAAAATCTGCCAAAGCCTGTGCTTTAATGGCAGTCTGAGGTGTGTAGGTGATATCGAATTCTCCCAGCTCTATTGACCATTTCACGAGACGACCTGAAATTTCAGGTTTATGTAGTACGGCTTTTAAGGGGTATGAAGTTGGGACTATGATTGAATGAGACTGAAAATAAGGCCTGAGTTTTCTGGCCGATATGACGAGTGCGAAGGCTAGTTTTTCTATCTCGGGATACCTTTTTTCTGATCCAAGAAGTGCTTTACTCACGTAGAATATGGGTTTTTGAATCCCTTTGTCTTCTCGGAGTAACGCAGAGCTTACGGCATTTTCAGATACCGCGAGGTATAAAAGCAGCTTTTCTCCTTTTATTGGTGTAGATAACAGTTCTGGAGATGCCATATATTTTTTAAGCTCCACAAAAGCTTTGTCGCACTCAGAGGTCCATTCCAAGATCTTATTTCCCCGCAGAGCTTTGAAGAACGGAAGACAGCGGTTCGTAGACCTTGATATGAAACGATTCAGGGCTGCAATCCGGCCATTCAAAGTCTGTATCTCTTTTCTAGACCTCGGAGGCTCGAGTTCGACCAAAGCTTTAATTTGGGATGGATCGGCTTCAATGCCTCGTTGTGAGACAAGAAAACCCAGAAACTTCCCACGGATCACCCCAAAGATACATTTAGATGGATTCAACTTCATCTTATGTTTGTTCAGGATGTCGAAGGTCTTTTTTAAATGTTCAACGTGGTCCTTCTTCTGCTGACTCTTGACCAGCATGTCGTCAATATATACCTCCATCGTATCACCGATCAGAGATGCAAACATTTTGTTGACCAAACGTTGATAGGTGGCTCCGGCGTTTTTAAGGCCGAAAGGCATTACTTTATAGCAATACAAGCCTCGTTCAGAGATGAAAGAAGTTTTTTCTTGATCAGGAGGATACATCTGAATCTGGTTGTAGCCTGAGTATGCATCCATGAAGCTCATCAACTCGTAACCAGCAGTTGCGTCAACGAGTTGATCAATTCTTGGGATGGGGAAACTATCCTTGGGGCAAGCTTTGTTAAGGTCGGTATAATCAACACATACTCGCCATTTCCCATTTTTCTTTTTAACCAGGACTGTGTTAGCAAGCCATTCTGGGTAAAATACCTCCCTGATTAGCTGTGCATCTAGTAACCGCTGGACTTCATCATTAATGATCTTATGTCTCTCGGGAGCAAATGTTCGTCTCTTTTGCCGTACAGGGTGGTACTCGGGATTTGTTGTTAGTTTATGGCAAATACATGAGGGGTCGATACCTTCCATGTCCTTAGTTTCCCATGCAAAGGTTGATAATTGAGTTTTCAGAAACCAATTATCACTTCTTGTTCTGGTGGAGATAAGTCGGCGCCCACCTGTAAATAACGTCCTTCTTCCTCATGTCCTACCGAGATCTTCAGTGGATCTTGGACCGGAGCAGCCATGTTATCTATGCCACGCGGGCTCAAAGGCGCATCAATCTCGGTGGGACAATACGTATCTTCACCTCGGTCAGACAGGTCGAGAATCATTTGCCTCCGAGATGTCTGTAATTGCTATTGCTGTTTGTTACCTTTGAGTGCAACAACATGGCATTCCCGAGATGATGATTGGGAACCTCGAATAGTGCAGATTTGATCGTTCTGTACATATTTGAGACACTGGTGAAGGGTAGACGTGACAGCTCCTATTTGATGTAACCATGGTCTTCCCATGATCACGTTGTAGGGAGATCGGCAATCCACAATCACATACTCAGATAAGACTGTTTTTTGTTCGTCGCCGACCCCAGTAGTTGTTGGGAAGTCAATACCGCCCATAGGAGAACTTAGATGTCCATCGAAACCAGCCATTACTGCCGAGGTGTCTTTGAGGTCAGACACGTTCAACTTCATCTTTTGGAAAGGCTCAAAAAATAAAATATTAGTGGAACTGCCGGTGTCCACCAATACTCTAGAGATGTCGAAGTTGGTGACACGAAGAGTAATGACTAGCGCATCGGTGTGTGGGTGATGTACGCCAACTAGATCCAGTTCGGAGAATTGGATTTGTGGTGAGGGTTTCAGCTTTTTCTCCAGAGTCATGATTTGAACCGGAATTGGTGCCATTTTTGCTTCTCGCGCATAACGCTTCCTCGCCCGATTTGAAGTGCCAGAGAGAGAATTAGTGGCATGGAGGACGAGGATAACATGAGCATTGGCTTGTGATGGCTGATTCGTCCCAAGAGTGGACCCCTGATCTTGTCTTGGTGGCTGAGACTTAGGCTCCTGCCGAGGTTGTTGGGGTTTCTGAGTCTGATTATTTGGTCCAGATTCCCGTTGAACGAATTCTTTCAATCGTCCCCTTCGAATTAGCTGCTCGATCTCCTGTTGAAGATGTCGGCATGTTTCCGTAGTATGTCCGTGATCTCGGTGAAATTCACAATACTTACTACGATCACGGTGGTCCGGATCAGCATATAATGGATCTGGACGCTTAAAATTTTCATGTGTCTTGACCTGACTATAGATTTCGGATATGGAAGCAGTCAAGGGAGGCAATGGCACACTCAGAGGTGCATACGATCTGAAACGTCCCGATGTTGTCTGATTTTGACCTCGGGATGTTTTCGTCTCAGGACTTCTCTGCCGTTTGCTTGTATTGCCAGTATTCTGCGTTTGTGACTTCCCCTCATTTTGTACTTGTTCTTTGGCAAGACGAAGGGATGTTCTGGTGTCTTCCAAGTTGATGTGTTTTCTTGCCCTCTCCATTAATGACGCCATATCGACTGGAGGATTTTTTGTCAGGGAATCATGAAAACGTCCTGGCCAGAGTCCAGCATGTAAGGCGGCCACCAAGAAGGCTGCACCACAATCAGTGATCTCAGTCAGCTCGGCATTAAAGCGAGCGATATAATCCCTGAGGGATTCTCCCTTTCGTTGTTTTATAGACAAGAGAAATTCCGGTCCCTTTCTGAGCCGTCTGCTGGTTAGAAAGCAATCAAGGAAGCGCCTGCTGAGCTCGTAAAAGCTGGGGACTGAATTTGGGGGGAGATTATGGAACCATCGAAGGGCTGCCCCTTTGAGACTCGTCACAAAGGTGCGACATAGAAATGCGTCAGTGGCGCCATGAAGGGCCATGGTATGCTGGTAATTTGAAAGATGATCGCCAGAATCATCCAATCCTTCATACGGGGTGAATTTTGGGACAATGAACTTACGAGGACGCTCCTCGGCCAATATAGCTGGGGTAAACGGAGTCGTAAATCTTCCGAGAAGCTTTGCTATTTCATCCTGTTGAGGAGGTGGAAGTCCTTCTCGAGCAGGAACTGCTTGTCCAATGGAGTCTGCCACTTCTTCTGATCGTAGCGGTACTCTGGATGGGGCAGAGTGCTGAAATCCTGGTATACCACCCTCAAGCCCAGTAGGTTGAGGATTGTTCTGGCTGGGGATTGCATGCTCGGGCTGTCTTTGATTGGACGCAGGTGCCGGTTGATATAGTGGTCCGGATTGTACCAAGTTAGCACCAGAATTCGCAGGGCTAACAACATGGCCCCTGCTGTAATTAACGTTGTTAGGTTGCATGTTGGGTACACCCCCTGGAACGTCATATCGAACTGGAGTTACACCCTGGGGAGAAAAGGGACGAGCGCTAGGGCCACCCTCCTCATATTGCCTCCGTTGCGGAGGATACATTAATGGATACCCGCTTTCAGGCACTCCAGAGTGAGGGAGAACCGATGGGTTTTGTGTCAAAGAAGCCAAGACTTGAGATATGGCAAAGAGCTGAGCCTGCGTTTGATCGGCTTGTTTCTGCATCTGAGCTCGAATTTGATCCAGCTGTTGCTGCACAGGATCAGAAGTTGCAACTTCTTCATCCTGAGCAAGCGGTTGAATGGATAGTGGTACAGAGCGACGATTGGAAGCCATGACCACCAAACACTTTGAATGAAGAAAAGAAGATAGAGAAGAACGCTAAACGTTCCCATAGACGGCGCCAAGCTGATGCTGCACATTTCGGCCCGCACACCGTGGCCCCTTGACTTGCACCATATTGTCCACTTTGGGCACTCTCCCCGTAGGGCACTCTCCCGCACGGTTTTGTTCCTCCTGGGCTTTAGCCCAGGAAAAGGCCTGATGCAAGGGGGAGGGAGGCCTGTGCTTATAAGCGACAAGCGGTCCCGGCTCCTTTCCGATGTGGGATGAAAGTACCCACAACAATATATATATATATATATATCTCTAAATATCCCTGCTGCACCCTACCTATACTGCTACGCCTGCACTGCCCCCTCGGCCTTGTTCTCTCTTTTCTCTCAAATCTCATCCTGTTGTAGCCTACTTTCTTTCTCTTTCTTGCTTTAATTTTTCACAACTTGTTTTGACTTTTTTCTTTTTTATCCTGTTTCCTTTCTCTTGTTTCTTTGCTTTTCATTAGCTTAGAATATTATAAATATATTATATATATATATATATATATCACACAATTACACACGCACCAATACACCACCTCCCTGCCGACACTTTCTTTCTCTGGTCTATTCTTTATTATTTTTTTTTTCTAGCTTACTCAAGAAGCTTTTTCAATTTCTCATATATATATATATATTTATTTTATTTTATTTTATTTATTTTATTTTATTTTATTTATTTATTTTTCTTTCTTTATTTATTTTTTTATTTTTTTATTTTTTCTCTTTCACTTTATATATATATATATATATATATTTATATAAACATTTGTATCCATGTGAATCATATATTATACACACACACTTGGTTACATATAACAATACTCTTATACCTATTTATGTACACACATGTATATTCAATACTACTAACACGCATTCACATAATATGATTAAATTAAACTAAAAGTAAATAAGATTTAAAGGAATTCAAATATTATCTTATCATAAAAAAAAAATTTATTCCAAAATTTCGAATCTTTATACTTCTTCTAAGTGATTCTCTATTTCTTTCTCTCTCCCTCTTTGTATAACTGATTGGTTGTGTGGGTGTGTATATATAACTATGTATACATTCATATATACAAGACCTGTAATATCCTGACCTAAAATATCAGGTCAAATGACACGTATTACGAGGTTATGAAAAATAGTGTATAAATTTACAACCATAAGAAAATATTAATTAATTTAATATAATTAATTAATTAAATATAAGCAATTAATTATTAGATATAATGAATAGAGTATATGAAATACATTCAATACACGCACTAAAAGGGTGTCTTGTGTGTATATAGCCAAGTGTGTATATATACATGTATGAATACAAGATTAATTATATATATATATATAAATATATATATATATATATACATATGATGTAAAATGTAAATATCAATATGTGTGTGCAAACTGTGTGTGTGAGTGTCGGTTGGGGTGTGTGTGTGTCTTAATGTGTTAGTGTGTGAATATATATAATATACATATAACATGTAAATATCCCACCAACCATTAATGTAAAGTAGAAATGGGGAAGAGCAAAATTTATGAGATGGGAAAGAAATTGATGAGAAGTGAAAGGCTGGAGGCTATGAGGTCATGAAGGGAGAGAGAGAGAGAGAGGAGAGAGAAGGGTCGGTGGATTGGTTTTAAAAAGCCAAAGCATGCATTTCATGCTTACACCCTAAAGAAGCAAACTGAATAAGGAAGAAACTGAGAGGTTAAGAAGAGATTCAGAGCAAGAAGAAGAAGGAAACAATGATAAAATGTGAGAAAAATACATCAAGCCTTATTTTTCTCTCTCTAGGATATCTTGCATATGTGTAAGAAAATTTGACTGTTTTATGTGTATATGATGTTTAGACTATATTTAGACCTGTTCAAGCATCAAATTAGAGCTTAAAGACGTTTGAAAACACCAAACCCATGAACAAATCGCCATTAAAGACCTTGCTCAAGCAGGTCTGAACTGACTTCTACCAAACCAATTATGGCTTACCGAGACTTCAAACAGAGACCAAGAGAGTTCTAAAAACCCTACTATGCGATCACAGAACCCAAGAAATGACCTCCAAAAATCAACTTACAGGTTCGGGTTCCCAATGCAAATCTCAAAAACATGACATTAAACCTACCCTTGTTAATGAAACATGAAACCCCATGAAGAGGGTATCACAACAAGCCTAACCTCATGAGAAATGATTAAGAAATAAGCATGAACCAGTTAGTTACAGGTCTGGGCTATTCCCTCCGAACTGTGATCTTTGAGGTTAATTTGAAGCTCAAAATCAATGTAAAAACATGCCTTAAAGCTCTAGGGAACGTTTGGAACAAAAAACAGAAGAAATAGACTCGAAGAACATCACGACATCCGACTGTAAAAAAAAATAGGGTTTCACAAGAACAGAGTCAGCCCCGTTGGGGAAGATGACACTGTTCGGGTCGGACTATGGGTCAGTTATGGGTCTGGGTTAAATCTGGATCCAACGGATCATAGGTTATTTAAACGGCAACGTTTTGTTTTTAATATTTAAAATATTAGGGCTGATGTCATCATGACGTCAGCATCACGTAGCAAACTGACTAAACCAGTTGGTTTACAAAGGGACCGTGTAATATCCCGACCCGGGATACGTCACGTATACCGAGGTAGGTCGGTTAAAATATGTAACTTGAACGGTAAGATATGTATATCATGGTATTTCATGGAAATGAATGACTGGAAACTGTAAATGATTGAAATGTATAAACCGTGTCGGGCAACACCCGAGCACCCCGGGACATCGCATCGTAAAGCGTGCACGCACGTATTTCCATGCATGCCCATGTTTCACAGACACGTAGTATACCAAAAATCAGTGTATGCATACGTGCCCAGAATTTAGTATATACGTATATGTATGGGCATATAGGTATGTATAAAATATGTATAATCATGAGTTATACATGTATATATATATATATATTATATAATGTATTATACCATATATATATGTGTATATTAAATGAAAACAAAAAGGGGAAGGAAAAGAAAATGGGCAAGTGGGCTGCCAAGGACAGCCGTGAGTGTGTGAGTGGGTGAGGATATATATATATATATATATATATATATGAATCAAAAGGTGTGTGTGTGTACGGTTGTATGTGTGTGTGTAATAAGTTGAGTGTATAACACTCAATGGAGAGTGGTAGTGGCAGAAAGTGGGTGTTGGAGTGTGTAAAGAGATCTCAGGGCATGGTTAGGTCTGACTAGAGAGAGAGAGAGAGAAAAGGAAAAACTTGTTATATGCATGTGATCTCTCACTCTCGAGAGAAAAGGAAATCAAAGGAAAGATCAAGAACTAAAAGGGAGAGGGAAGCAGAATGAGAAAGAGAGAAGGTTAGAGAGAGGAACGGGTCGCGAGGAAGAGGGGCTCAACACCAAGGGAATCCGAATTTGGAGGTAAGCCACTGTTTCTGTTTCAAAATTTTATAGCATGATTCGATTCATTCCTATCATAGGGTCTAAACAAGCATGAAAAATGGCGTTGACAGGAACAAACCGTACCTCATTTGGTTCACAAATGAGGGAGAAAATCCGAGTTGCAGGGTCGGAGGATAATCTGGGTTTCACTGATTTTACGTTTAAAACTTTGCATTTAGTTTATAAAAATGTTGGTATGAAGTGCAGAAACACTTTAGAATCAAAATGGGTTTAAAACCGAGAAGAAACAGTCACCAAAATGAAAAATATAACTTGGCCGGAGTGTCGGCCGGAGATATTTGAACCCATATTCGTGAAGATCAAGACGGTCTTGATTAAAATGAAGGATGGATTCATGATTCCCCATGTGATGGGGAGTAAAACGGCATTCAAAACGGGAGGAAAAACCATCGAAAATCGGTGACAGTCACCGGAGAAGACGACTGTTCACCACCGGAACCCTACCGGAGTACTGGGGAAGACGACCGGAATGTTGTGAGGCTATCGGGTTAAAATTAAACCAGATCCGGGTTCGAATCGGATCGGGACCCGACCGGAAATAAGTGGGTAAGTAATACTGTGTCGTTTTTGTGTTGAATTTAAATGGATTGGGCTTGTTTGGTAACAGGGATACAAAATTGAAATTGGGTTTTGAGTTTAACCAAACCTGGGATAGGGTAGGAACCAGGATATTGGAATCCGGTTCTTTGAAATGGACTGAACCGTTTGGTTCAGTGAAGGGGCAGACCGGTTTAGGGTTTTTGGTTCTGAACCAACTGGTTCAGACCGCAGCTTTTGGGAATTATGAACCGGCCCCAAATGTTTTAAGAAATCTCACTAAGGCCCAAACAAGAAAAATTAATAAAATATTAATTTTACAAAAATACCCCTATTTCAAATATGGGTCAAACGAAGTCCAAACGATGCAAATGAATAGTCAAAATTTATTATCTCGGACGTTCTGAGTCCAATGGTGGTGTCCGTTTTACGAGACGGGACCTCGAAGGATAAAATAACGTAAAGTGCAAAATGACCATTTTGCCCTTTTTAGTACAAATGTCCAAATGGAATTCCGCGAAAGCCTAAACCGACTTTCTTCGGCATTCCGGACTCAATGGTAAAGTCTAAATTTGTATTTGAGATACTTATGATAGAAAGGCATAAAATTTGATGAATAGCATTTATTCTGAAACGTATTCACTGATATATAGAGAACTCGAAAGGCAAGGGTACACTCACGGATTTCTGATCACGATAGAGGTAAGTGGATCACTCTCTCTTACATGTGGTGTTTCCACAAGCCAATTTTATTCTTTTACTGCCAAACTCGTACTCTTGAATGTATTGATATACTTGTGTTCCACAATTCGATATTTTTCTATCTTGTGGACATTTGATTGACTGATGTATCATTGTTATCATGTTTCACTGTGCCTTGAAAGTACCACATGTTATTGTTATCCACAATGTGATATTGTTCTATCTTGTGGACATTGATTGACTGCTATATCATTGTTATCATGTTGAACCATGCCTTGAAAGGCCTACTGTTGTATCCTCATTGAATGAATGATATTCCATTTTTATATTCTATGGAACTACTTATGATCATGGTATGTTTATGAACACGGGAGTTGTGCTCAGTCACAACACCCATCTGATGCTATCTGATTGAATGGGACCTATGGGTCAAGTCCGTGAACGAACAAATGGCAATTCACTGGAATTCACTAGGGGGTATGCCGGGCCCCAAAAGACCGAGGGTCTGCCGAACCCTGACACAAAATAACAGCATCTCTTATGACTGACAGAACATGATTGTTGAATGGCTCTATCCCTTATGATTCTTCAAGTCTCGAAGGACTTGCATTGATTGATTTGATTGTGATCGGTTCATTGTAGCAGTACTTCATTGTTGTTATATTATCATTGAAATTCTTCATATTGCTATTACACCCAATACTTCTGATTGTGTGTTGTGATTATTGTTCATTGGCCCTCGTGGCAATTATTTTCATTGGCCCTCGTGGCAATTGTTTCCATTGGCCATTGTGGCAATTGTTTTCATTGGCTATCACAGCATCTTATTCTTATGATTGGCTATCATAATCTTATTCATGGATTCATTGATCATCGATACCAGTGTTAGAGATCTGCATTTACTTACTGAGCTTTGTAGCTCATTCCACCCCACTTACCCCCTATTTCAGGTGACGACGCTGCGAGACCCCAATAGGAGTCTGAGAGCGTAGGGGGACATTTTGAAGTACTGTACCAGTCTATGTTAGTTCTCCCATGTATTCACCACCCCTGGGTGCTGGTTACGTTTAGTTCTCATTTTGTCTTATGTAGAACTATGTCATGTATTTAAAAGACTTCCGCTGGATTACTGTAATTGATAAAGACTTCCGCTATTCATTGTTTAATATTTTTAGTACATTGCATATTAATACTATGATACAAAAATGGAAAAAGTAGGGACGACCTTCGGGTCGGCCCCGCGACACGAGAACCGCATAGGGTGGGTTTCGGGTCGTGACAGACCGGACCGGTTTACTTAAAATTTACTTGAGCCCACTAGTTCTTTGAATTATTTAAAATAAAATAAACCAAGACTTTCTTTATTTACGAATTGACCCCAGAACTTCTGAAAAATCCCACTGTGGCCCAACTGATGGGAATTTTATGCAATAAGACCCCTGGAAAAATAATTAAATAATTAAAGAATTAATTTAATTATTTAATAAATAAAGTAAAATTACTATTTTACCCTTGAGTCATAAATAGAGCAAATGAAGTCCAAATTAAACATATGAATAGTGTATTCCAACTATTTTGGATATTCTGAGACTAATGGCGGGGTCCGTTTTGTGAGACGGGCCCCAAAAAAAAAGACACGTAAAGGGATAAAATGACCAAAATATCCCTTGTCCAAAATTAACAAGTTATTAGGGTATTCTTACTATCTCGGACATTCTGGACTCAATGGTGAGGTCCAAATTACGAAACAAAGTATGAAAAAATATGACACGTAAATAGGTGAAATGACCATTTTGCCTTTTTACATACAAAAGTCCAAATTAAATTTTAGGAAAGCCTAAACTGACTTTCTTCGACACTCCAGACTCAATGGTAGAGTCCAGTTGACCAAAAGAAATGTCAAAAATAAAAAAAGACATAAAATTTAATGAATAGCGTCTGTCAGATGACTATAAACTAAAGTATGGCCGAAATATTAAACTAAGGCAAGTACGAGGAAATGAATTACGAAAAGACGCAACACGTAAACATGTGAAGTAAGTAAATTAAATTTAAAGTTAATGGAGTTACTAGAAGAGTATAAATTGAAATAAATTAAATTTCTAACACATTAAATTGTGACATAGGTTAAGAGTACGAGTTAAATTAAGTACATATGAAATTATGAAATCGTTTTAAGATCTAATACGAACTAAGCCTAAGTTAAGCAGCATCAATAGGTGTTATTACGATGAATGTGAAGTTAATGAGGTGATGTATGAATTGTTCTTAGGAACTACTGGAGGAAGTGGGAAAGTGCATTATTAGCACTAACCCTAAAGGACTAAGGTGAGTAACCCTGTGTTTGAATTGGAGATTTAACTCCATGAATTTGAAGAAGTTTTAAGTTCAAAATATGTGAAGCATTTGAATATCAAATTCAGTATTTACGTGATTCTTGTTTTAAATATTCTGTTCTTATAAAATTGTGACATGCTGAGTAAATTGCTTTCAGCTACAGTTTTTCCTTAAAAATATGTTTTCAACATGTCTAAGTTTAAAATTCCAAATCTTGTTCAATATTCTGAATTTGCATACGAAGATTTTATGAAGTCATGAAAAGTGTTTATTTGAAGAAGCCATGTGATAAATGTATTTGAAATACAAGAGAAATGGTGCATAAGCACTCACAGATTTTTGGGTTGTACGGAACTCAATTAATCTGTAGAAATCTGATGGGATTTTGGGTTGCACGGAACTCAATTAATCTGTAAAAATCTGATGGGATTTTGGGTTGCACGGAACTCAATTGACTGTCAAAATGCCAGGTAGCAGGATCTGATCCCCCTGGTATGAGATATCTCCATTTATACGTAAAATGGGAGTCTGGTTCGAAACGATTTCCACTAATGAAAGTGATAAGATGACAAATGATTTTGAAAATGGAAGCAGGTTTTTACCCTCATTTTCACTATGCATATGTTTGAGTTTTATATACTCTATTTAAGGAATACATGTTATGTTATATGTTTTGAAGTTCATATGTATAAGTATAGCTTGAATACTTAAATGTTTCAACGCTATCTGTTTTATGAAATGCATATGTTTTGAGTTATATACTCTATTTGATGAAGTACGAGTTTAGCTTGAATACTTTAAATGTTTCAAAGCTATCTGTTTTAAGAAATGCATATGCTCTATGTTCAAGTATACGAGCAATTGGCAATGAATGTTTTACAAACTCTTATGTACTAAAAACCACTGCTAATTGAAACCCCATGACGAATACTGGAATTGCTCACAAGCTTAGATTAGCTTACCCAGACTTTGTTCGGACCCCCCTTTCAGGTTATTAGCAGCAGACTTGATTTGAGGACGATGATGATGAATCTGCTATTTTTGGAAGTTATGTTCAAGTAATTTTTATCTAGCACTACGAACATTAAATATGAAATCTTGTATTAGTAGAGTGGTACCCTGTTATGTATAAGCCCCACGGGGCAATTAAACATGTATTATTTATGTCACGCCTCGAATTCCAGCGAACCTGAAGGCACGACTGAAACGAACGGAAAGTAAATAAAATATAAAGTAAATAAAAGACAACCTAACAGATTCAACTCAAAGCTTACATTCATTTCCTTCAATATACATCCATGTAAAGCACGATAAATAAAAATATTCAACATGTCATTCGAGCTTAAGCCCTTATAAAATATCAATACATCTCGAAATATGCTCCCAAGGGCCAAGATCATTCTAAGCTCCTGTCTCCTCCACTCTGCAAGACTTCCTTAAGTCTCGAGTGCCGGGAACGTCATCTATGGGGAGTTATCCCACCTATGGGTCAGCTCAACTGCTGGTATGATATAATGCTAATGCAAGGAACAAAATTAAGGGCGTGGCATGTGCAAGTGTACAATTATTTCTACATGTCATTCAATATCATCCATACAACGTACCAGCAATAATCTACATGTCATCCAACTCATTAATATAATTTAAGGCGTGGCATGTGTAAGTGTACAGTTATTTCTACATGTCATTCAATCTCACCCATACAACGTACTAGCAATAATCTACATGTCATTCAACTCATTCATATAATTTGAGGCGTGGCATATGCAAGTGTACAGTTATTTCTACATGTCATGTGTTCACAATCTTAACAACTCCCCAAAAATATAAATCACGTACAACCCAACACATAGAATAAATCATATCTTCGTAGAGCAGCAAGAAGCACAGAAGCAATGTAAACAATCAACTCAAGATTTCTTTTTAAAACAACATTCCTTATGTGATTTTTCTAACATCAAACAAATAATCATATGATTCATTCAATCAACATGCAAATCATTCCTAAACTTAGTTCTATTCCTTACTTAGCACAATATACCATACCTGATAGGGTCGCCTCAACCCCAGAAGTCGCACTCGTAGCGTAGTGAAACTAACGGTAAGAATGTAGAAGGTTAGGCCACCTTCCCTTTGCCTTTCAGTGTTCCTAAAATCATGAAACACGATTCAGTTCAATTACTACTTGAATTATGCTATTCATCAAATTTTATGTCCTTTATTTTATAAGTTTCTATTTTGCCAAAATAGAATCTACCATTGAGTCTGGGACGCTGAACAAAGTCGGTTTAGGCTTTCGCGAAATTTAATTTGGACGTCTAAGTCAAAAAGGGCAAAACGGTCATTTTGTACTTTTACGGGTCCTTACAGCCCGAGGCCTCTTTTTGCAAATCAGACTCCACGGTTGAGTCCGGAATGGTCGAGATAATAAAATCCCGCTATTTTTTTACTTAATTCGGAGTTCGTTTGATTGCGTTTCAAATCAGGGGCATTTTGGTAATTTTAAATGTTACTACGGGTCTTTTATTTTTTGGGACCCCGTCTCAGAAAACAGACCTCACCATTGGCCTCAAAATGGTCGAGATAGTCAAAATACACTAATGACTTGTCCCATTTGGACTCCGGATTAATTTGGAATATTTAATTAATTAAATTAATTAATTAATTAATTAATTAATATTTTATTCTGGTGGGGTCAAATCATAATAATTAATAGTTGGGGGGTCAGTTGGTAATTTCTAAAAGTTCTAGGTCAAATTTCAATTGTTTAAAAGTTCTGGGGGTCAATTTATAAATTCTCAATTCTTCTATTCCCAATTCGGTTAACCAACAGGGACCAATCCCAAAACAGGGATAGGATATCCCTGTTTCCAATCTAATCTTAATTTCTAATTTTATAAACTAGTAACCAAACAACCCTTAACCCATTTTAATTTAAAACCAGAGGATGACACGTGGCAGGGGCGGGTCGGTCTTGGCCCGACCCGAACCCGAACTGGACCCGAGACCCGACTAGGAACAGTGTCTTCTTTCCCATTTTTTCGGTGAAGCTCCGATAGGGTTCCAGCCCTGGCGACCGTTTTCCGGCGGACTTTTCACGTTTTTAAAATGCTACTTTCTTCCATTTTTCCTGTAGATTCCATATCCAACCTTCATTTTTGGTTTGGGTCACTCAAATGCCATGAATAGGGGGTCAAAGTGCCGTGGCCGAATCTCCGGCCAACTCCTTCCCTAGCATTTCCCCCACCGTTTCAAGCCCAGGCTACCTCTATTCATTTTCTGCACCCTATTGAATTAGATCTAGGTCATTTAGATTGAGTTTTGAAGCCCCAAACCTCACCCACCCGATTATCCTACATTACCTGCAACTCAATATTTCTCTCTCATTTCCCAACCGTTTTAACTCGTTCTTTTTGCAAAATGACCTACATTTCAGATGCTACAAGGTCCTAAAATCAAATCAAGTTAATCATGCAAAAAAAAATGAGAAACCAGAACCGAGTTACTCACCAATTTTTTGGATTTCACGGCGTTGCAGTGCCTCTCTCCTTCTTCCTCCTTCTCAGTTCACCTCCTGTAATTTTCCCAATACCCACAATCTCTCTCTAACTCAGTCCCTACTCTTTTGAATCTCCCTCTACGCAACGCCCACACTTAACCTATATTACACACACATCCATGCACCTAGCCACACGTAACCCCTGCAGCAGCCCTACCCCCTTTTCTGACTTTCTCTATTTTCTTTCTCTTCTTTTGTAGGATGCATTAAATGGCTGCCTGCTTTCTTGGTTTCCACACACACACACACACATATATATATATATATATATGTATACTATGTTACACATTTACACACACACTCTTACACATCCGGCCACACACACACCAGTGCACTCACACCACACACACATATACGGCCTGCCACATACACACCCCACTTGCACACACCACTATTTTCCACTTCTCTCCAATACATGTATATATATACATATCTGTCTATACATATACATACAACACATTTGACATGTACATATATACATATACATGTAATCACATATACATCACTCACACACATACATGCATAACCCACATTTAAATTTTACTAATAATAATAATAACAATAATAATAACCAAAAAAAAAATTTTATATAAAAAAAAAAAAAATTCAAGTTATTACAATTTATAAAGTCTTTAAGCTTTTTGTTATACTCTAAATGTTAAATCATGTATGCTATGTGAAGAGCGGCAGTACCGAATGGATGTGCGTAATTTAAAAATAAGAAAAGAAAAGAAAAAAGTTTTTCACGCTTCCGCAATCATATGTAGCACATCTATGCAATACCGCTGCTTATGCGAGCCTTCGCCCTAAGGCCTCCGAGCCTGAGGGTGGCGGTCGGGATGCAAGATCCGCACAAGGTGGGTTTCGGGCTGTGATAAGACCATTCACTGCTGCTGCTCCAATCATCATGGCACTCCCTTTGCTTCTTACAGCAACCTAAATGATGTTTCTATTCCTGCTGGTTGAGCAGGTCATGATGCAACCGTGCATGTGTGTGTATATATACCTATATTTTACCCTCACTGAATGTACCCACTTACACACACAACCAGCCACACCCCTTTTCTGAATTTCTCCCCTGTTCCCTTCCCACTTTTCTGATTTGCATTAATTGCTTGCTTGTGTTATGTGTCATATATATATAAATGTATATATTATGTTACACACACACACACACACCAAACACATTCACTTTCACACACACACACACAACCGACATTACAAACACACACACACACACACTTGCATGCTGCTGCACACAAACACTTTGGGGCGCACATGTATATACACATATACACCTACACTTAATTACACAAAATTGTACACTTATACACATTTACATATATACATGTATATTTAGGTATATTTCCTCATTTTCATATATACATATATATAGATATAAATATTTTATATATTTTCATAAACATATATATATATATATATTTACACCTGTGCGCATTCCCGTATTTTCTGTGCAGTCGATTCTTTTAACCAAACGGTCTCGGAGTGCTCGGTAAATTTCATAGTTTAAATTAATTAAAGGCAAATAGAAATTAAAGAAATTCAATTAGTGCTCTACCATAAAAAAAATTCATTCCCATTTTTTCGGTCTTTACAGAATCTCTCAAAACGCAAAACATGAGAGTTGTAGAACGGTTTCATGGCTTTCCATAGCATCTTGAATCATCTCAATCGGAGCTCAGATGAGAGAGTTATGCCTAGATTACGAACTGATGTTAAAACTATCCAAAATCGCCCAATTAGCTTCATTTTGCACTTAGTGCCTCCATTTGCATCCTAAATCAAAATATAAGAATAATGAGTACATTTAGGCACCAAATAAGTATAAAATACTAAACATTAAGGGAGAAAAATATGACATTTTATATTTTCATCAAATTCCCCCACACTTAACTTTTGCTCGTCCTCGGGCAAAACTCAAATTCACTTTCCCAAAAACACCAAAGTTCTGATGCCATCAACAAAGAACAACCAAGCTCTTCAAAACTCATAACATATCATGAAGAAACATTCTTAAACAACTTATAATTACTTAGTAAGCATTTTCACTCGAAGATGGAGTAAACTAAATATGTAGACCCTCACGGAAATAAACACTTGACTCTCATGTGTTTGAAGGGTTTGTGTTTCACTCAAATTCATTCCAATGGAAATGATCTACCATAGGCTTGCATATCTTCTCATTCTCCACCACTGGGATCACATGCATAACACAAATCATAAGGACTTTTCAAGGGTTGTAACGGGGGTTTAGGATCAAGGTGGGAAATATTTAGGAATGTAGCTCAAAAGCCATCAAAACTAGCGGAGCAAAAATGAATCAACTTGTATAGATTTGGAAAATGAGGGCAAATTTTTCATTTTGCCGGTAGGACATTTTTCATGCACGGTTTGTCGGTAAATCATTTTCATGCATTATTTGACCATTAGACATGTTTAGAAGCATATTTGGAGTGTGTCATAGAAGAGAAATATGCTTATAATATTGAAATATACTTGTTGTACGAATTTGAGCCAAAACGGAAACAATTTCAAAAATTTGACCAAAAGGGTACCCGGGTGGAACCGGCCAAACCCGGCAGCGGGAGAAAATTTAAATTTTTGAAAATTTTCATTTTAAATAATTTTATGAACATTGGTTAAACCAAAATGTCAAATTGAAGCGTTTCAGGACGAGTTGTAGAGTAACGAGGTCCCCGGGCTCATTAAGGGCAAAATGGTCATTTTGCCCTTTGCCCCTTTGCTCTTCCACTATAAATACAACACTTAGACATAATTTTATACAGATTTCATTCTGTAATTACACTCATGTTCATAGAGAGAGAGAGAGAGAGAGAGAGAGAGAGAGAGAGAGAAAAGCCCTAGTTCTTTAAGCTTCAAGCTTCTGAAACACGCTTTTCGAGTAAGATTTTCATCGAGGTTCCTTCTGAGAAGTTGTTCCTCTCATTGAGACTTGTATTGTCACTAAATAGTTCAGTCATCCAGCTATCACAACCTCTGAAGTTTGAGAAAAACTGATCTAGGTATGATGCAGTGTCACGACCCGAAACCCACCCTATGCGGATTTCGTATCGCGGGGCAGGCCACCTTGGCCGTCCTTAATTTTTCCATTCTTTTAACAATGATATCAGTAAATAATATAAACATGACATTAAAGTGCGGAAGCTGTATTACAATTATTGTTCAAAGACTAAACTTAAACTAACAATAAACTGATCATGAACCACTCTTAGGTGGTGAGTACATGGGAGAGACTTCATTCATTACTATTATGCTGCTCAACTGTCTCCTTAATCTCCTGATCTCTTACTATGGTTCTGTAACATTCTCACCTGAAAAAAATTTAGTAAGGGGTGAGCTACAAACTCAGTAAGTAAACGCCTATCTCAAATACGGGGTTAAGTAATCATTGAACATATAGGATCATGGATGAACATGATAGCCAGTCATGAAAACAATTTCAGTCAACAATAAGGTGCTAAAATGGCCAATGAACAGTAAGGCATGATAACCCAATAAGAATAGTGATATAACATGAATACGGGAACATTCAACGTTCACAATCGACGTAAATGTACTGCCACAATGGAATGATCTCAATCGAGTCAAATGAATAAAGGTACTGTCAATATGGAACTATTCGTAGTGAAATGAAACATCACATGAATCAAATGAACATCACATAACAGTCAACATGAACGATGCATTTACTCTATTCAGGGTTTGGCAGACCCTCGGTCTTTTGGGGCCCGGCATACCCCCTTTAACATGAAGGCATATAAAATGCCATTAAAACTCAGTGCGTAAAAACGCCATCATTGCCACATTTCCGTTTGACCCGTAGGTCCCATAAATTAACCCGTAGGTCCAGTCAATCAGATAGCATTAGAAGAGTAATGTGTTTGAGCACAAGACCCAGCATTTAACATAAATTAGGATTCTGTTGTATTCCATATGAAGTGTACAAGCATGGAACATCGTAACATAAACATACAGTGAATAGACCTCAATACAGTAAATTAAGTCATGGAGTATCAATCAGTAAACTTCCACCGGATAGAACAATATCCAAGTGGGAACAATAACAGTGAACATATATTCATGAGTACAAGCTTAGCAGTAATGGAAAGATCGTGGCTTGGGAAACCACGTATAAGAGATAGAAATTCACTTATCTTTTCAATGCGTCCTAGTATTCTGTGACCTTCCATTTTTCCTTTCGAGTCTCCTATACATCAGTAAACACATTTCAGCTTTAATTTCATTTATCAAATTTATGTCTCGCTACTTTAAATATCTCTTTTATTACTTTATACCTTTACGACTTCTAATTTGCTCTAATTTACCTAAGGACAAAATGGTCATTTACGTATCTCTATTTTTCGGGTTCTGTTTTCACAATTTGGACTTCACCATTGAATCCATTAGGTTTGAAATAATAAAAATTCAATATTTACTTAACTCAATCGGAGTCCGTTTGACTTACCTTCGATGTAGGGCCATTTTGGCGTTCTACTGTTATTTTATTTTTCGGGACTCCGTCTCGTGAAACGGATCTCACCATTAAATCCAAAAGGTCCAAAATAGTCAATTTACACTATTTATTTGACTCATTTACCTATCGGGAATTAATTCAATAATTACTAATTTAACGAATTATTTAAATTAATTAAATGTCACTAATATATAAATATCTTATATATATCTTTTGGGGCAAAATAAACCACATGTGCCTTAGTTACACAGTGGTCTGTGTTCCAAGCATTGATCCATCATCCTAGGTTCAAGTAACAGGGCATACAGCCCCTGTGCCAATTTTTTTTTTTTTTTTTTCTGTTTTTCATTTCCAGTTTATACTTATAAGCCAACCACTGGATAGCTTCTCCTTTTTAACCAAACACGCTCCAAACTCAAATTTAAAAATTTACCAATAAAGTAACAGTGTTGGGCAGTCATCTGAATAGGTGGGTCGGGTCGAACCCGACCCGGTTTGGCCCAAATAAATTCACAAAAATCCCAGCCGCAACGCATGCTCTGTTTTTTTTTTTTCTTTTCTTTCCTGTAAGTTCCATTTTCCCTAGATCATTTTTCTTGATTCAAATTACAATATAAACCCAATTCCATGCCTAATAAGATCCTAATAGCAATTTATCATTCATGCTTTTGACCAAAAAATGAAACAGGATCAAATCACCCAGCTTACCTTCCAAACGCCAAAGTAGTTGCTGTGGCTTCATGGATAAACGTAGGGGGTGCAAAACGGCAATGGCAGCTGCATCCATGACAGCTCTTCTTTGAAGATAACCGAAATAAATAGGTATACCAATACAGCAATCAACTATTGCTACATTCAAATTCCTCTCACCCCTCAAGATACCTTTGCTTGAGCTGGGTTCTCCAATTTTGTGTCAACTTCCACTTCTGAAATCTCTTGTTTCAACCCAACACCATGCCACCCATTTTCCCTGCATCGACTTGCATTACCTTCATCCCTAGGATTATCCAGAAGTTCAATCCACCTCAAGCAAAACCTCATTATCTGAAACAGGGCAGCATCAACCTCTGAACAGCAAAATGGGAACCTATCCACCGTTTGTGTGCCACCCGTCATCCCCAAACGATCAAACGCTTCTAATCGTGCACTCTGTCCTTAAGACGCTCCAACGCCCAACAATACCCAATTCGTTCCTAAAAAAGTCGCAGATGTTTCCCCTGTTCTGGGCGATGGTAGCGGTGAAAGAAACTTGGAGTTTGTCTCTTGGGTTAGTGTTTCCGATTCGGAGTCCACAGCTATGGAAAGTCTAACAACTAGGCAATCTCTGGACTTCCTTCGGAAACGATCTGATAATGAATCCAAGGAGAAAACTGCGTCGGACGATGCGGCAGTCGTGCCCTGTTTTGGCCTCAAATTGCCGCTTCAGATCTGAAATCACCCCGTCATCATCTCCGTTTTTTTATTTATTTATTTCTTTCTGGTTCTAACGCAACGCATGCTTTATTGAATAAAACCGCCCCTCAATTTTTCTTCTCTTTCTCTCTCCCTCCTTACGTCCTTTCATTTTCTGCACATAACTCTCCATCCGTTTTCTTTCTGTTACTTCTTTTATTCTGCGTATGTGTAACCCCCCTTTATGTTAATATATATATATATATATATATATATCTAAATCCATATGCCATAACATAACTTTTTATTTGTTTTTATTTATTTATTTATTTTATTTTTATTTCTTCTTCTTTTTTTCCACTATTTGTTTGCCTTAGCATCACCTATATTTTCAAACCATTGAAATTCAACCCGTTTATTTCATCATTGTAGCATTAGGCCTTATTGGTTCGGTTATAATTTCAAATCCAAATTCGTCCATTTCATTTGACATCATAACATTAGGCATTATCGATTCTGTTACAGAGTTTGCTCGGTTACATCTGGGTCAGGGTTTTACATGTAGTGCTAAGCTAGCAATAGATTTAAGCTTTCTTGTATTTTTTCATGTTGTTGGACTATTTAGGGAGTGTAATTGAGGTTAGGAAACCACCTAGAAGGCAGTTCCTTTGAAAAGCCTAGAGTTGGTAGTTTAGGGATATATGTGTTCTTGGTGTTATTTGATGATTTGTTGCCTTGAATGAGGTGTGTTATATTGATAGGATGTGTTTTTACATTGTTGAACCTATATGCATGTTGACACACCTTGTGGTTTGGACCATGTGATAAATTGGTGCCTTGTTGCTTTATGAAAATTTTATGTTCTTTGTGAACTAGTAGAATTGTGAAAGTGTGGTTTGTATATGTGTAAATATGTTTGGTTATGACATATGTTATGAGCATGATGTTTTGAAGTTTAAAGTTATGTATTTTGTGAGATAAATTGCATGACTTGAAAAAGGGACACCATGGGTTTGATAAATTGTCACATAGAGATTGCATGATGAGATCATGGCATTTTGGCATAATGTGATTCTTTGAAAACATGGTGTGAGTTGATCACGTGGTGCTATGCATTATCAGGGTGTAGATCATGTAGTGAAAAACCCAAAATCTGGCCAATAGCAGTACTCACGGGCTGATGGGGGTGGACTGTAAAGTGAGACATGGGTGGCATAGAGTTGCATGTGTGCGTCACGCGTATAGACATTGCATGGCATTGGGGAATAATGGGATTATAGTCTTGAACTGTACACTTGCACATGCCACGCCCTTAAATTTATTTCTAGTCTTAGTATTACATTATACCAGCTGTTGAGCTGACCCATTCGTGGGATATCATTTTCAGATGAGGCCTTGGGCACTTGAGACTTGTTTAAGTCTTGAAGGATGGGAAGAAATGGATATGTTGAAGATTTGGCCCTTGGGGCATGTTTTTGAATGTATGGGCATAAGCCTAATTTATTGTATGTAGACTTGGTTAATTTGTGAACAATAGGCCTTGGGCCATTTTGAAATGTATGGGTTAAGACCCAAATGAATGTATGATGTTTTTGGTTTAATGTGTACTAAATGGATATGTTGAAAATAGAGGATGTATGTTTGAATTTGATGAACTTGTGGCCACCGAGTGAGGGTGGGTTGTTTTATGCATTTACACATATGGATGTTGTGAAAATTAGGTAAGAAAAACACTTAGAAAAATAAAGGAGGTTATGTCCAAATTTCTAGGAAAATTTAAAAATTTGATAAGTGTGAAAAACACCCTTGAAATGGTTGAGAAAAATGCTTAAAATGGGGGCTTAGAAACTAGGGAAAAGTGGGCTGAAAATGGGTGGAAAATGGCTTGAAAACTTGGAAAAAAATTCAGAAATGGAAAAAATTAGGTTGCAGCCATGAACAGTAAACATGAAAAAAATCAGATGTTAGCTTGCAGTCGCTACAGTGTTTTTGCAGAAAAAATCAGAAAATCAAACAGCAGCCCACAGCCCTAGCTGCGCCTGCGCTGCCTGCGTGCGCCCTGCGCGCCTGTGGCCCTGCTTGCTGCGCCCTGCGTGCGGCTGCTGTCTTGCCTGCTGCAAGCCCTTGTGCACCAGCCTTGACAGCCACCTAACAACCACTTTTGGGACACCTTTTGTGCCATATTTAGACACCCTTTTGAGCCATAATTGGACACCATATTGAGCCATGTTTGGCCACCCTTTTGGACTATTTTTGGTAATCTTTTTGGGCAATGTTTGGCCACTAACATGGGCTGTATTTGACCTCTTCCCTAAGACCATTTTTGGTGGACTTCTTGAGTTATTCTCAGCCCATGCTTTAGGGTGTTTGAGGGTCCATATGGGTCATTATTCCAAGGCATACTTAGAGGGGTTTTGGGATTGCTTTGAAAGCTAATTTTTTTGAATATGACTTAAACCATTTTAAATATTAATTGGGAGAGATACTTGAGCTATATTGAGGAACCATTTTAGGCATGTTAAATAACAAGTGTTTAATTTTAATTTTGGGGAAAACTTGAGGAAATAATAAGGGACATTCGATTAAATCTATTTAATTATCATTTATTAATTCCTTTTTATTTCATTTCGTTCATCCCCGAGTTTGCTAAAATTCTAGGGCGTGACACAACTCAAGCTCGAATATATAAGACATGTAAAACCAATCACTCCATTCAGTAACTTCTTCAATTTGGCTTTAAAGCATTTAAACCATGTAAAACTCCTGCATTGAAAAAGAGATCGTTCAAAAGGAACACTTTTCGTTTGCAGTAAGGAACGATCCTTCGCAATAGTTTTCACCTTTGTAGATATCACGTATAAACAGACCTCTTTCTTGGAATTTTAGGAGGAATCATGAACATGGATAGTTTGTAACATTAAAAGCAATTTCCTTCATCATTTCATCACTTCTTTTCTTCTTTTCTTTTTTTTTTTCCCCAAAATTACATAAACAATGGAACTCACGAACTGAGAATGAAAACACGTTCCATTTCACTAGTCATAGCCATACCACAAATCCAGACACCTCCACACTTATTTCTTACACACCCACACATATCATAATGATGAACAATGCACCACTAGCTCTACGGCTTGGGTAAATGCATTATTTTTTGGGTTTAAAGCTTGTAATGTGGGTTCACAATAAGTAAAAAAAACCAATAAAGCTCAAAGGGGTTCAATATAGGAAAAATTAATTACAAGGCAGGCTATTTAGCTTATGTAGCTTATAACAAAAAGGGCCTTAATCATGTTCATGCATACATGTGTCAATATGACCTCGAAGAGAATCAAGGCAAGTTCTAGAGAAACAAATCCATGGAAGAATATCTCAGATGAAAGAAAATAGTGAGACTGATATAGATGTGTCAGTCTAAAGGCTCAAAATCTCACTAGCTTTTGTCTACCAAATTTAGTCACTACCATTCTCAAGGAAAATAACTAGACTAATTAATCCTAAGTTGGAAGATTACTTATTCAATCATGTTATGAATTTTTCAAGCTTAATTGAATCTTGCTCATGACATAAACCAAAAATCATTGAAATCCACAAAAACAAAAAAACAAAACTCTTTTTATTTTTTCAAAATTTTTTGAAAAACCACAAAATTAAAACACAACCTAAATCCCTTCCCCCACACTTAAAACTTACATTGTCCCCAATGTAAGGTAAAAGGCAAAGAAAAGTAAAAAATAACCAAAATATAAATGCAAAAAAAAATGAACTCCCCTTGGGTTGCCTCTCAAGCAGCGCCTGTGTTTATGTTATGGGCTCGACTCAATGCTTCCTTCTTCAATCAGTATACATCGGATCCTCAAGGTCTAATGTTTTCACATTCTCTACTTGGAAACCTTCATAGAAAGGGTTAAGTCTATGGCCATTCACCTTGAACACTTTGGAAGTTGCTAAACTTTGAATTTCAACTGCACCATGAGGAAAAACATTAGTAACAACAAAATGTCCAATCCAACTAGAACGCAACTTACTCGGAAACAAACGAAGCCGTAAATGGTATAGAAAGAATTTTTGACCAACTTTAAACTCCTTCTTAGAGATCATCTTGTCATGAAAAGCCTTCGTCTTTTCCTTGTAAATCCTTGCACTCTCGTAGGCATCATTGCAAATTTCCTTTAACTCTTACAGTTGCAACTTTCCGTGTTCTCCACTTTCATCCATCTTGGGCCGGTTCAATCTTCTTTGCGATTGACGGGAAGGTTTTCCTCCCTATTAGAGTAAAATACGATGCATGCATGTAAACGGGCTAATTCGTTTAATATCCACAATTGTCTAACCAATAGCCGTCTTATGCTTCTTAAGGACCTGCACAAGCTTTTCTTCTTGCGGTGCACTAAGTTTACTGGAGATGATCACTGGTAAAGTTCCTCCATCTCCAAGGAACACGTACTTGAGAAGACTGGGAAGAGGCTTCAAATCTGGAATAGGTGTCTTCAAAACAGAGGATAAAGGCCTCTCGTTAGAAACTAGTAACGTAATATAAGGAATGTTACCTAACTGTTGTAACTTTGAAAAATCATTCAACGCTGCAACAGTTTCATGCAAATCACTACTCAAGGCTAACTCCTCATTTTCTTTCTCAAGATGCTTACTAATGGCAACTTTCAATCCATTTTTTCTATCAAGTTTAAAAATTTCCTATGCTAAAGAATCAATCACATCAATAGAATAAATAGAATTATCATCATCTGAATATTTCATGGCATTATAAATATTAAACTTAACAATTTTACCATCAAATTTGTAATATCCCGACCCGGGATACCGGGTCATATGGTACGTATTTCGAGATTTAAGAAAATTTGTGTAAAAATATTTACACCAAAGGAAATAATTAATTAAATAATTAATTATTTATTTATATGAAATTATTAACTCTAATTATGATTAAATAAATTTGAATGCACAAACACACACTTTATGGTGTATTGTGTGTATGATATAAAGTGTATAAAAGTATATATATACACATGTCCATGTATAAGTATGTATATATAAATAGTTAAAATATTATTAAAATTATAAAGTTATATTAATACCAATATCAAGTGAACAGTAGTGCAGGTGGGTGTGTGTGTGTCAGGCTGTGTGTGTGAGTGTGTGTAGGTGAGTTTGTGTGTGTATATATAATATACATATAACACAAAATATCAAGGGCCATTTAATGTAGGTTGCCAAAAATGAAAAAGCAGAATTGATGGAGTGTAAGATGGGTTGATACGGTCAAGAATAGAGGCTGCAAAAGTGTAGAGAGAGAAGGAGAAAATGAAGAGAGAGAAGAGTCGGTGGTGAGAGTTTAAAAGGCCAAGGCATGCAAAGCATGCTTGGTTCGTAAGAAACTAATCCTGGAGAGCATTAGGAAGCTAAAGGAAGAAGAAGTAGAGAATCAGAGAGAGAAAGATACAGAACATCAAAACAGGTATTTTCTCTCTCTAAAAATATAGAATGGATATGAACTGTTTTAGAGTTTGTTTTCTTTATATGATGTTCAATATACGTTTAAAGTTAAACCATGCATGGAAATCTAGTATTAGAGCACTTTAAAAAGGAAACCCAAGAACGACTGCCATGGATGACCTTCAAAAGAACAGGTCTGAAATGGGTGAAAATAAATGGGTTCTAGCCTACGAAGACCTCAAGATGAGGTCAAAGGGTTTTCAGAAATACCACAACGCGATCAAAAATCAAAAGAAAAGCCTTCCAAAAATGGAGTTGCAGGTACGGGTTACAAGACCCAGTCCCTGAACCTCACTATTTAACCGACTATTATGAACGGAATATGAAACCTCTTAAGTAGAGGAACAAAACAAGCCAAGCCTCATCGAAAATGGTCAACAAATGAGCATGAACCGAGGGTAATACAGGTTTAGCTATCGCGACCAAAACCGAGCACACGAACCATTTTTAATCCTTCAAATGAATGCCAAGCTGGTCGGTTGTGTCTTAGGAATAATTTGGGACCAAAACAGTGGAGATTGGCTGAGTAGAAACCCACGAAATAGAGAGAAATGGAAGACTGCAACTAGGGTTTTTTAGTCGGTCGAAGTGGGGAAGAAGAAGGTGGGTCAACTCGACCTTTATATGAGGCTGAGTCAACTCGGACAGGTGGCAGCCTCTGGGCTTGCCACCGATTAAATAGAACGACGGCGTTTTGAATGGGGTTGATTTAAATTGGACGCTAGGGCTGACGTCATCATGACGTCAGCCACATGTAAATAAACCGGATAGACCGATTGGTTTATGACTAGACCGGACCGGTTCACTTATTCTTGGACCGAACCCTCTGGTTTTCTGTTTTATTTAAAATAAATAAACCAACACTCTTTGTATTTACGGATTGACCCCAAAATTTCTGGACAATCCTATTATGGCCCAACTGATGAGGAATTTATGCATTTAGACCCCTATAAGAATAATTAAATAATTAAATAATAAATTTAATTATTTAATAAATAAAGTAAAATTACTATTATACCCTTGGGTAATAAATAGAGCAAATGAAGTCCAAATTAAGCATATTAATAGTGTATTTTTACTATTTTGGACATTCTGAGACTAATGGTAGGGTCCGTTTTACGAGACGGGGCCCGAAAAATAAAAACACGTAAGGGGTAAATGACCAAAATACCCCTTGACCAAAATTAACAAGTTATTAGTGTATTCTTACTGTCTTGGACCTTCTGAGTCCAATGGTGAGGTCCACAACACGAAATGGGGTCCCGAAAAATAAGACACGTAAAGGGGTAAAATGACCAAAATACCCCTAATACCCCTAAAGGCCAAAATGAAATCAGAGAAGGTCTAAATTAACTTTCTTTGACATCCCGGACTCAAAAATGGAGTCCAAATTACGAAACGAAGTACAAAAAAATATGACACGTAAAACGATAAAATGACCATTTTACCCTTTTACATATAACAGTCCGAATTAAATGTTAGGAAAGCCTAAACCGACTTTCTTCGACACTCCGGACTCAATGGTAGAGTCTATTCGACCAAAAGAAATGTCTAAAATAAAAAGACATAAAATTTGATGAATAGCATCTGTTAGATGACTATGAACTGAAATATTGCCAAAGAACTAAACTGAGGCAAGTACGAGAAATGAAATACGAAAAGACACGACACGTAAACATGTCAAATAAATAACTTTAAATTAAAATTAATGGAACTCCCAGAAGAGTATAAATTGAAATAAATTCAATTCCTAACACATTAAATTGTGTCATAGGTTAAGAATACGAGTTACGTTAAGTACATATGAATTTATGAAATCATTGTAGGATTTAATACGATTTAAGCATAAGTTAAGGAATATCGAGATGATATTACAATGAATGTGAAGTTGATGAGATATTTATGAATTGTTCTTAGGAACTACAAGGAAAGTGGGAAAGCGCATTTTAGCACTAACCCTAAAGAACCAATGTGAGTAACCCTGTGTTTGAAGTGGAGATTTAACTCCATGGATATGAAAAGGTTTTAAATGCAAAGATATGAAGTGTTTGAAATTTCAAATTCAGTATTTACATGATTCAGTTTTTAAATGTTCTGTTTTATAACTCTATTGTGACATGCTCAGTGATTGGTTTTTCCGCAACAGTTTTTTCTTCAAATATATTTTAGCATGTCTAGTTAAAATGCAATTATTGTTAAATATCCTGAATTTGCTTATTTCAAGTATACGAATGTTTATTACGAATTTATGAAAAGTATCTATGAGACAAGTCACATGATAAATATTTTATAAGATAATGGTGCATAAGCACACAGGCAGCATTTTGGGTTTCTTCGGATCCCATTGACCTGTCAAAAACCACATAGTCAGTATTTTGGGTTCTTATTGTAACTCATTGACCTGTCATGTGAAATGCCCGGTAGCAGGATCTAATCCCCCAGGCAAATGAGATATCTCCATTTATAAGTAAGATGGGAGTCCGGTTCGAAACGGATTCCATTAATGGAAGTGATAAGATGACAAATGATTTGAAAATGGAAGCAGGTTTTACCCTCATTTTCAATGTACATATGTTTTGAGTTTTATATACTCTATTTAAGAAATACATGTTATGTTATATGAAGTTCATGAGTATAAGTATAGCTTAAATACTTTAAATGTTTCAAAGCTATTGTTTTACGAAATGCATATGTTTTGAGTTATATACTCTATTTGACGAAGTATAAGTATAGCTTGAATACTTTAAATGTTTCAAAGCTATTGTTTTACGAAATGCATATGTTTTGAGTTATATACTCTATTTGACGAAGTATAAGTATAGCTTGAATACTTTAAATGTTTCAAAGCTATTGTTTTACGAAATGCATATGTTTGAGTTATATACTCTATTTGACAAAGTATGAGTTTAGCT